>JAMPIV010016584.1:0-472032 GCA_024509875.1 Oreohelix idahoensis | reverse complement strand
TGACGTCTGTTTAGTGGTCTCTCTCTGTCTCTCTCTACCCTTCTTTCTGACGTCTGTTTAGTGGTCTCTCTCTGTCTCTCTCTACCCTTCTTTCTGACGTCTGTTTAGTGGTCTCTCTCTGTCTCTCTCTACCCTTCTTTCTGACGTCTGTTTAGTGGTCTCTCTCTCTCTCTCTGTTTAGTGGTCTTTCTCTGTCTCTCTCCCCTTCGTTCTGACGTCTGTTTAGTGGTCTCTCTCTCTCCTTCTTTCTGACGTCTGTTTAGTGGTCTCTCTCTGTCTCTCTCTACCCTTCTTTCTGACGTCTGTTTAGTGGTCTCTCTCTGTCTCTCTCTACCCTTCTTTCTGACGTCTGTTTAGTGGTCTCTCTCTGTCTCTCTCTCTTTCTGACGTCTGTTTAGTGGTCTCTCTCTGTCTCTCTCTATCCTTCTTTCTGACGTCTGTTTAGTGGTCTCTCTCTGTCTCTCTCTACCCTTCTTTCTGACGTCTGTTTAGTGGTCTCTCTCTGTCTGTTTAGTGGTCTCTCTCTCTGTCTCTCTCTCTACCCTTCTTTCTGACGTCTGTTTAGTGGTCTCTCTCTGTCTCTCTCTCTACCCTTCTTTCTGACGTCTGTTTAGTGGTCTCTCTCTGTCTCTCTCTACCCTTCTTTCTGACGTCTGTTTAGTGGTCTCTCTCTCTGTCTCTCTCTCTGCCCTTCTTTCTGACGTCTGTTTAGTGGTCTCTCTCTCTGTCTCTACTTTCCCCTTCTTTCTGACGTCTGTTTAGTGGTCTCTGTCTCTCTCTACCCTTCTTTCTGACGTCTGTTTAGTGGTCTCTCTCTCTGTCTCTACTTTCCCCTTCTTTCTGACGTCTGTTTAGTGGTCTCTCTCTGTCTCTACTTTCCCCTTCTTTCTGACGTCTGTTTAGTGGTCTCTGTCTCTCTCTACCCTTCTTTCTGACGTCTGTTTAGTGGTCTCTCTCTCTGTCTCTACTTTCCCCTTCTTTCTGACGTCTGTTTAGTGGTCTCTGTCTCTCTCTACCCTTTTTTCTGACGTCTGTTTAGTGGTCTCTCTCTCTGTCTATACTTTCCCTTTCTTTCTGACGTCTGTTTAGTGGTCTCTGTCTCTCTCTCTACCCTTCTTTCTGACGTCTGTTTAGTGGTCTCTCTCTCTCTCTCTGTCTTTACTTTCCCCTTCTTTCTGACGTCTGTTTAGTGGTTCTGTCTCTCTCTACCCTTCTTTCTGACGTCTGTTTAGTGGTCTCTCTCTCTGTCTCTACTTTCCCCTTCTTTCTGACGTCTGTTTAGTGGTCTCTCTCTCTGTCTCTACTTTCCCCTTCTTTCTGACGTCTGTTTAGTGGTCTCTCTCTCTGTCTCTACTTTCCCCTTCTTTCTGACGTCTGTTTAGTGGTCTCTGTCTCTCTCTACCCTTCTTTCTGACGTCTGTTTAGTGGTCTCTCTCTCTGTCTCTACTTTCCCCTTCTTTCTGACGTCTGTTTAGTGGTCTCTGTCTCTCTCTCTACCCTTCTTTCTGACGTCTGTTTAGTGGTCTCTCTCTCTGTCTTTACTTTCCCCTTCTTTCTGACGTCTGTTTAGTGGTTCTGTCTCTCTCTACCCTTCTTTCTGACGTCTGTTTAGTGGTCTCTCTCTCTCTGTCTATACTTTCCCCTTCTTTCTGACGTCTGTTTAGTGGTCTCTCTCTGTCTCTACTTTCCCCTTCTTTCTGACGTCTGTTTAGTGGTCTCTGTCTCTCTCTACCCTTCTTTCTGACGTCTGTTTAGAGAGATCTCTCTCTGTCTCTACTTTCCCCTTCTTTCTGACGTCTGTTTAGTGGTCTCTGTCTCTCTCTACCCTTCTTTCTGACGTCTGTTTAGTGGTCTCTCTCTCTGTCTCTACTTTCCCCTTCTTTCTGACGTCTGTTTAGTGGTCTCTGTCTCTCTCTACCCTTCTTTCTGACGTCTGTTTAGTGGTCTCTCTCTCAGTCTCTCTCTACCCTTCTTTCTGACGTCTGTTTAGTGGTCTCTCTCTACCCTTCTTTCTGACGTCTGTTTAGTGGTCTCTCTCTGTCTCTACTTTCCCCTTCTTTCTGACGTCTGTTTAGTGGTCTCTGTCTCTCTCTACCCTTCTTTTTGACGTCTGTTTAGTGGTATCTCTCTCTGTCTCTACTTTCCCCTTCTTTCTGACGTCTGTTTAGTGGTCTCTGTCTGTCTCTACTTTCCCCTTCTTTCTGACGTCTGTTTAGTGGTCTCTGTCTGTCTCTACTTTCCCCTTCTTTCTGACGTCTGTTTAGTGGTATCTCTCTCTGTCTCTACTTTCCCCTTCTTTCTGACGTCTGTTTAGTGGTCTATCTCTGTGTCTCTCTCTATCCTTCGTTCTGATGTCTGTTTAGTGGTCTCTCTCTGTCTCTCTCTATCCTTCGTTCTGACGTCTGTTTAGTGGTCTTTCTCTCTGTCTCTCTCTACCCTTCTTTCTGACGTCTGTTTAGTGGTCTCTCTCTCTCTGTCTCTACTTTCCCCTTCTTTCTGACGTCTGTTTAGTGGTCTCTGTCTCTCTCTCTCTCTATCCTTCGTTCTGACGTCTGTTTAGTGGTCTCTGTCTCTCTCTATCCTTCGTTCTGTATTCTGTTTAGTCGTCTCTGTCTCTCTCTACCCTTCTTTCTGTGTTTCGTTCTGACGTGTTTAGTGGTATCTCTCTCTGTCTCTCTCTCTATCCTTCGTTCTGACGTCTGTTTAGTGGTCTCTCTCTGTCTCTCTCTCTATCCTTCGTTCTGACGTCTGATTAGTGATCTCTTTCTCTCTATCCTTCGTTCTGACGTCTGTTTAGTGGTCTTTCTCTGTCTCTCTCTATCCTTCGTTCTGACGTCTGTTTAGTGGTCTCTCTCTGTCTCTCTCTCTACCTTTCTTTCTGACGTCTGTTTAGTGGTCTCTCTCTATCCTTCGTTCTGACGTCTGTTTAGTGGTCTCTCTCTGTGTCTCTCTCTCATTCGTTCTGATGTCTGTTTAGTGGTCTCTGTGTCTCTCTCTCTATCCTTCGTTCTGACGTCTGTTTAGTGGTCTCTCTCTATCCTTCGTTCTGACGTCTGTTTAGTGGTCTCTCTCTGTCTCTCTCTATCCTTCGTTCTGACGTCTGTTTAGTGGTCTCTCTCTGTCTCTCTCTATCCTTCGTTCTGACGTCTGTTTAGTGGTCTCTCTGTATCCTTCGTTCTGACGTCTGTTTAGTGGTCTCTCTCTGTCTCTCTCTATCCTTCGTTCTGACGTCTGTTTAGGAGTCTCTCTCTTTATCCTTCGTTCTGACGTCTGTTTAGTGGTCTCTCTCTGTCGCTCTCTATCCTTCGTTCTGACGTCTGTTTAGTGGTCTCTCTCTGTCTCTATCGTTCGTTCTGACGTCTGTTTAGTGGTCTCTCTCTGTCTCTCTCTATCCTTCGTTCTGACGTCTGTTTAGTGGTCTCTCTCTATCCTTCGTTCTGACGTCTGTTTAGTGGTCTCTCTCAGTCTCTCTTTATCCTTCGTTCTGACGTCTGTTTAGAGGTTTCTCTCTCTGTCTCTTTCTCTATCCTTCGTTCTGACGTCTGTTTAGTGGTCTGTCTCTCTCTCTATCCTTCGTTCTGACGTCTGTTTAGTGGTCTCTCTCTCTGTCTCTCTCTCTATCCTTCGTTCTGACGTCTGTTTAGTGGTCTCTCTCTGTCTCTCTCTATCCTTCGTTCTGACGTCTGTTTAGTGGTCTCTCTCTACCTTCTTTCTTACGTATGTTTAGTGGTCTCTCTCTTTGACTCTCTATCCTTCTTTCTTACGTTTGTTTAGTGGACTATCTCTTTCTCTCTTTACTGTTCTTTCTTACTTGTTTTAGTGGTCTTTCTCTCTTTCTTTCTTTACCCTTTTTCTTCCTGTGTTTAGTGGCCTCTCTCTTTTTTTCTTTCTACCGTTCTTTTTTACGTGTATCTAGTGGTCTCTCTACCCTTCTTTCTTACGTATGTCAGGCGGTCTTTCTCTGCCCTTCTTTCTTACGTGTATCTAGTGGTCTCTCTTTACCCTTCTTTTTTACGTGTGTCTAGTGGTCCCTCTCACTGCCTTGCGCTCGAACTGAGCAGACGTGTGTGGGTCGTGTCTCTCATTTTGAATCTTTGACACATGCATTTCAAATTATACTTCAAGGATTTTTGTATCGGTGTATTTCTTTTTGGATTGTGAATTTGGTGAACATGACATTGTGTGAATTTAATAGATGGTATTTGAGAAGTGCTGGGAAATTATAAACTATTCATTTCCTTTTGGTAACCACAAATGCTCGTAAAAATGACCACGTGACTCGTGGCTGTAAAAGAAGGGTAGGTCAGCCAGTGTGTCTTCTTGGCTACCAACCCCACGCTAGCAGATAACGTTTCCAACAGAACGATGTATTTCACTGGTAATTAAACCCAGGGGATATGTAAACATGTCACACTTAGAGATCGGCCATGGCTCGCAGGTAATAAAAGCCCCTAGGGACTGTAGAATGCGCCCAATTACGATAAAAGATTACTCTCTTGTCAAAAACAGGGCTCTGCGCGTTAAACTGAAGGGATGTAACAAAGAATCGGATTTAACCTTCAAAATAACAAATGACGGTAAATGTGTTACTGTACTATTCAACAACACATTTCATTAAGAAGCATTTCGCACAACGTGTACCAAACACTACCAAACTGACCATGTCGAGACTAGAGCAGATAAACAAGGTGCCTTTGTAGAATATTTAATATCAACACCATTACTATCTGTGCACCTTTATCATACCAAAAACAAAGTAATGGCTCAAAGAACTGCCACTGTTATTGAGTCATGGCTGGAAACGGATTTTGTCAGTTTAAATGAGTCTGCACAAAACATAATTTCTACCACAAAATTGGACTCGACAGTATGTTTACCCCAGCTCGCAATAGACATCACATTATCAGCTGCCAACGTCTCATCTGCTGATAGCGAAATCCTCACCATTAACTCTAGCTTAGACTCTACCACAAATACAATCACAGCATGCGACTTTCCAATGAGCGGCAAAGTAACAGATACTCCACTTTCTCATCACATGCTGGCCATTGAATATCCCATGGGCCCTAAAGATCGGCAACACAAAGAGATGCAACTTCACCTCATGAAAACCACCCAGAGGTTACTAATAGGATAAATACACCGTGCTGCCAGGAACTGGTGCTCAAAATGGAGGATACAATGAGAGCTCTAACTGCTGATCTGTCGACTATTGTCCACAAATCGATGAGTACAGAAAATGAACGCCTCAAAAATGAAATACTTTCTTTGAGAAAAGACAATGCCAAGATAAAACTCATCATTGAACAACTACGGGGCGATGTTTCTATTTCTAAATCAACTCAGTCAATGCTAGTACCTGAACCTTTTGGTGATTCTACCAAAGAACAAACATCAAACGAATGCAACAAGCAGCAACAATGTCAAACAAAACAAGTTTCAGGTACACACGAAAATTACCCAATCAGTGTAAAAATAAGCAACAGGTTTTCAGCCCTTAATGAGAGTTCAGTACAAAATGAAAAGCTGCCAAATCATGTACCGACGCCCCAACCACCCATTCAAATAACCCAGGTTCATCAGGACGATTCACACCAAGAGAACCAATGGCGACTGTGACAAAACGTCTGAACATGCTCCTTTGTGTGATCTCTCACACCTTCAGCCTTCCTGCAGTATCCTTTCTTTTTCTTCATTTTTCTCACTCATCGCTTTTATTTTGCATAAATCATGTCTTTTCATTTGTATTTTCACTATTTTGCTCTATGATGGACATAGCATAGTGATGTCTCTAATACGCTACTCCCCTATGGCAGTAATTGCTACGGGAGTAATGCGTATCTTGTTGCTTACCACTCCTCAGACGTATTTACGCTTCGCCAGGTTTGATGACCCGGCCGACGATAATATTTTATCGCATAATCTGTCTGACCATCTTTTCCAGCGAAGGTGTTTTGTTTATTCAAGCTACGTTTGGAAGGAGTGTTAAATAAAACCAGATTTGTTTGTCTGGCGAAACACGATAACACGTGCACGAGGCGGAACTTATGATATAATCGCTTCCGGTCCTTGGTTAAAAAGTAATCATGGATTTATTTTATTTTAGACAATATGAGTCTACAAATGTGTTGGTGATAGTGTATGCAAGACACCACATTACCATTTATGGGAGACGTGACCTTTTGAGAAAATTTTCCGTGTAGGAACTTGTCGTAAATTTTAGATAGGTATTAAAGATAGATTTGGTCCCGTCTGAATAGAACAGGCAAAATGGTCAATAAGGGAGAAATAAGATAAACGCAATAGATTTCACTAGTGAATAGTTTAAGGGTAGAATCTGTCCCTGGATTGAGAAGATACTCTATGCCAGCCTATCTTTACGACTGTAATTTGTTAACAGACAGTCCTACTCTCCATACATGAATATATTTATATATATATGTTTAACCACTCATGCACCTACACACACACACCGTTATTTGACAACAAGACACACAAACGTGAAAACTATGGTAAATGGAGATTGGGTATGGGCTAGGCTGACCAGCACAATTAATTAAGTTTTCTTTAGTTTATTATCATTTAAACTCTCACAACATCAAACATGTAGAAATCAATAAAATCATAGGTTACAGAATTATGAAAATGATCCCATAAGTGTCCTACCCTCTTGTTGAGAAAAGATCCCGCAAGAAAGTTAATAACTCCAAAAAACTCTAGAGTAACACTAGGGTATAGAAATAGACAGTATAGCAAAGAACACAGTTCCTGGTAAAGCTATCCCGTAAAATAACAGTAATTGCAAAGAAACTAAAGAATGGTACAGTTTCCGTAACTAGAACATATTTCCTCTCACTCATTCATGCGTGGCCACATCAATCACACTTTACTTACTACTGGGCTAATAACCTCTTGAACTTAACATCCATGTGCAGTTAACATAATCCAGTGTTGAGCTTCTCCGAAGTGAGCCCCAGTTCCTCCACGAATAAGTAATTTTCCTAAGGGGGAACGCCTACTTTGGTGGTTCTTATTGGATATGATGTCACATCAGATAGTTCATGTAGCAAATTATAAACCGCGATCTAGTGTTCACAGTAGACAGTACTTCCAAAAGTTAAAGGAAACATCTGGTCGGTAAACTGTTTGTAAAAAATATAATAATGATGGTATATCCTATCGGCTTTTCTCTCCTTGGTTGAGTGCCGATTATAAACCGATGTATTCTCTTGGATAGATTCGTTTGGAAAACACAAGTGTCAGTAGTCGGGAACAATGTTATGTATATATATTTGGCCACAGCGGGCTGATACAATTGAATGCAAAAAATCTGGGTATTTTATATGTGCAGTTATACTTATTCTTATAGTTCATATGGTTGGACTCTCTCTCTCTCTCTCTAGATGAAGCAAGAGGACCGAACAGGTCAACTTCGAAGACCCGATATTAAATAAGAATGTTACTGGTGCTATTAGACCGCTAGCAGCTGGTTTGTGATCAGTACTAGATTTGGAAGAAAACCAAACATTTAACCAAAAAAGACAATATCCTATCCTATCACGCGCAAAGGGTAAGATCTCTTATCCTCTCCCTCATTTAATTAAATTAAGGCACACATGTCTTAAGCTTATACTATCGCGCTTCGCTTCGCAAGTACGGATTTGGGTTTAGGCATGCAGCTTCCCCCCCCTACCCCCGACTCTGCAAAACACTCAGCGCACGATGTCAGTTTTTAATTGAATTATGACTATGCCCTTACAAATATCGCCTGTCATTACTAGTAGTTGTTGACGTCTATCGGTTTTGAACACATGATAAAACACTAGTCATTAAAAATATTTACACACAAAGAAATATAATGCGCATACTACTCTGTCACTTTTTAACATTATACTTAAGTCAGCTAATTAAATAGTTGGAGGATTTTACATTACTGAACCACTGGTAAGAAAATATCTAAGCGTTTTTCTATTTCTCTAGTCTTAACGCTAGGGAATAGCCGTGAATAAAAATGGTAACACTCTTAACACATATTTAATAATTAAGCACAACTTAAATATTTACCACAATCAGAAATTGAAACAATCTCCACGGAATGCTATGGCACACTTTTACAATGGCTCTAGTATAACGAGCTAGATTATCCAAATGTTTCTGAGCGACTGATAAACTGACTACGGAGTGCAGGCAGAATATATACAGAAAGGGTGTAATTATTTCTAAAGGATGCGAATTTTCGCACCTTCGTCCTGGCCAGGGAAATCAAGAAGCTTCGTTCCCGAGATAAAGAATTCTACGGTCCCTCTGTTCGCCGTTGCCAATCGACAACAAAGGCTTCTGATATCAGCGGTTGTCTCCCTGTATGTACGACATCACAGGATTTGCTCCCCCTTGTAGAGAACTTCAAAGCTGATTACCTTCCACGTGTTTTGGGCACGTGCAATCTGCCAGTCATCGTAATACTGACGGTTCAGCTCGCGTGAGCTTAGGCAAACACATTTGATTCGCTCCCCTGAATACAATGAAAGTTGCAAATCTAGGTAGACGCTCATCCGCGCATGAAAATAAGAAAAATAGGCGTGGCTACAAATTATGAGTCAACAGACCGCGAATTACTTGGCTTTTGCGTTGCAAAACGTAAATACTAATGAGGAAACAAAGTAGTCGGATTCCTGAGGATCTATTTACATTCCACGTCACAGAACTACTTTGAAAGTGCCACACCCGACCTGTTTGAAATGATTGGATCTTTCTGATTAGATTCATAACATCACTGGAGGGAATATAGGCTGACAATTTCACAGTTTTATTTCTCTGAATTGCACGCTCGCCAAGACAACGTCAGACCTCGCCACAGTGAAAACTAGATTCATAATTCCTAATTGTTATCCGGACCTTTTATTGGAGAACCAGATAAGACTTACAAAGCACTGGAAATCTCTTTCAAATTTAATAAGGAACACTGGAACTAGGAAATTGAAGAAACACGGAGTCAGAAGGGGCAATCTATTGTAAAATTAAAATAAATCACAGACATGTGTTGTAAGAGAACGATTCGTCTCTTTTTATTCATCTGTGCGACAAGTCTGTAGCCAGGATTGGCGTAAGTTGTGATTTACGTTTCATATTTTATTACTAACATGTGAACTAACATATATATGTATTAGTACCATGTGAATTTTATTGTGTGAACCTCGCTATTGGATGTCAAAGTCATTTGAGGCTGGCAACCTCAGTATCTAGAATGATGATTCATGAACCACCACTGCAAGGGCTGGTGATCGCTTTATTGATAGTTTCGTAAAGAGAACTAAAAGCATAAAGTAGTTCCAGGTTCCCTATGGAGCAGGGAGGGAAAGATAAAAAAAGAAATGATGTACATTCTAAGAAAAGACTTACATTTTCAAAGCAGTGTAAATGTCTCTATAAACATATTCACTTTAAAATTAATGTAAGTTTTGAAGCTTTAAACCAGTGTAAATGTCTATGTGAAAATATTCATTTTAAATTAATAGAAGTTTCAAACTTTTCCACAAATGTAAATGAAACATAAATGAATGTATATTGTGAACACTTTTCAAACAGTGGAGATGTAAATGTAAAACATATTATATCTGTACGTTTGGCCTTTTCATTTAAATGTAATGTAAAGCTAAAGCTGTTCAGTTTAAATGTAAAGGAAGTTTTATCCCGAGGGATTAAATTAAATTCTCATCGAGGGTAAATTCTGAGTTAAGTGGGATCGTGAAATAGAAGAGGGAAGGGGGGGGGGGGACACACATAACTATGTGTCAGAGAACGCCATACTCAGAAGAGCGTTCTTTTCTATTCTTCTATCACAATTATTGGTGGTACCAGCAGAACGTACTATTTCTGGAACAAGACGGGATCAGTGGCCTACGCTTTAAGACAAAGGACGCACTGTGTAGACTTTCCTTGATGTTTCTGGGAAACGAGCTACACCCGACAACCTTGACCAGAGACGAGTGATCAGTGTGAAAAGACAGAACCGTCATTGGCAGCTAAGTTCAAACATATGCTGCCACCTGAACTTCTTAACCCTTTTCGCAATCCCCAAATACGAGGATGATAGCTTTTCTTTATCCATAACTATACAAATTATTTTCAAACTGTTAAACTTAAAGTGATTATTAAATTTTGTTATTTGTACTGTTACAAATTTAACTTCGATTTGATCATTTTAAAGTTACTGCATGTTTGTCTCAGTCAATTACTACACACATTCTAAACAGAGCTATACTTGAATAATAGAATTCCACTGAGTAAATCAGGGGTGGGGGATGTGATAAAGTACATTGATACAGCGATAAAATTATTAATTATAAGTATAAAAGTTAAAATAATATGAGTAGAAATAATAATAGTATAGTTGTAACGCGTCTTCTTCCCCGCGCCAGTCATCGCCTTGAGATAACAACATAGTGTGAAACCTTAGTGCAGCGCTAGTGGTATTGGACTTTATAACGCGCAGGTCAAGGGTTAACGGTAAAAATTTTGAAAAGACAAGCTTAGTTGTTCCACGAAAGTTAGTACGATTCAAAACAGGGGAGGCATAAACGAACGCATAAAAGTGAGAGAGAGAGAGAGAGAGAGAGAGAGAGAGAGAGAGCGAACACATGCCACAATTTGTCAAGCGTTAGATTCTTGGGACTAGCTAACCCAAGACGACAGTGCGAGACGATACCATGGCAGGTGTTCGTTAACGTGTCGCAAGCTTTGTAGAATTTAAAAATACCCCGCAAAACCCACTACTTGTTCGAATTATAGGCACACTGAGAAAAAATATATAAACACACAGACAGCGCTTTCGCGGGAAAAGAGTCCATTTTATGACGTAACAGACTAGTAGTTTCAGTTTTGGACAACGCGCGAACGGAGAAAAGATGGCGTAATTTATAGGATAGTGGAAATTGAAAATAACTCTGAAAAAAAAATATGGACTTCCTTATTAATATGTTTAGGATCATAAAACCTAGTTAGTTTGATGGCTTATCTTCTCCTGATAAATAATATGGGAAAAATTACAAAATCCTCCAGTAGATAAGAAAGTTATTGACAAAAGACTGTATTTGTTGGTGCAGACAAGCGGACGGACTGGCGGTTTTTGCATTCACTAACGATTACAATTTTGAACGCGTTGTTGGAAATGAGACAAGCAAGCATGTATTTTGTTAGAGGAGGGGTAGACAGGGGGAGAGAAATTATGGGATGGCTTAACAATAAATATATTTTAGCAGTGGAAATCTAAGAATGAGTGAGGAGAAAACTTGTTATGTCCAAAAATCAAGTCTGTTTTTTAGCTTTTCATGCCAATATTTTCAAATTCAAACTAAAAAGCTTAGTAGTTGGATCTCATTGGACAACGCATTTTATATTAAGGAACACTTAGATGGGCTAAGCGCCATTTGCATAATACAGTCCCTAGAACAGGACGTTGTAATTCTGTGAAGTGTGACTTGCCTTACTAGATTAAATATATATAGAAAGTTGAAACAAAACTGTGAAAAGCAGTTGAGAAGTCTTTTCATTTCCAGTAGTGACAGGGATCTAGAGAGTCCACCCTGTTACTTTTGGGCCAGTATCAAAGTGATCATTTTTCAAGCAAGAATACGGACAGTTCAAGTTGTGCCAGCTAAGTATATGATCTGGCACAGGACGCTTCATCAGCTTCAAATACTAGTGACCCTTGTATAACTTAATAAAAATATTTCCCAAGGAATTAAACAACGAAATTTGTGTAGCAAAGAACTGGGAATGATTTAAGAAATCTCAAACAGCCATCCAGTGTTAGAAACCAGTAATAGTAAATATTTAATAACACTATTAGTATATTTCCACAATATATGTTTGGACAAATTGTCCCTTTGGGTTAAAACTTTGAAATTTTGTATATATCTTGAGTTATTTTAATTTTGAAAGTCCTGACCAGAAGAATACTAGGCTCAGGACCAATAAATTGTATAGAAGATTTTCACATATAAAACTTTAACCCAAGTGTTAATTCATTTGATCATAGACTTTAATATGTGTTTATATGTGTGAGTGTGTTAGTGTTAGATTATCATCACACCACACTAGCATAACCCTAGACATTAGACGTAGCTATCATACATACTAGTCAAGAATAGGTCTGATTGAGGTCATAAGGTGGTAGCAGAAAGGTACCCTGATAACTAAACCCAAAATTTGTTATAATCAGGGACCTTCACAGCTGACCTCATTCAGTACATTAGTAATACAGAACAACAACATTGCATAACACCCAAAACCACCACAGGGGGCTTAAACGAGCTGATAAATAAGTGCTTAAATTCTTCACAAAAGTGGTCGGCAGGTTACAGAATTAACGTGCTCAGCGACAGCCAGCATTGTTTTCGCTTACCTGAATTTCTTGTGAAGACTCCCATGTGATAGAAGCGTTACTACTCTTCTATCTACATTTCTACCAAGAGTAATCTTGTGTACAAATAGACTCCATTGAAGCCTATATTAGATACTCTTGAGTTTTGGCCATTTTTGGACCACTACTGCAAAGCAGAGGAGGCAATACCGTCACAGCGACAACAAATATCAAAACAAAAGCAGAGTCAACAACCATGTAGTGAAGCAACACATATCATAATTATCGACTCTCTCTTAAAAGGGAATTACAACGATGTGCTGACGATGCCTGGAGCTGGAACTGAAAATTTAATTGCTAAAATCAATAAGTTCGACATACACCATAAAATTTTCTACATTGGAAGATCTGGAATATGCAGACGACATTGCACTGCTAGCACATTCACATCAACACATCCAGGAAAAAACGGATAGACTTAATAAGTATAGCCAGCAGGTGGGCTTGAACATCAACCTAAAGAAGACAGATGTCATGACGCTCAATGTGAGCAACCCTGAGCCCATATCAGCAAGGAATCAGCAACTGGAACAGACATATGCCTTCACATACCTAGGATGCATAGTAACACCAGACGGCGGAGCAAGCAAAGACATCAATAACAGAATGAACAAAGCAAGAACAGCCTTTTTTAGCCTAAACAACATCTGGAAGTCCTCTCAATACAGCACAAGCACAAAATTAAGATTATATCAGAGCTGTGTGCTTTCTGTGCTTCTTTGTGACGCGGAGAGCTGGAGAGTTACAGAGAAGGAAATGTCGAAATTGTCCTCTTTTCACACAACATGCCTAAGAAAAATTCTCCGAATCTTTTGGCCGAATACCATCACCAACCAAAATCTACTTACTCGGAGCAAGCAAGAGGACATGCACACCATAATAGCTGGTAGACGCTGGAGCTGGGTTGGCCATGTCCTCAGAAGAGACCCCGATGCCATCACAAGAACAGCTATGCTATGGACCCCTGAAGGAAAATGAAAGAGAGGCCGACCAAAAACAACTTGGCGGAGGACTGTGGAGACTGAGATGCAAAGAATGAACCAGAGTTGGGGCACTGTACGAAGGATGGCCGCCGACCGAGCAAAGTGGAATCAATTTTTTGTTGCCCTACAAGACGCCACCAGGCGTAATGGCCACTGATTGCTTTGACGGTCGGCGGCTAAGGATCAAAGAAAAAGAAGAAGACACCATAAAATTACAAGAACAACAATACATATAGGAATCAACGACATAATGAATGGACTCAGCGTAAGCCCCTCTGCAATTTCAAGACTGACCACTACAATAAAGCAAAAATTTCCCAACACATCCATTTATGTCATCAATTATTCCGCCTTCCTATGGCTTCCAGCGTCGCATAGCAGACATCAACAACAAGACACCAAAGAACTACTGCAAACACAAAAACGTTAGTTTTATCAACCACACTCCTTTCTTTACAAGCAACCCAGGAGCACAAAAGAAACGCATTTACATAGATCAAATACATACATCCTAGCATTGTTGAAACAACAACAGACGAAATCATTCTTCCTCCCGTAGCCAACATCATCGTCCTCAGTGGAATCCAGAACTTGGCTACCTGAAGCAATTTAGCCCTGCGTCACTCAGCCAAGCCCTAATGATTTCTGTGCAACATGGCCCCTACTATATACCAGACAGAGACATCCGTTATTACACACATACCTGTTCATTGAATTAATCCCTGCGACTAAAGCCGTCTCTCCTTTGTAATTTAGTTGATTACTGTTACGCCTAAAGTAATACAAGGTAAGTACTTTATTACTTGCTTGGAACACTCGTTTTTCATTGGCTACAGGCCTTTAACAGTTTTTTTACTTGTTTCTTCTTCTTCCTCTTCCGTCCTGAAAAGGACGTTGGTTGCGTTGTGTCTGTTTACAGCGGAGCTGCGATATCTGCGCCTTTCGGCCAACACATCCGACTTCAGCACGACATTTTTTGGTACCGGGTTTGCCTTCCCTCTTCGATCCCTACTCTCTCCGCCAGACTGCAGTGATGCAGCCTGTTTCCAGGACCACTACGTGGAGGTGGAGTAGAGTCTTGGTCAGCTCTGGTTCGCTGACCCTGACGCAATCAGTTAAGCTATGGGTCGCTGACTGCAAAATCTATTGCTGCGTCTATGGGTCCCTTTTACTTGTTTGATTTTTGATTATTTTAAATTCGTATTTCCTCTGTTCTTTAATTACTTTGTTAGATTTTGAGTGTTGTGGCGTGAAACTGTGCGTGCCTGCTTTTGTGTGACTATTTTCATATATTCCTGACAGTTTCAGTCTATTGCAATTTTTACTATTGCCTATGACAAGTGTTTCGTGAGTAAGTACTAACATTTTTACTTTCACGTACTTGGTAAAGTTAATTAATCTAAATATTCATGATTTTCGTGTTAACACTGCTTTTGTTATTGATATTTTTAACCCCCCTCTCTAAAATTAAATGCATACAAATCAGACACAATGGCTAATTAAAGATGGCCAACTGCTGGGTCATCTAAACATTTACCATCTATTAGGCAAACTTCCTGAACTTACATGAATTCTGAATCAAAGTTTTCATGTTTTTGGACTTTCGGAAAGTCGTTTAAATGACAAAATATCAGATGATGATATTACACTACAAGGCTTTAAAACTGTTCAACGAGACTCAAGTAGAAAGCTAGAAACAGGTATTGTAGTATATATTTCCACTTCTATTACTTTTCGCCGTAGAAGCGACTTAGAGACAGTAGAGACCGAGTGCATATTGTTAGAAATACAAATACCGAGTCAGGGACACTTTCTAGTCGGGTATCTTTATAGAAATCCCAGTGCAGGAACCATCTGGTACGGAGATTTCACCACTTTGATGGACAAAGTATTTACCACTGCCAAAAAAATTATTCTTTTAGGCGACTTCAACATTGACATGCACAACACAAACCAAACCTGGGAAAACATCATACTATCATACAACCTAAAACAAATAGTCAACCAGCCTACAAGGGTAACAAAAACATCATTCACAACAATTGACCACATCTACGACACCTGTGCAGAAAACGTTATAGAATGCTCTGTTCCTAATGTCGCAATGAGTGACCACTATCAAATATGTTGCACGTGGTCAAAGAATAAATATAAAGCTCCCAGAAATAAATATATAAGCATTAAATTTAGAAGTTTCAAAAATTTCAACCATGAACTATTTTTACATGATTTGCGAGCTGCACCTCTTGCCAGTGTTTACCAGCTTTCTGATCCCGATGACGCATTGCTCATTGGACACGTATCTTTTATTGTGTGTTTGATAACCACGCACCAACTAAAGAAGTTCGTGTCAAACGACAGATCAAATCTCCTTTGACCACACCAGCAGTGCTAGAAGCCATGAGGCAGCGAGATCGAGCTCACAAAAATAAGCACTTTAACACATACAGAGCACAAAGGAACAATGTACAATATTTAATACGTAGAGAAAATAAAACATACTTTAAAAACTTGGTTCAGAACAAAACAAACAGTAGAGATGTGTGGAAAGCAATCAATACTCTAGCAAACAAACGAAATTCGCCAGACTTGTTAACCCCCAACACATCAATTACTTGTACAGACTTCAGCAATTACTTTCAGGCAGAAATAACCAGTCTTAAATCTACGATACCAGATTCCCCTTGTGACCTAGGCCAACTGTCAGCATTCGGTGAGAACAAATGCACAAATACAATCCCATCCGACATTCTGTTTATGGCAGTTAACGAAGTGTATAACTATCTTCTATGCCTTAAAGAGAATAACTCATCAGGACTTGACGAAATCAGTAATCGAATACTGCGCTGTGCTGCGCCAGTTACTAGTGATTCACTAACATACATATACAATCTACGTATCGCGAAGAGTTTTTTTCCGTCACACTTTAAAGTCGCTAAGGTATATCCTCTTTTCAAACCTGGTTCCTCCGATAATTGTAACTTTGATAACTATAGGCCAATCTCTCTAATATCATCGCTATCCAAACCACTGGAAAAACACATACATAAAATTACACTACACAACTTAGTTAACAACGAATTACTAATTGATAGTCAGTCGGGGTTCAGACCTAAACATTCATGTCCCACTGCTCTAACTAAGATGATAGACAAATGGCACCTAAATATTAACAACGATAATATGCGTGGGGCAGTCTTTGTAGACTTTAAAAAAGCATTTGATATGATAGATCACGCTATTTTAATTAGATAACTAGAAACATCAAAAGTAAACTTTCAACTGGTGACAATAATTAACTTATTTCTGTCAGACAGAAAACATGTAGTTTCTTACAATAACTCATATTAAAACCCATCCGTAATAAATACCGGTATTCCTCAGGGTTCTATACTTGGTCCTCGACTGTTTGCCATATACATTAACGACCTTCCACTACACATCAAGCACTCCTCCTGTGACCTGTTTGCAGACGACTGTACTGTTTACAAGAGTGATAAAAGTTGTAACACACTCGAACTTTCGTTACAAATAGATACAGATAATCTGATTAAGTGGAGCAACGGAAGTCGCATGCTAATAAATATCATTAAAACAAAATGCATGTTAATATCTTCTTCTTCTTCTTCTTCCATCCTTAGCCACCAACCGACAAAGCAGTCAGTGGCCAATACGCCTAGTGGCGTCTTAGGGCAACAACAAACTGATTTCTTTGCCGTTGTATTCTATATATCTAAATTTGTTCACAAAATCCTGTCACATAATGCTCCAGCATATGCGTGGCCAATGTTCAAATACAATGAAAGACGCAGTCAATGCTTTAACAAATTGAAAGTGCCCAAGCCTAGGCTTGACTTATTCAAGAAAAGCTTAGCGTACTCTGCTGCTCATCTTTGGAATTGTCTTCCACATAACCTAAGAAACAACCTCAGTCCCTATTCATACAATCGTAGACTTTTCGAATACTTTATGAGTTCTGATTACATGCCCCCCCCCCCCCCCCCCCCCCCCCCCCCCCCCCCCCCCCCCCCCCCCCCCCCCCAAATCGGATTATCTTTTCTTATAATATCAACTGTAGGTTCTAATGACGATGTTTGTACTTTTCAAAATATTTTATGTCATGCTTATAAGTAGTTAATGTTAACATGAGTGTGTTATTTTATTTTACTTTACAACGTTGAATTCCTTGATATGTAAAATGCATGTGAGAATAAATGAATTCAGTATGAAAGGTGAGATAAAGGAAGGGCAGAATGTCAGACGGACTTGCGTGCCCAATTCTTAACCCTTTGAAAATGTCGTTCGTTCTCTCTACCGTTCTTTCTTACGTGTGTCTAGTGGTCTCTATCTCTCTACCCTTCTTTCTTACGTGTGTCTAGTGATCTCTCTCTCACTCTCTACCGTTATTTCTTACGTGTGCCTCGTGGTGTCTCTCTACCCTTCTTTCTTACGTGTGTCTAGTGATCTCTATATCTCTCTACCCT
This sequence comes from Oreohelix idahoensis, assembly GCA_024509875.1. NCBI lineage: Eukaryota > Metazoa > Mollusca > Gastropoda > Stylommatophora > Oreohelicidae > Oreohelix > Oreohelix idahoensis. The sequence goes on along the minus strand of JAMPIV010016584.1, from coordinate 454,144 downwards.
TTTTTCTTACGTGTGTCTAGTGGTCTCTCTATATCTCTCTCAACTCTCTTCCTTACGTATGTCTAATGGTCGCTCTGTCTGTCTCTCTCTCTGTGTCTCTCTCTCTCTGTGTCTCTACCCTTCTTTCTTACGTGTCTAGTAGTCTCTCTCTCTCTATCCTTCTGTCGTACGTGTGTCTGTCACATATTTATTTATGTTTATTAAGTCTTCTTCTTCAAGTACCATGTCTAGTGGCGAAGGTGATGATGTCTCTACAACTTCTTGTCTTCATTAATGTTTAGGTAACATCAAGTCTGATGTTGACTTCTTTCCATGCCACGATGTCAAACTGTCCAGTATCCTGTATCACTTCTTCCTTTAATCTGTCCCGTATCCTGTATCACTTCTTCCTTCAATCTGTCCAGTAATCTGTATTTCTTCTTCCTCCAATCTGTCCAGTATCCTGTATCACTTCTTCCTTCAATCTGTCCAGTATCCTGTATCACTTCTTCCTTCAATCTGTCCAGTATCCTGTATCTCTTCTTCCTTCAATCTGTCCAGTATCCTGTATCACTTCTTCCTTCAATCTGTCCAGTATCCTGTATCACTTCTTCCTTCAATCTGTCCAGTGGATTATCTCTTCTTCCTTCAATCTGTCCAGTATCCTGTATCACTTCTTCCTTCAATCTGTCCAGTATCCTGTATCACTTCTTCCTTCAATCTGTCCAGTATCCTGTATCTCTTCTTCCTTCAATCTGTCCAGTATCCTGTATCTCTTCTTCCTTCAATCTGTCCAGTATCCTGTATCACTTCTTCCTTCAATCTGTCCAGTATCCTGTATCTCTTCTTCCTTCAATCTGTCCAGTATCCTGTATCACTTCTTCCTTCAATCTGTCCAGTATCCTGTATCACTTCTTCCTTCAATCTGTCCAGTATCCTGTATCTCTTCTTCCTTTAATCTGTCCCGTATCCTGTATCACTTCTTCCTTCAATCTGTCCAGTATCCTGTATCTCTTCTTCCTTCAATCTGTCCAGTATCCTGTATCACTTCTTCCTTCAATCTGTCCAGTATCCTGTATCACTTCTTCCTTCAATCTGTCCAGTATCCTGTATCTCTTCTTCCTTCAATCTGTCCAGTATCCTGTATCTCTTCTTCCTTCAATCTGTCCAGTATCCTGTATCACTTCTTCCTTCAATCTGTCCAGTATCCTGTATCTCTTCTTCCTTCAATCTGTCCAGTATCCTGTATCACTTCTTCCTTCAATCTGTCCAGTATCCTGTATCACTTCTTCCTTCAATCTGTCCAGTATCCTGTATCACTTCTTCCTTCAATCTGTCCAGTATCCTGTATCTCTTCCTTCTCTCCTTCCTGTATCATCTGTCCAGTATCCTGTATCAATCTGTCCAGTTGTATCACTTCAATCTGTCCAGTATCCTGTATCTCTTCTTCCTTCAATCTGTCCAGTATCCTGTATCACTTCTTCCTTCAATCTGTCCAGTATCCTGTATCACTTCTTCCTTCAATCTGTCCAGTATCCTGTATCTCTTCTTCCTTCAATCTGTCCTGTTGTCACAATATATTTCATTTTTCCTCTTTTCATTACATGCCATAAGAAAGTCGATTACTTCCTTGTAACCTGATTAAAAAGTATCATTTGCACATTGGCCTCTTTCAGGACATCCTCATTAATATTTTTAGCTGTCCATGGTATTTTTAACATTCTTCTGTCAAACCAGATCTATGCGGTCTGTAGTGTTTCTCTTACTTGTCTACTAATTGTTTATTAAGTACCTACCTATAAAAAGTTATTTTTGAAAGAAGTATACTTAAGGTCATACGCTAAAGTCACGTTCCCTGCTTGTGTTACTGGAAAGTCCCGAAGAGATCTATGAATGTGCGTTATCTCTTCCACACGTATCATGTTATCATCCATGTACGTATCACATCACGCTGCAGAATTCACTGGAAGTTACAAACACCCGCTTGAGGCTGTAGCCTTGAACTCGAAGTACGCAACAAACTAGGTAAAGGTTTCAATAATGATGGTGATTCAATAATGATAAGTGTGTTCGTGTGTGTGCATAGCTGGGTTGTGCCGCGTGTAGTTGTCTCAACAAACAAAGACAGATTAGGTCTACTACACCATCAGGCATGTCGTACAAGACCACTAATCTGAGGCTGTGTATGGTGGCTTACAATCTCATTATGCTAAACAAATTACCACAGAACCCGCCGCCGCACGAGCAGACGTCCTGACAGGGTACCACCTCCACTGGCGGTTCCATGCTCCGTAAGGAGAGGTCAAGAAAAATGATGATGACGACGATAGTTCAGTTGTGGTCCGTGTAGTTCCCCCGGGGGGGGGGGGGGGGGCTCTGCGCAGACAAACAGGAAAATAAGACCTCACAAGGGGTTGAACCGGATATTCCATGCATGAGAGACACCTACTTCTTGTGTATGGGTCATGACAGCAACAATAAACTACTGCTTCCTCGGGCGTAGAGTAAGTGGGACAAACATGAGGAGGCTGGCAAGTTGATCATACAAAACAGATTGCTAGAGAAAATTCCGCAGCAAGAGCACGTGCTGCAGTTCTGAATCTATGTTCCATAGAGAGTGAAAAAGGAAATGATAATTGTTCAAGTCTTATTCTTCTTCAAGTACAATGCCATTTGGCATGGGTGATCATGACTCTCTACAACCTCCTGTCCACAGTGCTGATTATCAATTTCTGTTTGTTAAATCACGCTTTATTTGTTAAATGCCGTGAATGTCCACCAGTTGATAAATGTAGATGTTGGGACTGGTGTAGTAAAGTGTAACGATTGTCAACTCATTAAACCCAGCACAGTTTTGGTCATACAGGTCATCTTGTCCTGGAACGTGATGAGGCTCCGACAAGAATGTGAGTGTAGACAATGAGTGTGTATATGAATGTCAGAACGCGAATGGTAGAATGATTCGATAGAGTTGACAGGTTGGTAGTACATCACTCATACTCACACTGTTCGAATTCAAGAAGTACTGGAACTACGGTGGTCTTTTTTATAACATTTAATGGGACGCACACTTGGACAGTACGTGTATGGTTACAGGAACAAATGTCGACATAGACAGCATAATGTTGATCACAGGAATATCATCTTAAGTTAGCATTCCTGCTTGGCAAATATCATAATGGAGCATTCGTAAATAAGCATTCAGAGTTCCATCATGTAAATCATCTGGCTTTACTGACTGGGCACGTCAGACCATAACCAATATATAGGAAGGCTCCTAGACTTAACCTCGTCTAGCGAATATCCCTTCACGTAAAGTTCAATATATATATTTTTCATAAAGATATAGGAATCCCAGACATGGGTTCTCACATGTAGCAGTGATCTCTTGGTTCATCGAGCGATAGTACAGGCATCCCTTTTTCTCACTCGATAAATACAAAGTATATGGATTTCAACATGGCTGTGCTTCTCTCGTGAGCTTCACTCACTATTGGATACAGACCAAAATTGGTCATTCGTTAAATGTCCTCATTTCTTCATAGCTTCTATCATAGAGGTAATTGAATAATATCATATAATCTAGTGCTGATACATACGAATGTCATCTTCCTTCGAATAAATATTCTTTTCAAAAGTACCACTGTGCATCTGCTTATCGACAACGATGGCGAAGCCCAAGTTCATAATAAATTGTGGTTTTACCTTTCTATGCGAAATATAACTTTGCCATTCCTTGGCAAAAGAGAATAAACACTGGGGTAAAGTACATACAACATGTCTAAATGACTATCACATTTCCCCATTTACTTATAGATCACTTTTTCGGCGATAAGCCGGCTACAACAAAATTCGACATCCCGACAGGATGACAGCCATGAATCACACCCCCTGCTAGCGATACTTCCGCTGCATAGCCTTTGACCTTTTCTAGCGACAACCAACATAGTTCGACTTAGAAAGGTAAAGATATCCATATATAAGACAGACTCGTCCTACTCATACAAACACTACGTATAAATTCAGGCCATAGATATACTGAAGCAAGAACAATCTATTCCTACCCAGGCAAAGAATAAATCGCAGTAGGCCTAGATTCGTCCGCGGAGTCCGATCGAAGATGACGGAACTCCTTTCAAGGGAAGTAACTCAAAAATGACTTCTCCTTAAGCACTTAAAAAAGGAAATACTTTGTTCACAAAATATTTGCGAACATAATAAGTATATAAATGTATTATATTGCAAGATAGTAAAGATTGCACTTTACACTGTTCTTGAAGTCTTTTCACGCCAGGATGTCAAACTGTTTAATATCTTCTATGTCTCTTTCTGTCGACGTCTGTTTCATGTTTTTTCTTTTAATAGCCTCTGTTGTCACGATATATCCCAGCATACCCCTCACATTACGTGTCCTAATAAAGTAAATGTGTACGTAGGAGTGGACTGTTTCTTTCAAATATGAATAACAAACTTTATTTCCGCGCTGACTTCTTTCAGGCCATCCTGATTTCACTTTATAATCTGCCCGAAACAAATATTAAAATTCTTCTATAAAACTACATCTCTATAAAATCTAGATCACTGAGCTGTTACGTCACAGTCCGCCGAAGTCCATTTCTTGTAGCTAATGTTGTTGCCAATGTGTGTGTGTGTGTGTGTTTTAAATATTAGATTGTGAAAGCTGCTTCTACGTCAGGATAAACACAAATATGTAATTCGTCTATACTAAGACAAGGACATTGGTTCCATTCCCAGTTGAGGGAATACAATTTAAGAAATTTTTTTTTTCAGAACCAGTGTTCTTAATGATGTCATACTCCTCACCGTCTCTTGGGTAGTGAGATCAGATGCCTAACCTTCTCGGATAACGGCGAAAAAAATAAGAGGTCCCGTGTGCAAGTTGCGCACGTTAAAACTCCCATGGCAGTTGGAAATCTTAAAGAGTAGGCCATAAGGCCGCTATCCTGGCAACATTTAAGAATTATAGACCTACCCACCAGAAAAAAATATTTATATAATGTATTATTCCTGTATACCCCCCTTTTGGATTCTCGCCGGTGCTAATGAGTTCGTGCACTGTGCTGAGATCCTCTTTGTGTGATCTAATGGAGGAGATCGGAGCACTGATGGAGTTGTCCGTGTGCAATGAAGATAGTCCAAAACCAAACCAAAGAAATTGGTTACGTAGCGGCCACAAGGCCTTCATCGGGGACAAATGAACGAGCACAGATAAGAAAGAGAGAACTAAGTTAAATACGGTACATACAAATGATGCGACCAGAAAATATAATTATTCGACGTAACTGTCATCGATGACAGTGTGGACGAGATAGCCATTCTACTGCGTTACTATTAATTGTAGCTGTAGCAGCGCCAATAAATGATGTGGTATTACTGTTAGCCGTGGATGGAGAGTCAACAAGAACTGCACGTTCAAGAAATGAGCCGTGATATGTTATCCATTACAACGGATGCAAGAGAAATCCATACTAGAATTGCTTTGGCAGCTAGCGCCTTCAATAGATTATCAAACATTTGGAAATTACGATCATTGAATATACATACCAAGCTTCGTCTGTTTAATTCAAATGTTATCTCAGTGTTAACATACGGCTGTGAGAGTTGGAAAATAACAAAATCATTGGAGAACAAGCTGAATAAATTCGAGAACAAATGTCTTAGAAAACTCATGAACATCAGTTGGAAAGAATTCAAGACTAATCGACAAATAAGAGAAGACTCTAGGCAGAAATATGTCTCCGACTATATAAGGAAAAGACGATGGTCATATATCGGTCATGTCCTACGAATGCAAAACAACAGAATACCACTACAGGCGCTCACTTGGGTTCCTGAGGGTAAGAGGAAAAAAGGAAGACCAAATGAAACACTCAGAAGAACAATAATAAGAGAAGGAAGAACGTTGGGCCTAAATAATGTGCAAGAGCTAAGAGGAGTGGCGTCACAACGAACAACCTGGAGAGCACTGGTTTCTGCCTTATGCACCGTGTTTGGTGCTTAAAGAATTTATTATTATTATTATTAATTATTGTTAAGGCACATTCTCTGTCCTCGTATTTATTTCTGACCTCATGTAGTTCTCAGGGATCCCTGGTGAGGCAAAGAAGGATTTGGACTATAGCTTCCTCAGGTATGTCATATGAGGCGACTAGCACGACGTTGTATTTGGGGCTGGCAATCTTATCAGTAAAACATATTGCTATAGAAGCCACTTCTGCAAGAGCTTATGAATTATCTGGTACAGGTTTTCTGCAAAAATGGGGGAGGGGCATCTGCTCCACAGGGAGCCAAAATGGAAATAATGATGAGATTATATCGTTTTCGCGCACACAGACAATTTCTCTTTCCACTCACATTTTCTCTTGAGCAGCTTCTTCAGTTGTCCGTGTCCTAAAGCAACCACAGTTCTTGGAGGCTGCATAATATAGTCAAACAATATTTAACACGAACAAATGTTAATATACAAGTATAGTGGCTGGGAATGTGAAGGTCTGATGCTGTTCTCACAATGCATATGACTTTTAACAGATGAAAGTCAATTCTATATCTGTTAAAGTCAGTTATAAAACTGGAACCACCAAGCCTTTACACGCCTCCACTTTAAAATTATTCTTGTTCAGAGTGTCTTCCTGATTTTGTTCGTTTTTTTAAATATTTTTTTATTTATTTTTAATTTAATTAATTTTTTTATATTTTATTTATTTATTTTATTTAATTATTTAACGTATATGCATAATAGGAGCCGCGGTAGCATAGTGGTTAGTGCACTGGCTTCCTAGCGCAGTGGTCTATGGTTCGATCCCCAGATGAGGCGGGAATTTTTTAGGCCACAAACGGATCCTGGGTCGACCCAGCCCCAAATGGGTACCAGAGCAACTCTGGGAAGGTTAAAGCGGCCGGCGTGATGCCGACCACATCACCCCTCGTGTGCCGACGGTCAAGATAATATGGGCCTAACACCATATTCCCAATATGCTTAAATGGGCGTGTAACGGGTTCCTTTACCTTTTTTTTTTATATGCATAATTGTGATTGTCCCTAATTACAATGATTTGACAAATGTGATGCCACTTTCTCATATCGGCAGTTGTTCATATTATTTGGAATTGAAAACAATATATATATATATCCTAATTATAACCCATCAGAGGTTGAACGGGATATTTTTCTTCATTAATTTAAAAAAAAAAATAAGTTCTTGGACACTTTCTAGTGCCCTGGATTTCTACACAAAACAACTTCTAGGCGCTCGAACATAGTGTTCACGTAATATATGTAACATTCCGGTTCACATCGTTGGGGTATACGAGCAGGTAGTCATGACTATAATTAACTTCGGCCAGACTTTGATTCCGTCGCAGTAGACTTGATATGAATTGCAAATAAGGCCGTTAATAAAAAAATAAAAAATAAAAGATCAAACTAACACGCCATATTATGATATTGGAAATCAAAATTATTATCTTGAATTAGCCACACTATATAGAAGCCTACTGTATCCTAATTATAGGATACCTTATTCAGATATTGGAAATCAGAATTATTTAGCTACACTAGATATCATAACCCACCAGAAGTTGAACTGATATGTTTTCTTGACAAAAACAAACAATACAAACTATGGTGCAGTTTCCTGGATTTCTCTTCACAACACCTGAATGCAGCACACTTGTCATATTATACGTGTGATTGTTTAGATGTAATATTTGTATAATATTTATGGCCAATTATAGTTTCTCCACGTAACTGTATAGAGTACTCCCCGATCCAAGTTTTATAGTTACCCCGTCACAAGCTTGTTATATCAGCTGACGTCTGGCTCTAGTTGTGCTAAGAAAATTTAAGTTAGGTCTAGACTAAATAAAGTTGTTAAAATTTTCCTTTTGTTAGTGGGCAGACACCGGGATATGAACGATGACAACAGCAGTAATGTTTCATTGACTTCGTCATAAATTTAAATAAGGTGAATACGGTTTTTTAAAAAAGAAATCGTATCATGCATGTAAATAAAGCGATGGGATTGTTTATAGGTCGCGGCATGTTGATATATAAGCCTACATTGAAAGACTATTTAGCCTACTATCACTTCAGTTACCTGTAAAAGTTCAAGAATTAATAGAATGCAGTATAAAGCACAGTGAATGAATGATTCAGTAAATGTTAACAGTTTCGCTTGTCGCATTAATCCGTATCTGTGCAGAAAATAAACGATACATTGAAAATGTTACTTAGCAGTAGCCTATGTATTGATTTCAGCTATTTAATAATGGGCCATAGAGTCACCGCCTCCTTGTAGGCGGATAGGCATACTTCTGGCTAGCTCTTTCAAAAGATTTTAGGCATATAATTCATAAAGAAAATTATGACATTCAACCTCTTACGGGTTATATTTAGGATATATAGTGTCTATAAATTTCAGATATGCCAGTATTTTCTTTTGAGACTATCCCTCATGTCCAGGTAATCTAAACAGAGTAGGCCTAAATGAAAATGTCCAAAGAATGGGTGTGTGTGTGTGTCTTTTTTTTTTTTTTATAGTTCTAAAATGGCAGATTCTTCATTTTTGTTAACTCATTCTAACCCAGGCAGTTTTCCGATTTTACCCAGGCCCCAAAATGGAGGCATTTTTTCCCCTACAAGTTATGCTGTAAAAACCGGCAGTTGACATAGAAGCCTAGCCTATGTATTATGCATCAAACTTGATTTATTTATTTTTTTAAAATTAATGAAGATAAAACGGAAATCCCGTTCAACCTCTGATGGGTTATAATTAGGATATATATTGTTTTCAATCTCAAATAATATGAACAACTGCCGACATGAGAAAGTGGCATCACATTTGAAAATAGGGATACTCACAATTGTGCTTAGGCCTATACGTTAAATAGAAAAATAAAAAACAAACAAAATCAAGAAGAAACTATGAACAAGAATAATATTAAAGTGGAGGGGTGTATAGGCCTGGTGGTTCTAGTTATATATCAGACTTTACCAGATATTTAATTGATTTTCATCTGTTTAAAGTATCAAACTTGATGAAATTGACTTGAAGAATCTTGTGAAACAATGTTGAGTTCTTATGTGATATAATAATTGTTTGTTATGTATTGTGAAGTGTAGAAACAATAATAAAGCAAAACAAAAATAATAATTAAAATTGTGCACATAGGCCTACACCTTAATATTTCAGCTCTACTTAATCCCTTGGCAGTAACAGCTCTAGAATCAAAATGTATATCAAGTTGAAAATTAATCCAAGAAGTTTGATTATAAACAAATGAAAATTATAATTTTTATGATTTTGTTGTTGTTCTGAAGTCACAGAATGCTGAACTGGAATCTCTCTTACACAGTCCTGTCCCACGCAATTTAATTATTTTATTACTTAAAAATATCAAATTTGTTAAACATCTTTATCGGAATCAAAAATAGGTTATTATCGCTATCGCTAAAATTCATTTAGAAATAATCTATTGCGGTTGATCCGTTGATAGTTTATGCTTGTTTTGTATGTAACTATGCTACTTGTAAACAAACAACCTCATGACATCATTAATTGATAAAAGTATGCAAAAATTAAGCACAAGAATAATTATTTCACTACCAATTCAAAACAAGTGGTCCACAGGAAGCGTTTACGTAATATGAACACGCTATGGCCACTTATTTTATAACTTTTCGTTAAAATTCAAAATCATATCAAGCAGGCGTACCACGCTGCCTACTGGTAGATCTATAGCAACGATAGAAACGGATGTAGAGCACAAAATTTCAGGTTCAGAAATTTTTTTTTATTTACAAACATTCACACACGTGTTCTGGATGTAATGAAATGATTTAAAAACCAGCTTATGGCCAGGGGAATTCTAATTTACCATTCATATTCTACATATATCACGCTGGCACAGGATGCACCCATGGGTACAAGTAAAGGCCAATCTAGTGCACCATACAGCTCATGGGTTAGAATGAGTTAAAATTGGGGGGGGGGGGAGACTAGAGTTAATATTTAATTTACTTTTTATTTGACAGCAGTAATATGTATTACTTGAATCTGACCAGACATTTACATTACCACCATTCTTTCACTAACCATTTTATATTAATTTTTGGTCTTGTTAAATATTGTATTGTGCAGTTCCCTAGGTCTGTTTGTACTCAATACATGTTGTATAATTATGGGTGAATTGGATGCCTGTAAATAATTTAATATTGGAACTCTCTGTTGTTCATACTTCTTACATTTAAGTAGGAAATTCTCTGTAATATTGTCTTGAAATAGCCCATTCCCATTGTAGTCTGAGACGTTATTTATTGCTATTTAACATGTTCTTGTTGGAGCTCTGAAAAGCTTATATGCGTGTCTTTCTTTTAGTTATAATCCCGACCTGAACATCCTTTGGTTTATAGGAATAGAAGAGACAATGTCTAGTGCCATTAGTAGTACCACCATCTCGGCAGTGAAAATAAATGTATTTTATGTGATACTGTATTCTTTTACCATCTTCCACTTCAGAGTCTATATTTCTATTCCTGATTTGTGATCTTGGATCCATCCATGTATACTGTTGTGCTGCCCTTTGACATTTGTTGTATATACTGTACTTCCTGGCAGTGTTTGTAAATTTTCTGTAACTTCTGTTTTTTTAAATGTTTCTGCCAGGTGGTAGTCTGTGTCTGGCTTCCTGAGCTCCCTGGGTGGTACCACCAGCTTGTATTCACTGTTGTTATTGATGTATCCAGTTACACTAGTTCTTCCATACACTTCCAGCTTGTTGACCAGGAGTACATTGTGTGACTTGTTCTATTTTTACTATCCAGCTGGGTGACCATTGAAGTAAACTATGTATGTCACTGACCTAAACCATGACAGTGGCCGCTGGTCACCCCAGATAACTACAAATCCGGACACAATGGTCAAGACATTCAACGATTCACGGGAGGTGGATGAGTTACTTCGCATCCTGCAGGCTTCGGCAGAACATGATGAATTGAAGGGAATATTTCGTAGATTGGAACAGTTGTTTTCATTTGGTGAGCTCATTATGTGATCACTCTTGATGAGTGCATGTATTTTCTGTTGAACCTTACTGCCTTATTATGATGTGTTAAAGTCGTCTTGATGCAGTATTTCTTATAATGGAAAACATTCATTAGTTTGTAAAAACGTGTGTGTGCACGTGTATGTGAGAGAGAGAGAGAGTGAGTGAGTGTGTGTGGCCCAGTCCAGCAGCTTCATATGCACCAGCAGAGCATCCTTTTCTATCTGAGAACTGGCCACTGCAGATTACTAGGCCGCCTATATTGCCTGTTTATATTGCACAGAAGTGAATGTCCACGTGGAAGTAAAATCCAGACCCCTCAACCTATTCTCCAAAACTGACCAGCCCACAATGATCTACGACATCATACCTGACCAGAGGGTGTGGAGATGAGGCATAAGCTATGGGGAATATCATACCTGACCAGAGGGTGTGGAGATGAGGCATAAGCTATGGGGAATATCATACCTGACCAGAGGGTGTGGAGATGAGGCATAAGCTATGGGGAATATCATACCTGACCAGAGGGTGTGGAGATGAGGCATAAGCTATGGGGAATATCATACCTGACCAGAGGGTGTGGAGATGAGGCATAAGCTATGGGGAATAGGCCGGAAAAAGAATGGACTTCATCTTGGTGACAGGCCTGCATATTTTAATGACTAACAAACTGAAAGCAGAAGAAGAACAATGGCTCACAGTTCATCGTACTTTTTAGATTATGCCATACTTAATGCACAATATAGCTTTTATTTTTCCTCTTTGTACACTTTCAGATGTCAGCTTCAATATGTTTTAAGAAAGCAGCGGCCAACCTGAGATTGTTGGTACCTTTGTAGAGCAGGGTTTTTTTTAACCTTTTTTTGTTCCATGTACCCATTCGATTGTCTGATGAAGGCTATTGACGCCCTTGTTAGAAAAAACTGTACATAGAGCATAATTATAAGTTTGCACACAAATAATACATTCTTTTACAAAGAAAATCATTAAGCTTAGATACAGTCATACTGAAATACAAAAACTGTTTGTAAAAATAAAATATTTTCTTTAAATTAAGAAATCTGTGATAATTTTTAGAGTAAAAATTATGGGAAAAATAACATTCACATTTTTAAGTTATGGACACAGATCCCCAAGAATCCATTCATGGACTCCTAAGAGGTTCGTAGACCACAGATTAAGAAACCCTGCCATACAATTTGTCCACAGAAATAGTGGTCCAGTACTATAGGAATGGTAGTCCAGTGCTATTGGAATGGTAGTCCAGTACTATAGGAATGGTAGTCCAGTGCTATTGGAATGGTAGTCCAGTACTACTGGAATGGTAGTCCAGTACTATAGGAATGGTAGTCCAGTACTATTGGAATGGTAGTCCAGTACTATTGGAATGGTAGTCCGGTACTATAGGAATGGTAGTCCAGTACTATTGGAATGGTACTCCAGTACAATAGGAATGGTAGTCCAGTACTATAGGAATGATAGTCCTGTACCATTGGAATGATAGTCCTGTACTATAGGAATGATAGTCCTGTACTATTGGAATGGTAGACCAGTGCTATGAGAATGGTAGTCCAGTACTATTGAAATGATAGTCCTTTACTATAGAAATGATAGTCTTGTACTATTGGAATGCTAGTCCTGTACTGTTGGAATGATAGTCCTGTACTATTGGAATGGTAGTCCAGTGCTATGAGGATGGTAGTCCAGTACTATTGGAATGGTAGTCCAGTACTATGGGAATGGTAGTCCATTGCTATGGGAATGGTAGTCCAGTACTACAGGAATGGTAGTCCAGTACTATTGGAATGGTAGTCCAGTACTATTGGAATGGTAGTCCATTACTATTGGAATGATAGTCCAGTACTATAGGAATATTAGTCCAGTACTATTGGATTGGTAGTCCAGTACTATGGGGATGGTAGTCCAGTACTATTGAAATGATAGCCCAGTACTATAGGAATGGTAGTCCAGTACTATAGGAATGGTAGTCCAGTACTATTGAAATGATAGCCCAGTACTATAGGAAAGGTAGTCCAGTACTGGGGGGTTTGGGATGTCAGGTATTGGTAGTACCTCTGGTGAAGGAGCTGTCATGCCCTTTTCAGGGCAGCTCGGCCACCTTTGGTCCAAACCTGGCATCCAGCTCTCACCTGTGGCTCCTCGTAGCTGTCAGCATGCAACAGCGGCCACCCCCTGGGCAACGGCTTTGACAGGCCGGCTAAACTAGGTGAGGGTAGCCGACTGGTTATAAACCTTCGGTGAGTTAGGGTCTGCCTACCCATGCATGCGAAGACTGGATTCGATAGACTGCGCGGAAGAAACCATCTATTGGTTCAACGGGCATGACGGCGATTACCAGCAACGCGCTGTGGAGCGTAAGGAGCACGGCGAGGCACGTAGAACGCCCTGGTCATCCACTGCATCCTGTTATGTCTCCAGTCGTCTTGATAATATCTTGCCACTGGAACAGATAACTCCGGACGAGAGAGTGAGGATGACGATTAGCGCAACTCTTCCTCACTTTAATCCAATTACAGCGCAAGTCACAGCTTCAGACAGATACATACAGACACTACACTCAAAGACCTGTGGCGATGGGGGAGTGGCAAACCAGAAAGTGTGGATACACTCAAGCTGCAGCCACAATCCTGCACACAGGCGGCTTAGGCCATAGGGTCGTTTCTCGCTGGAACTTTGAAGCAGCGGCGAGATCCGGCAGCCTCCTGAGCGACTGAGCAGCCCTCTTTAGGATCACTCTGCTCACCTCCATGGCACGAGGAAGGGGCTAGAAAAGGTGCCCTGAACATAGCCTGCTTCAACCTACTCTGACCAGCTTGACGGGCTGGAGGGTATCCCAATCATGCGTTCGAACAAAAAGTAAGAAAAAAATGAAGGTGCTTACCTTCGGCACGTGGAACGTGCGAACACTACTCGACAATACCCTGGCCGACAGACCTGAAAGACGGACTGCACTTGTGGCCAAAGAACTGGCGCGCTATAATGTCGATATAGCAGCACTAAGTGAGACGCGACTACCAGAAGAATGTCAGATTACTGAAATTGGAGGTGGCTACACATTCTATTGGAGTGGCCGGGACAGCAAGGAACGGCGTGAGGCTGGTGTTGGATTCGCCATTAAATCTCATATCGTACGAAAACTTGTCAAATCTCCTAAGGGCATTAATGATCGCCTAATGACCCTTCATGTCCCACTAGGAAGCAACAGAAGTGCCACACTGATCAGTGCATATGCCCCAACAATGACAAACCCCGAGGAAACGAAAGAAAAGTTCTATGACGAACTTAACTCAATCATCTCATCAGTTCCTAAATCTGAGAAACTTATTATTCTCGGCGACTTCAATGCCAGAGTAGGCACTGACCACAACACCTGGGAAGGAATACTTGGAAAACATGGCATAGGCAAATGTAATAGTAATGGGCTCCTATTACTCAGCCTATGTGCCACACATGATTTGTCCATCACGAACACCATGTTTCGCCTACCCACTCGAAATAAAACAACATGGATGCACCCCCGATCCAAACAGTGGCATCTCATTGATTATGTCATCACGAGAAGGAGCAACAGACGTGACGTGAGAGTGACCAAGGCCATGTGTGGTGCCGAATGCTGGACTGACCACAGGCTGATTGTATCAAAACTCAACCTTAACATACAGCCCAAGCGAAGACACCAGAGTCAGAAACCCATGAAGAGGCTCAACGTCACAAAACTTAAAAGCGAAGCAACCGCAGAGAGCTTCTCAAGGGACTTGGACAGCCGTCTGAGGGACGTTGAGCTCGGTCAAACCACTATAGAGGAAAAATGGGCCACTTTAAAGCACATTGAGTACTCTGTAGCCTCTGAGAGCTTGGGATATACAGCACGCAAGAACCCTGACTGGTTTGATGAGAATGATGAAAATATTAAAACACTGCTGGCTGAAAAATATCGCTTGCACAGAGACTATCAAAGCAACCCTTCCTCAACATCCAAAAAGGCAGCCTTTACCAATATATGCAGAGTTGTCCAGAATAAGCTCAGGAAGATGCATGATGCATGGCTCAGCAATAAAGCAGACGAGATACAGAGGTATGCAGACATAAATGACTCAAAGCGCTTTTATGATGCCCTGAAAGCAATTTATGGCCCTCAATCGAATCAATCATCACCGGTCCTAAATGCTGATGGCATGGCATTGCTCACTGATAAAACGCAGATTTTGGAACGCTGGGCACAACACTTCAACGCCATCTTAAATTGTCCTTCAACCGTCAACGACCAGGCCATTGCAAGTATACCGCAAGTTACAGTCAATGTCAGACTTGACCTTCCACCCAGCATGGAAGAGGTCAAGAAAGCAGCCAGTCTTCTGTCCAGCGGCAAAGCCCCTGGATCAGATGCTATTCCTGCTGAGATTTATAAAGCTGGAGGCAGCATGCTGCTGCAGAGACTAACAGACCTCTTCCACTCAGTATGGGATGAATAACAGATACCACAGGAATTAAAAGATGCCACCATCGTTCACATATACAAGCGAAAGGGAAATCATCAATCATGTGACAACCATAGGGGAATCTCCCTATTATCTATTGCGGGCAAAATCCTGGCTCGAGTCCTGCTCAATCGCTTAACTGTTCATCTTGAATCGCAGGACTTACTTCCAGAGAGTCAGTGTGGTTTCCGAGCAGGCCGCGGGACCGTCGATATGATATTTGCTGCTCGCCAACTTCAGGAGAAATGCCAGGAACAGCACAGTGACCTATACACAACATTTATTGACTTGACCAAGGCCTTTGACACTGTCAATAGGGACGGACTATGGAAAATTATGGCGAAATTCGGCTGTCCCGATAAGTTCATCTCAATTGTCCGCCAGTTTCATGAAGGTATGATGGCTCGCGTATTGAATGATGGAGAACCTTCTGAACCCTTTCCCGTCACAAATGGTGTCAAACAGGGTTGTGTGCTCGCCCCGACACTATTCAGTATGATATTTGCTGTCTAACGTTACGCATGACAGTAGCGACGGCATACACATCAGATACAGGACAGATGGGAATCTGTTCAATTTGAGACGATTACAGTCCTTTACGAAGGTGAATGAAACAATGATCTCTGACCTCGTCTTTGCGGACGACTGTGCCCTCAACACCTGCACAGAACTGGACATGCAGAACAATATGAGGAGGCTTTCTGTAGCGTGTGATGACTTTGGCCTTACCATCAATACGAAGAAATCTGAAATAATGTTGCAACCTGCTCCTGGGAAACCTTACTGTGAACCAAATATCACAGTAAAGAACCAACGTCTCCAAGTGGTGGACAGCTTCACTTATCTAGGCAGTACCCTTACCAAAGATGCAAATATCGACTCCGAGGTCAACAACAGAATTGCAAAGGCAAGTGCAGCTTTCGGAAGACTAAGAGCAAATGTCTGGGATCGACAAGGAATTAGTGCAGCCACCAGATAAAAGTATATCATGCAATAGTACTCACTACCCACATGAGCTGTCTTCGCAGGATCCTCAGGATCAAGTGGCATGATAGAGTATCTAATTCTGAGGTCCTCAACAGAGCACATATCTCAAGCATCTACACATTGCTGCAGAGGGCCCAAACTAGATGGGCCGGACATGTTGTTCGCATGCCCGAAAAATGCATCCCAAAGCAGTTGATGTACAGCGGACTCTCCACGGGTAAGCAAACAGCAGGGGGACAAAAGAAACGCTTCAAAGACACACTGAAAGCATCGTTGAGCAGCTTCAAAATTGATGTCTCCTCCTGGGAGACTATCGCACAGGATCGCTGTGCCTGGCGGACAAACATTACTCAAGGTGCTCGCATTGCAGAACAGAATTTAGCTGATAAGGCAGAAGGCAAGTGTGCTGCAAGAAAGGCCAGAATGCACAGCAACACTACTATCGACTCTAACCATGTGTGCCCCGTATGTGGCAGGGCCTGTAGGGCCAAAATAGGATTAATTAGTCACATGAGATCACGGCACAGATGTGTCACAACTCAAGTCTGAAGCTGTCGCCATCTTCGCTTGCGATGGGCAACTATTAGTCCAGTACTATAGGAATGGTAGTCCAGTACTATTGAAATGATAGCCCAGTACTATAGGAATGGTAGTCCAGTACTATAGGAATGGTAGTTCAGTACTAAAGGAATGGTAGTCCAGTACTATAGGAATGGTAGTCCAGTACTATAGGAATGGTCAATCATCATCTCAGCCCGTAACCCGTCATGGGTCGTAGGGGTGCCATGGTGGAAGCATCAGCAGACAGGGTCCTCCACTGCTCTCTATCCTCAGCAATGCGTACAAGTGTGGAAAAACCGTGTCCTGCCCATTCTTTGATGTTATCAGCCCAGGATTTTCTCTGCCTTCCTCTTCTCCGTTTACCTTCGACTGTTCCCTGAAGGATCGTTTTCGAAAGGGAGTCATGACGAGTTACATGCCCAAACCAGGCAAGCTTTCGACGTTTCACTATTGACAAAAGCGGTTCTTGGTGGCCTGCATAGGTGTTTATCTTCTCTCTAACATAGACATTCGTTTTGTGCTCTTTATAGCAAATGCGCAAAATTCTTCTATAACATTTATGCTCGAAAGCCTGAATCCGTCGCTCCGTATCTGCAGTGAGTGTCCAGCCCTCACACCCATACAAGAGAATAGATAATACAAGTGATTTGTATAATTTGATCTTCACAGGAAAACTTATGTTACTTTTCCAGATCACATTCAACCTTGTCATGGCAGCTGAGGCCATCTTAAGTCTTGTCTTGATTTCTTTAATTGATCTTCCATCACTACATATAGTGGACCCGAGATATTTAAAGGTGTTAACTTCTTCTAACGTTTGCCCATTTAACGTAATGTTGGTCGGAACATGTTTCTTATGGCTATTCACCAATATCTTGCTTTTTTCTATATTAATTTCCATCCCATACGTTCTTGTTACTTTCTCCAGTCTAGAGGTAAGGAATGGTAGTCCAGTACTATAGGAATGGTAGTCCAGTACTATAGGAATGGTAGTACAGCTGATGGTCATATGTTAGTCTTTATTGACTGGGAACAAAAAAGTAGAACCCCTGCACCCTCCCAATTTATTGTCAAAGGTGACTAAGAAAGCATGAGCACGGGACAAACAGCCTGATCATGTAAAACATATTGCTACAGAAAACACCATTGCAAACACACATGTTATAAGTCAGCCAGAAGTGGTGGCTGCACGCTGCTAAAGAATATAAAAACGGGCCTTTTAATTTATACTTGACTGTTTATTCTCTTGACTGATTTTCTTTCATTGATTTTATGTTGACAGTACCAAGATATATGGAAGATAACCATGTCTATGAAAATGTTCTGTCAACGATGGCTCAGATGAGCACAGATTTGGTTTTGCAAGAAGTAAGTCATCACATATTTAATTTTACCATTGTAAGTTTTGATCCTTTTTCGGATTTGACAAGATCTCAGCTTTGAGCAGTATAATTCATGTCTGTATTAAATGTACACTTTCAATTACATAACAGCATGTTGGTGAAAATAAATGGATTATCATGTGAAATCTTGACATTTGTGTGGAGCATAGAGTTCCAACTGTTACTCTCCACTCATTATTTACAGTACTCTTGCACAGCTCTGCATGTGATGTTCTGGTCACTGTAACTTTCTCCTCAGGTTTTCTACTCCACCAAAATCTCTTCTGCCATTCTCTTCTCATGACATCATCAAGTTTTATTATAGATATCATTGGTCATTCTACGCAAGAATAGAGGGATTAAAATGGTATGACAAGGTTACCAACGTGGAACTGATGACAAGAACTAGACAAGTGCCAGTGGAACAAGAGATGAGAAGAAGGCGATGGATAGGACACACACTGAGGAAACCTGTTGATAGCATTACAAGGCAGTCCTTGTTCTGGAACCCCCAGGGCAAGAGAGGCAGAGGTAGACCAAGAAGCACATGGAGAAGAGAGCTGGAAACAGAGGTGAAAATGAAAAGGAGAACGTGGAAAGAACTTGAGATGATGGCACGTGACAGGAGGACTTGGCATGTGTTTTTTGAAGGCCTATGCTCCTTTGGGAGTGGAGGGTTATGAATGAATGAATCAGTGATCATAAGAAAGCAGTTTTTTTATCTTCAATTATAAGAATGTTTAAAAATAGATATCAATGGTCATAAGATAGCAGTTTTTTTATGTTCAATTATAAGAGTGTTTAAAAGTAGATATCAATGGCCGTAATATAACATTTTGATGATGGTACATTACAGAATTTTGTTATGGATATCAGTGGCAGGGATTTATGAACTTGGTAATGTGTTAGATTACAGAGCTTTGTTGTGGATATCAGAGGCTATACTATGTTAAATTATATAGTTTTAATATGATCTTTAATACCAGTAAGTTTAATGATGTTGTATTATATAGTTTCATTATGAACATCAGTGACAGCAACACAGACGTTTGTTTATATAACTTGTTTAATGCTATAACTTGTATTCTTCACATGACAATAGATTTTATATTTGTATGGTGAAGGTAGCAACAATGTGCTACAGAAACCAGAGCTGCAAAAGCTTACTCAAGACTTTGGAACCACCACTGTAGGTGTCCTACAAGCTTTGTGCCTATGGGCCAACTACAGTGGTTACTCCCATGCTCCTTAAAGAGCTGGTAAATGTAAAGGCTGTCCTATAGCAGATGATATCTATAGTATCTTATAGGGGATTGAAGTGTTAGAGACTTCACTGTACAAGGTCATAGCTTTAAAAGGTATGGCGACCAATCCCCATTCACAATGTCTTTGCCTTCCCTAACTCCAAGCAGAATAACATACATTTTGTTTACAGCTGGGTAGAGTGGAAAGTAACACAGCCTGGTAAGGTCACTAACAAGGAAGTACTGTTCATTTTTTTTAAGAAGTTGTGGAATGTAAGCCCTGTGTACTTGTGTGAGAGTCTGTGAGAAGACAAAGAAATAATAGGACCACTGGGAACTTTATCTTGTCAAATAAGTTGCTGCAGAAAACCACCACCACCACCATTGTTGTAATAGGCCCATGACATGCTTAACTGTAGGTGTTCTGTTACTGTGGTGACTCCAGCTCTATAGGAGAGAACAAGATTGGGAAGAGAGGAAAGTAATGTTTAATTTATCTAATGTGGTGGCACCTCAGGGACAACATGTTGTGGGACTGATGATGATGACCATAAGATATTTGTTATGTACATTCTAGAGCTACCAAGGCTTTTTTTTTTTTTTAACCTGTCCAGGTTGGTTTAGAGATTTTGAACACTTTTATGACCAAGAGTGCAGTTATGGAAGGCAAGATAAAGAGGAAAGCCAATGTGTTTATGTAAGTTATTTGCTGTTCACTCAATGTTTCATGTTTTCTAGTATTTTATGTGAATCTGAGGTTTTCAGACAAGCTTATTCATGAGCATTGCTGTATTTCCACTCCATAAGTGTCCCCACTTGTATTTGTTTACTGTCTTCATCATTACATCTTTCTCACATAATGTTTTCATATATGCTTGTACAGAGCAGCAACGACAATGTATGCATAAAGTTGGAGCGATGGACATTGAAATCAGGGTAATGATACAGAAGGCAAGACAACTTCATTGTATTGCAAAAAATCTGAAAATCAGAAGAACTCAAGTCCAATACAAACGTAAGAATTTTCAACTCAAATGTTAAGGCAGTCTATTATATGATGCTGACACAATGGAAACAGCAACCACGATGTTGCAAACATTCATATATGGAGCACTCTTATAGAATAGAATATTTAAAATAGTATGAAAGAATTACCAGTTTGGATGTAACTGATAGGACCAGACAAAGAACAATAAAATAAGCAACAAGGAAAATTTGTTGGCATTGAATAGAACACACGCTGACAAAACCAGCTTATAGCATTGGATAGAACACATGCTGACAAAACCAACTCATAGCATTGGATAGAACACGCTGACAAAACCAGCTCATAGCATTGGATAGAACACACGCTGACAAAACCAGCTCATAGCATTGGATAGAACACGCTGACAAAACCAGCTCATAGCATTGGATAGAACACACGCTGACAAAACCAGCTCATAGCATTGGATAGAACACATGCTGACAAAACCAGCTCATAGCATTGGATAGAACACACGCTGACAAAACCAACTCATAGCATTGAATAGAACACGCTGACAAAACCAGCTCATAGCATTGGATAGAACACATGCTGACAAAACCAGCTCATAGCATTGGATAGAACAAACGCTGACAAAACCAGCTCATAGCATTGGATAGAACACATGCTGACAAAACCAGCTCATAGCATTGGATAGAACACATGCTGACAAAACCAACTCATAGCATTGGATAGAACACACGCTGACAAAACCAGCTCATAGCATTGGATAGAACATCATCATCATCATCAGTTGCCATCTCCACAACGAAGGTTGGCTGTAATGGATCTCCAACGTCTTCTGTCTCTTGTCTTGGTGGTGCACTCTGATAGACTCTTTCCTGTCCATCTCTTGATGTTATCTTCCCACTTATAGCGCTGTCTTCCCCTTGCACGTTTGCCTTCAGCTCTCCCTTCTGTTATGGTCTTCTGCAAGGTGTTATGCCTTTTTATGTGGCCAAAGTATTTTAGCTGCCGAACTTTGACCTGCCTCATTAGTTCTCTTTTCATACCTAGATTTTCTAGGACCTCCTTATTTGTTTTCATCTCTTTCCATGAGATACGCCCCATTCTTCTATATATCCACATTTCAAGAGCCTCAATTCTTTCTTCCAAATGCTTATTCATCGTCCATGTTTCTGCACCATACAGAAATGCAGAATATATATAACACTTTATGATTCTCAGATAGAACACATGCTGACAAAACCAGCTCATAGCATTGGATAGAACACACACTGACAAAACCAGCTCATAGCATTGCAAGTTAGTTCTTGTTCTGAAATCTCCAAGGTAAAAAGAAACAGAGGGAGAGACACAGAAATGCACTGTGAAGAGAACTGGAAGCAGGCATAAAAATATCACCAGTTTAACCTAAATATTCATTTTTTTAAAATATTTATGTCCTAAAAAGGCACTCAGCTAACTGTCCTAAACTAAAATATCATTAAACATATTTGTGTCATCACCTGGATACTCATTTTTTGGTACAATCTGTTCAAAGTCATCTGCTGAATCTGATCTCTGAGAATCCTGAACAGCACAAAATACAAGCTGGAGCTATGTGTCTGCTGGTCAGGCTAGTCAATTCTGGTAATTCAGCATGAATGTTTGTCTGTGTGTGTTCTGTGTTTCAGACTGAGAGTGTGTGCGTCTATTTTCTGCTTGACTAGTTGTTAGCTAGAGTGTATGGACAACTCTTGTCTGTGAGCTTGGGTATATAGAGCACAAGTTTTAGTGAACCAGAGTTTATGGAGGACTTCCTATCTGTTTGTGAACCAGAGTGTATGGATAACTCTTGTCAGTAAGCTTGGGTATATAGAGGACTTAAGTTTTAGTGAACCAGAGTTTATGGAGGACTTCCTATCTGTTTGTGAACCAGAGTGTGTGGATAACTCTTGTCAGTGAGCTTGGGTATATAGAGGACTTAAGTTTTAGTGAACCAGAGTTTATGGAGGACTCTTGTCTGTGAGCTTGGGTACATAGAGGACTGAAGTTTTAGTGAACCAAATTGTGTGGATAACTCTTGTCTGTGAGCTTGGGTAGAGGACTTAAATTTTAGTGAACCAGAGCTTGTGGAGGATTTCTTATCTGTTTGTGAAAAAGAGTGTATGGATAACTCTTGTCTGGTAGCTTGGATGTATAGAGGACTTAAGTTTTAGTGAACCAGAGGGTGTGGATAACTCTTGTCTGTGAGCGTGAGCTTGTGTCACGAAGTGGATTTAAGTTTAGAGTTGTCTGAATATATAGACAAGACACTAGTATGAAGAAGTCTGAGAAGATAAGATTTTGTATGAGAAATGATAGTGATTGTGGAAAGATGAGACTTATAGCTTTGAGGGTGAGAACCTAGATGGACTCTCCTTTGCCACTCGCGACTTAGTAAGGAGCTATAGACTCACCACCTCTGACTACCATAAAGGAGATAAGGTTTCACTAAAAGTCCACAGACACAACTATACAGACAAGCATATGAGTACAGTATAGTTATAGAGAAACTGATCCAGTGTACATTTTATAGTTTATTATACAACAAATCAATCCACAGTAAAAATAATAAAAAGTGTGAGTTCGCACCACCTGGAAAAAAATAATAAACCCAACTAACTAAAATAAATCAATATACCGAACAATTTCCCGAATAAAGAACTGTCATTGTCCTGCTGACAAAACTAAAATACACTTTGGTAGTATGAACGAGGTACTTGACTCAGGATGTAGATGCTTCACTGCTGATGAAACTTCTTTCAACTGCCCCGTTACCCCTCTTTGGGTTTAGGAAAAACGGCTTTATTATGGCTGAAACAAAAAAAACCAGGCCACGTGCCTATGTGGTGTGTTATAACGAGTAAGAGCTCCAGATTTTAAGAAATCCTGTTCCTGCTGAAGACTGTGCTTCACTGCATGAGAACTGCTTTTCTTTTACTGGTGCAGACGTACCTGGCACCGGTAAATACCACTTCACCAGTTCTCTTCACCTCTGGCGATGCCTCGAACCTTCTTCTCCTGAAAAGGCCGAATACCTTGGCAAGTTGTAAGACAGTTTACAACCCTCCCTGTGTGCCGTGAAAATGCTGTAAAACAAAAAGAATAACAACAGATATACAACACGTCAACTATTCTCATCTCTAACACATAACACCCTAAGTTAATACATTTCCCCTACACAAATCTACGCACAAGCGATAAACAAATATTCCTTAACAAGGGTCAAACTAATTTACAATCACCTTCCCGCCTCAACTTACTATCTGACTGTTATGTGAACTCCCAGACACAGGCTGACCTAAATCTGTTACGCTAGTCTAGCCTCAGGCATCAAAACATTTACTTCGTTGAAGCGAAACATTAACCAGTAAAATTCCTAGGCCCTTCTTTTTACAACTGACTCAGGAAGGGTATCAAATTTACACAATATAAACACACAGTTGCTACACCCACTCAGTAATATTAATTACACCCCATATGCCCCTGTCTCCTGACTACACAACAAATTAATACACAATTAAATAAAGTACACAAATACGCTTGCGTATTTACACTGCAAATTATCATAATCAAATTGCGATTTTCACAACTTACTACTACATATTACAGAGTGCCTGTGTATCTAAGTGCTTATCCTCACACAGGTAATATCTCAAAGCCGCTACACACTCCTAGATACTGCTACTTATCATAGAAAAAAATTATATGCACAACTTACATTTTAATTATTTCTATAAGATAGCAATTGATGGCACTTCAAATAATCAAACTTAAATTAACTCTCAGAAGAAAACTATACATGCTAAGATCTATTATAAAACGAACTATCTACGATGCTAATTAAGGTGTACACATACCCAATTTATCAAATTTCTCACGAAGAGCAGACGAATATGACGTTGTTTCCACGGCAGTAAATTATGAAACCAGAGAGACAGCTAAAGACTACAACTCTGTTATTTATCTTAGAAAATGGATGCTATACCCCACGCCATGAGTCATCACGTGGCGTCCCTCTGGGCCGACCTCGGACCAATAGTATTGCTGCAATTAAATAATATCTCGGCCAATGATATCCTAAACTAACTCATGACTCATGTTTATTTCTGCTCAGACGGTTCTAATTGCGTCATGTGAGATAATACTACTGAGTGTTCACGTTACCAAAAATAACTTTGATTGGTTATTGCGTAGAACCTGGGTCGTTTCTCCCACCATCCCTCGTTTAAACCGGGTGGGTGTTCCTAACGTCGGAAAATTTCTTACCCAGCCTAATAATTTAACGCAACTGCCTAATAAAATACCTTACTTACTTACTTAGTCGTTCCCCTTCTACCGTGAGGTGTAGAGGTTTGGAAGAGAGAGCGCCAGACCATTCTATCAGCTGTCTTCCTTCTGGCCTGGTTCTAATCTAGTACTCGGTATTTGAGAGATTGTCAAATGTTGTCCTCCCAGCGGACTCTGGGGTCGTCCTGGAGGTCTGGATCCCAGGCTCTTAGTTTCCCCATACTTGTCGTGGTAGCTGATCTTCTTCCATTCTGCACACATGGCCAAACCATCGTAGTTGGGACTGTTCTATTTGGGTGTGCAGCGGATGGGATTTTAGGCCCCGACGCACCGTCTGGTTGCGTACCATGTCTCTTCTTGTTACTTCAACCACTTTCCTCAGATACCTCATTTCTGAGGTTTGGATCTGGCTTTTGTGGGTTGTAGTCATTGCCCACGACTCGCATCCATATGTCAAGACTGGGACATAGGTGGAGCGGTATACAGCCATCTTCGTTTTCTTACCAACCTCTTTCTTGCTGAGGAATCCACGATTTATGGCCTGAAAAAGTCTCCCAGCCGCTGCTTTTCGAGTGGCCAACTCTTCTTTGATGCCTCCCTTTCGGTCTATAATAGCTCCGAGATATCTAAAGTGGTCGACCTGCTCCAGGACCTGTTCTCCCAACTTAATCTGATGTTTTCTTTTTTCTCGTGATATCACCATGGATTTTGTTTTAGAGCTGCTTATGACCATCCCTCTCTTCTCCAGCTCTTCCTTCCAGACTTGCAGGTTGGATTGGAGATGTGCCTCTGATTTAGCAATCAGGGCAACATCATCAGCAAATGCCAGCTCCGAAATATAGACCTGTCTCATCTTCCAGTACCCCACTGAATACTTTCTTGTTCTCTCCTTACATGCCTTGATGACATCGTCCATAAGGAGTATGAAGAGGTAAGGTGATAGGATATCACCTTGTCTTACACCAGTGGTGGTCCTGAACTCTTCTGACTTATGGTTTGCTGTCCTCACATAATTTCTGCAAGACTTGTAGAAGCTCTGTATAGCATGAATCAGAGGTGCTGGAATATTCTTCCTTGCCAAACAGTCCCAAAGTTTGCTCCAGGGGACCCTGTCAAATGCCTTTTCCAGATCTATGAAACAAAGATGGATCTCACTCTTATACTCAAGGGCCTTTTCACTCAGCTGTCTGAGTGTGACTAATAAAATACCAATGAACGCAATTACTTTACAGAGAAGAGAACTGGAGCGAAATTGAAATTAAAACCCACAGTAAGTCCTCATAAATAAACGCAAATAATACATGGAGAAGAAAAATGGGGCCCATTGAAAATAAAATCACAGTAAATCCTCACAGCTTTGGTATATAGAGGACTTAAGTTTGAGTGAATCAGAGTGTATGAAGAATTTCTTATCTGTTTATGAGCCAGAGTGTGGGGATAACTCTTGTCTGTGAGCCTGTGTACATAGAGAACATGTTTAAGTGAACCAGAGTTTATGGAGGATTTCTTGTCTGTGAGCCTGGGTAGAGGACAAGTTTGAGTGTACCAGAGTTTATGGAGGATTTCTTGTCTGTGAGCCTGGGTACATAGAGAAAAAGTTTGAGTGAACCAGAGTTTATGGAGGATTTCTTGTCTGTGAGCCTGGGTAGAGGACAAGTTTGAGTGAACCAGAGTTTGTGAGCCAGATTTTATTATCTGTTTGTCAGCCAGATTTTATTATCTGTTTGTCAGCCATATTTTATTATCTATTTGTGAGCCAGAGTATATGGGACTACTTGTTATTTAACTATTTGTAAGCCAGAATGTGTGAAAATCTTATTTGATATTTGAGTGCTTGTGAACCAGCAATTATGGATGACTGTAAGTACGTCTGTCTGTCAGGCTAAATTTACGTAGGTCATGTTTATATATTTTAATCATTCATCCATGCATTAAGTCTACCTCATCGTTCATGAAAAGGTTGACATGTTCATGAGATTTTGTTGTTGTTACAGACCATATCAGGACACACATCTCAAACCACAGACAGTGGCAGCACCTTTTGGATGCTGTCATGAATGCCATCAAGCATTTCTACCATGATACTGAACTTATCAACAACTCTCTGATGGTTCTCACACACATTATCAAAGACAGTATGTTTTATTTGGCACTTAAATTCTCATCTGGTTAGACTAGACTTCTATGAGTATGCCCTAATGTATTTAATTTAAGATATTTTGATTGTTGATAGAAGTAATCTGCATAGCAGATGCAGAAACCTATATACATCAGAAACTATGGAAGGGAAACTTTGAGAGTGCTGAAGAGAATGTGGAGTAGAAAAGGAAGCTGAAGCTACATGAACTTCATGGTCACAGCTGAAGAAGGTAGCCCAGCATAGAAGTCTGTGGTGAGAAACAGTTGCAGCCTTGGGATGATGATTACATAACATAGAAGCTGACCTACGTAGATGAGTTTATCTACCATCTCCACATCGAAGGTCAGCTGGAGTGGATCTACCATCTCCACATCGAAGGCCAGCTGGAGGGGATCTGCCATCTCCACATCGAAGGCCAGCTGGAGTGGATCTACCATCTCCACATCAAAGGCCAGCTGGAGTGGATCTCCAAAGTCTCGTGCCGTGATGGTTTACTCTGACAAGCTCTGTCCTGTTTATCTCTTTTTAAAAAAAATAAAGTTTTGCCTCGTTTTGGCGAGGCGCGTCCCGTTCAAGTTGGTTATATTAGGGTGCATGTCCAAACATAAAAGACCCTTAGGCCTGGGGTTATTCTGTTTACCTCTTGATATTGTCTTCCCATTTATTCTTTATAACACAGAAGTTGCCCTATATAACAGACATTGGGAGTTTATCATTGAAACAGGCATAGACATGTTGTTTTATGTTTTGTTTTGTCTGAAGAGCTGACACGATTTTGTCCAGCTGAAATGTTGATCTAATTTATAATGTGTTTGTGAACAGGTTTTCCCCTAATGTGACTGATACGACATGCCAAGCTGTGATCTGTTTTTCAGCTTATCTGACACATTATGCGTCCGTCTGCTTAAAGTTTTTGTGCTTTACGTTCCACTGATCTTGATTTCAGACTCAGAGCTTCAAGTTTACTTGACTGGGAAGTACCTTCAGTTAATCTTGTTACTGTTTAAGCCACATGTTCAACACCTGGACATTGTGAAACTTCTGTTTCAGATTCTCTGGCAGACTGCTCATAGTGGTAAGTTTTCTGCAGCTGTTTATGTTGAGCATATAAAGAGAGAGAGAGAGCGTGAGCGCGTGACGGCAGTGATGCGTGCGTGCATTTGTTTGTTTTATGTCACTTCACATTGGTAACGTTTTAAATTTGTTGTATACCACCTGATGTTATTGTTTGTCCCATGTAGTTCCTGGGGGGGGGGGGGTCTCTGGGAGACAAAGAAACAATAGAACTACTGAAACCTCAGGCATGTCATAAAAGACAATTATATGAGGTTGTGAGTGGGGCAGGCAACCTCATCATGTAACACAAGTTGTTACAGAAACCCCTTGTTACAGTTTGTGCTTCTATGTAGGATTCCTCAAGGGGAACCATCTGTGGTGATGGTCCCAGGCTCTATAAGGAGTGAAACAGGAGATGATTTTTGAATGTAAAAAATGAAAAATGGCATAGAGAACTACTGCATCAGATATACCAGAAATAGAGCTACTGCATCAGATATACCAGAAGTAGAACTACTGCATCAGATATACCAGAAGTAGAACTACTGCATCAGATATACCAGAAGTAGAGCTACTGCATCAGATATACCAGAAGTAGAACTACTGCATCAGATATACCAGAAGTAGAGCTACTGCATCAGATATACCAAAAGTAGAGCTACTGCATCAGATATACCAGAAGTAGAACTACTGCATCAGATATACCAGAAGTAGAACTACTGCATCAGATATACCAGAAGTAGAACTACTGCATCAGATATACCAGACGTAGAACTACTGTATCAGATATACCAGAAGTAGAACTACTGCATCAGATATACCAGACGTAGAACTACTGTATCAGATATACCAGACGTAGAACTACTGTATCAGATATACCAGACGTAGAACTACTGTATCAGATATACCAGACGTAGAACTACTGTATCAGATATACCAGATGTAGACTACTGCATCAGATATACCAGACGTAGACTACTGCATCAGATATACCAGACGTAGACTACTGCATCAGATATACCAGACGTAGACTACTGCATCAGATATACCAGACGTAGAACTACTGTATCAGATATACCAGACGTAGAACTACTGTATCAGATATACCAGACATAGACTACTGCATCAGATATACCAGACGTAGACTACTGCATCAGATATACCAGACGTAGACTACTGCATCAGATATACCAGACGTAGAACTACTGCATCAGATATACCAGACGTAGAACTACCGTATCAGATATACCAGACGTAGACTACTGCATCAGATATACCAGACGTAGACTACTGCATCAGATATACCAGACGTAGACTACTGCATCAGATATACCAGACGTAGACTACTGCATCAGATATACCAGACGTAGACTACTGCATCAGATATACCAGACGTAGACTACTGCATCAGATATACCAGACGTAGACTACTGCATCAGATATACCAGACGTAGAACTACTGCATCAGATATACCAGACGTAGACTACTGCATCAGATATACCAGACGTAGACTACTGCATCAGATATACCAGACGTAGACTACTGCATCAGATATACCAGACGTAGACTACTGCATCAGATATACCAGACGTAGACTACTGCATCAGATATACCAGACGTAGACTACTGCATCAGATATACCAGACGTAGACTACTGCATCAGATATACCAGACGTAGAACTACTGTATCAGATATACCAGACGTAGAACTACTGTATCAGATATACCAGACGTAGACTACTGCATCAGATATACCAGACGTAGACTACTGCATCAGATATACCAGACGTAGACTACTGCATCAGATATACCAGACGTAGACTACTGCATCAGATATACCAGACGTAGACTACTGCATCAGATATACCAGACGTAGACTACTGCATCAGATATACCAGACGTAGACTACTGCATCAGATATACCAGACGTAGACTACTGCATCACTTGGATCAGGTGATAATTTGTGCCTGTTTAGGGACAACAAGTAAACTAGAAGATATCCTCCAGTACTGTTGGCTTCATGAGAGGAACAGATTGACTCATGGCTTTTACCAACCTCATTGACAGAGAAACTGTATGCTGTATGGCAGTTAGAGAAGTTTGAGACTTATGAGAAAAATGGCTGTGGTTATTTGAAGTCTTATAGGTTAAAGGAAATATATAGCGAACAGTACAGTCAGCTGGACAAAGAAGTAAAACGTCAAACCTGTGCCAACAAAGGGACATTTCTGGATGACCTTGCAAGACAGGCAGAAGAGGCAGCACTGAGAAATGAACAAAGCACAGTTTATAAAATAACTAAAACTATCAGTGGAAAATGAGGTGCAAACAATATAATGTTAGTAAGAGACAAGCAAGGAAATCTCATCACCACAGCACAGGGGCAGGAAACAAGATGGGCAGAGCATTTCAAAGAAACTCTGAACAAGGAACCACCAGAGACACTGTTGAATGTTCCTGAGGCTGAGAATGATCTAGATGTTAATACAGACATTCCACGAAAGGAAGAAATCATCACAGCAATCAAAGGGTTAAAGAATGGAAAATCACCTGGCCACGATAACTTAAATGCTGAGTTATTCAAGACAGACCTTGAACTAGCAGCAGAACTATTAGAACCACTATTTGCACAAGTCTGGGAAACTGAGACAACACCAAAAGAGTGGAGTAAAGGAATAATTGTCAAATTGCCCAAAAAGGGAGACCTTGCAGACTGCAACAACTGGAGAGGAATTACTCTCCTCTCTGTTCCCAGTAAAATACTAGGCAAGATAATTATCCAGAGAATTTCAAAAGCAGTAGACCATAAACTGAGGAAAGATCAAGCGGAATTTAGAAAGAACAGAAGATGTGCAGATCATATATTTACCCTCAGGAACATTACAGAGCAGTGCTCAGAATGGCAGAGACAGCTATACATTAACTTTGTTGATTTTGAAAAGGCTTTTGACAGCATACACAGGGACAGTTTATGGAAAATACTGAGGGCTTATGGAATTCCCAGCTGCATTTTTTCCATTATAAAAAGCCTCTATTCTAACTTTACATGCAGTGTTGGATTGAGTAATCAAACTTTCGAAGTGAAAACAGGAGCATGACAGGGATGCCCCTTATCAACAACATTATTTTTGACAGCCATAGATTGGGTGATGCGCCAGACAACAGAGGGCAGTCCAAGAGGAATTAGAAGGACAACGTTTTCTATACTGGAAAACCTGGAATATGCAGATGACATTGCACTACTAGCACATTCACATCAACACATCCAAGAAAAAACCGATAGACTGAATAAGTATAGCCAGCAGGTTGGTCTGAACATCAATCTGAAGAAGACAGAGGTCATGACACTCAATGTGGGCAATTCTGAGCCAATAACAATAAGGAACCAGAAGTTAGAACAGACAGACACATTTACTTACCTAGGAAGCATAGTAACACCAGACGGCGGAACAAGCAAGGACATTAACAACAGAATGAATAAAGCGAGAACAGCCTTTGCTAGTCTCAACAACATTGGAAGTCTTCCCATTACAGCACAAACACCAAATTAAGACTGTTTGAGAGCTGTGTACTTTCTGTGCTTCTCTATGGTATGGAATGCTGGAGAGTAACAGAGAAGGAAATGTTGAAAATGTCCTCCTTCCACACAATCTGCCTAAGGAAAATTCTCCAAATCTTTTGGCCAAATACCATCAGCAACCAAGCACTGCTTATTCAGAGTAACCAAGAGGACATGTACACCATCATAGCTGGCAGACGCTGGAGTTGGGTTGGCCACATCCTCAGAAGGGACCCTGATACCATTACAAGAATAGCTATGCTATGGACCCCCGAAGGAAAGCGAAAGAGAGGCCGACCAAAAACAACCTGGCGAAGAACTGTGGAAGCCGAGATGCAAAGAATGAACCAGAGTTGGGGTACTGCATGAAGGATGGTTGCCGACCGAACAAGGTGGAATCAATTTGTTGCTGCCCTACAAGACGCCACCAGGTGTGATGGCCACTGACTGCTTTGATGGTCGGCGGCTATGGATCAAAGAAGAAGACAGGGTCAATAGACTTCTGACCATTTTTGCTAAAAACATTCTGTTACTAGAATGACAAGTAGGCTATCAATTAATTATCAAAGATGCAAAGCCCCTGCGCTGCACAGAACTCAGTAGCCATCAGATAGTTAAAATAAATCTTATATGTCCTTCCTGTATGGCCAGCCAATGCTGTCCTTCATCAACAAGCTTCCTGTTCACTAATCTCTTTTTGCACACATTTGCACGGCTTCCAGATGGATGATTATCCATATTCAGTTCATCTCACATTCGATATTTGATGCACACTCACTGTACAACCCAGGTGCGCAAAGAGATGCAAAACATTCCATGACAACCACGGCACATTGTACTACTGACTATCAGTTCTTGTATTTGTATAAGTGTTCATTACAGTTCTGGAGATTGTCAGAATGTTGTTAAGTTACTCTTTATTTGTCAGTAAGAGATTTTATTGGGTGACCTCTTGCAGTATGTTATGAGCCAAGTCTGGAGGGCAATGTCATAAGGTTTAACTGTACCGTGACAATTATGTTTGGTAGAAATTTAATATAATACTGACCAAAGAAGCATGCCTTGAACAAGAATGAACAGTGCTTCTCATGATGATTTTTTTTTTTTTTTTGGGGTTCAGCTGACAAAGAAAGAGACAAATAGAGTCAGTGGGAACTTGTGTGTTGGATCATTTGTATTTTACCTCTTTGATGTTTGGGCTTGAGTTAACCTTTTGCTTTGCTTTATTCATTCATTTCATTTTTTGCTTCAAATGTCACCATACAGCTTTTATTTGATGTTTGATGTATATTTTAGACATTGGTAGTTGTTGGGCATTACAACTGGTAATTGTACATTGATCTTTGATCACTGGTAATTACAAGTGGTGATTGTACATTGATCTTTAATCTTTACTCTGATCACTGGTAAATACAAGTGATGATTGTACATATTACAACTGGTGATTGTATACTGATCTTTAATCTTTACTCTGATCACTAGTAATTACAACTGGTGATTGTAGCTTTTTACACCTCTACACCTAACGGTAGAAGGCGAACGACTAAGTAAGTAAGATTGTAGCTTTTGTTGTACATGATGAGGCTGCTAGCTTCTCATTAGTCAGCTTGTACAACTTGCTTACTAGGGTGCAGTTGTTATATTCTGTGATCTTCAAATGTGGGATGTAAGATTTCTTTGTACAATTGTTTGTAAGATAGGTCAGCTTTTACTTAATAGAGTACAGATGCTATATTCTGTGATCTTCAAATTTGGGGCCTGAGGGCAGTGACTTATAAGCCTTTCTTTTCTTTCTTTCTTCTCTCCTTATCTTCTTTCCTTGAACTCCTTTATTTTCTCTCCTTATTTGCTCTTTCTTCATTTTGCTTCTCATCTATCTGTTTTTCATCTGCACCTATTTTCTTTTCTTGCTGACTTCATGTTTCAACAGTCATTCTCTCTTTTCTGTCCACATGTTGGGGTGGTGTTTATCTGTCATGTTTGTAACTATCCAACTATTTTCAGACCATGCAAGACCTGTCCTAGCTGTGCCAGTTCTGAACCTGGTATTAGATCAGCTGACACACTGGCACTCTGACAACTCCATTGTCTGTGACTGTTTTTGTCTCTTGGACAAGTTATGTCTTTTTGGTGAGTATACATTCTAACAAAATACTCTTCGTTATGTGTATAGTGTTATGTCTGTTCCTGGCATATTATACAAGTTTATACAAGAGGGAAAAACGAGTAAGAAATGAATACAAATATGTTACTGACATGGGCGTCAGTTTTATTATTTGTTATATTTATTTAACTCCTTAGATTCTCACTGGTTGTATACATTAGGCTTAATAATAACAAAAATTTAAAATAGGTAAAGTCATTTTACAATTAATGAAACACCAAAAATACAGACACATCAGGGTTTGCCCTTCATGAACCACAGTCACAAAGAGGAGACAAAGATAAGAAATATAGAAAGGTTTAGAAAAAAAAAAGACAAAAGGACACTGCAAACAGGTAGAAATAATATATGAATTAAAAAAAGAAAGAAAAGATGAGTGACCCAGAAAGCTCTCGCAAGCAAACAACTCAGGTATCACTGGGGAAAGTAACAATCAGAATGCAGGCAAAAATACAAACAAGAAACAAAGAAATATCAATACAAAGAGTCTAATTTTTAAAAAATGCAAAAGAGGAAATGAAATAATAAAACAGTGAAATAATAAAACAGTGAAATAATAAAACAATGAAATAATAAAACAGTGAAATAATAAAACAATGAAAGAAATTGCCTGGAATGAGATAAAAAATAGCAAGATTGCCAGTATTAAAAAGTGTCACTATTGGACAGAGTAGAAGTAAGCAGACTTTAGATTTAGATCAAGTCATCAAATTATTTCTTATGTTTTTGGACTTAACAGAGAAATTTGGTGATCTTCTGGTGGATAAAGATGTCTTGATGAGGTCGCTGCTGCCAAAGATGATGTCAGCAATAGATGAACCCAGGATACAGTTGTGTGGTCTCAGGATATTTGTTCAGACAGGTCATTTGTGTTTCCCTGTTTAGCTGTTGGTATCTATGTATCTGTTATTATGTGCTGATATCAAATCAGATGTGTCTGAGAGTGAACAGACGTGATATAACAGACGATAAAGAGCAAGGGTAGATGTTCTCAACCCTTTTCAAATGAAAGTTCTTTTAATTTTTCTCCAAACTGCTTAGGCTTGTGGAACATTCTTGCTGAAAATACTACACCATGCAGCCACTGTTCCTGTAATCACTTAATCATACAGGCTGAAACTCATAATCATACAGCCACTTTCATCCTGAAATCACGTAATTATGCAGGCACTGTCTTGCTGGAATTACTTATCCATGCCTTCACTTTATCCAATGTGGAAAAGAGTTTCATTGGTTTTTTTAGTAACTTAATTAGTCCCATATCACAGTGACACATAAAATATATTACATAACACAACCATGCATCCAAAATGACTTAATTGAGCCTAACACTTAACCACAGATGTAAATACAGGTCTGAAGCCCAGAATTTGAAAACCAAAATATTCTGAAAATCGATAGTTTGTTCAGCCAACTTTTGGGCAGCTTTTGGGCTACTTTAGACGATATCTGAAAACTGAAAAAATCCAGTTTCTGAAACACGACCATCCTCGAGCATTTTGGATTATGGGTTACAGACCTGTATTTTGATTACATCTGTCACTTCATTAGCGCCAAAAACTTGCTTGATTACTCTCATTCCTCACTCATACTCAAAGAATCATTTGATGCAGTCACTTTATCCCATTGGAGCCGTGGTAGCACAATGGTTAGTGCACTGACTTCCTAGCTCAGTGGTCCATGGTTCGATCCCCAGTTGAGGTGGGATTTTTTAGACCGCTTATGGCTCCGGGGTCGACCCAGCCTCATGAATTGGGTATCAGAACAACTCTGGGAAGGTTAAGGCGGCCGGCATGATGCTGACTACATCACCTCTAGTGTGCCGATGGTCAAGAAAATATGGGCCTAACACCATATTCCCAATATGTTTCAATGGGCGTGTAATGGGATCCTTTACCTTTACCCTTTTACTTGATCCCATGTGGAACAGATAGTTTTTATTTGGTTTTTTTAAGTCACTTTATTATCCCCATAACACAATCACGCATAACAAACATTACATAAAACAATCATGCATACAAAATGACTTGATTAAGCCTAACACTGAACCACTGAAATTAACATTGTGATAGCATCTGTCACTTCAGTAGCACCAAAAAACATACGTTATTTCTCGTTTGATTAAAAAAAAATTACTTTTATCATAAATCACACACACTCATAATCATTCCTTTGCTTCTTATTTCAAAAGCTGATCACCTCTTCCGTCACGTCACACTTGATGAGGCAGCTACCCAGTGGTTGAAGGTGATATACATGGCAATGTCCCGGCACATGGGAAGATCAGAGATACAAGTAAGTTCATTATTCAGGGCTTCTTGTCAGCTGATTTACTTCTTCTTTGTACTTCCGGCCCCCTCCCTGGAGCATAGGACTTCAGTCAGTCCTGTCCTTCTTCTTCTTCGTACACTCTCAGACGTCCACTTGAATGTTCTCAAAGAAAGCAGTAGTCAGTTTGAGGCTATTTGAATCTCCGTAAAGCTTTTCCACGAAAGGAGCTGCGTCGGCCATATGCACTTTCTCTGTACCACATATAAGGGGTAACTTTGAAGCAGATGTTCAGCAGTCATTTTATCAGTGCCACAGTTACACTGATCGGTAGTTCCTATCTTTAGCTTGTTGAATAGATGGTATCTCAATCTGTTGTGGCCAGTGCAGAGTCTGAAGATTACCACTTGTTCTCTTCTGTGGAGCTGGTAGTAAGCATCATTCTGTGTGTGCCCTGGATGTTCTACATTCCATTTGTTTCTGTAACTGATTCTGATAAAACTCTTTGCCTCCTCAAAAGTTATGCTTGCATCAGGCTGAGGTAGATGTGAACCTTCTTTTGCCATTCTGTCAGCCTCTTCATTGCCGGCGATATTACAATGTCCTGTCCAATTCTTTCTGTCTTGTTTTAACTGTTTATACATATGTTCTCTTATATGTTCTCTTTATACATGTGCCTGTCTCCGTTTCTGTTCTTTTTGAATTATTTAACTCATTCTAACCCAGGCATTTTTTCGGTTTTACCCAGGACCCAATATGCAGACATTTTTTTTCTACAAGTGATGTTTTAAAAACAGGCAGTAGACACATATATTAATTTAGTAGATATATGTATTATGCATCAAACTTTAGGAAATTGGCTGCAGAATGTTGTGAAATACTGTTGAGTTCTTATGTGATGTTATAATTGTTTGTTATATCTTGTGAAGTGTAGAAACAATAAAAAGTAAAAATTAATAAAAATTATGAACATACACGTAAACATTTCAGCTGTACTTAATCCCTTGGTAGTAAAACAACAGGAATTGAAACATATATCCAGTTGACAACTAATTCAAGAAGTTTGATAAAAAACAAATGAAAATTGTAATTTATATAAATTTTTTTGCGAAGTCACATATTGCTGAACAGGAATCTCACTTACACATTCTTGTCCCATGTAAATTAATTAATGTATTACTTAAAAATATCAACGTCCTTATCGGAATCGAAAATAGGTTATTATCGCTTTCGTTATCGCTAAAATTCATTTCATAATTATATATTGAGGTTGATTCGTTAATAGTTTATGAGTGTTATGTATGTGACTACACTGCATGTAAACAAATAACCCTATGACGTCATTAACTGATAAAAGTATGCAAAAACTAAGCACCAGTATAATTATTTCGCTACCAGTTCAAAATACGATGTTCACAGGAAGTGTTTACATGATATGAACACTCTATGGCCACTTATTTTCTAATTTTTTGTTCAATTTTGGAATCTTATAAACCGGGCGTACCACGCGGCCTGCAGCTAGATCCAAAGCAACTCTAGCAACGGATATAAAGCACACAGTTGTAACTTCATACATCTTTTTTTCGCTCACAAACATTCACACACATGTGCCGGACGTAATGAAATAATTTTAAACTGGCTTATCGCCAGATATTCTATAATTTTCCGCTCAAATGCGGCACATATCACCTTGGCGCGCCATATGCCCTGGGTATAAAGCAAAGCCTATCTGGCACGCCATACACCCGTTTGGACAGAATGAGTTAATCTTTCTATATTTCTTGCCCTTGGAAGTTTCAGAACAAAAACTGTCTTATGATCCTAGTAAATGATTTCTTCAGTGTGTTTAATATCCATCTCAGAGTGTTTTCCTCACCACTTGTATTTTTCTGGTTCCTTCTACCAACCCTACATTTCTGTTCTTATTAATCCCACTGTTTTGAACAAACTTACTTTGTCATTGCACAGTTTGGTTTTCCTTAAAAGTTTCTTGCAGTGCCATAGTTTAGTTTCAGGAAGAAAATACACACGCGTCTAGTTCTGTCTCTTACCTGCTTCTGTGCAATAAAAACTATTGTTTTCAGAAGGCATGTGATGATTGACAGCATATTAATACCTGGTTAAAACATTCTGTAGTGACTAAAATACTGTGATAGGCATAATTGAGAAAGGATTCCGTTACACACCCATTGAGGTATATTGGGAATATGATGTCAGTAATTATGAAGACAGTATATTTATTGCACGGCAGTAGAAGAGCAGTGTCACATACCAATGGTGACAGGTGTCTGTGGGTTAGTCAGGTTCTCATTTGCAGCTTGTTAGACTAGAGCATGACACTACAAGGTTTTGAACCGAGAACTCTAGACAACAAGTGGCAGGTGCTCTAACCACTCTGCTAACCAGATGCTCAGCTGTCATTTAGAAAGAGTTTTTCTGCTTCTGTTTATCCAGAGAAAGAATTCGTAGCGATTGTACTATAGCAAGATGTGAAAAAAGTTAAGTACTGATACATTATTGTTGTTGTCTTCAGACATGGGGTTGTACAGCTCTGTCCAAGCTGCTGGAGTGCAAACCTGAGGTTTACGTTTGGATAGGAGAAAGCTCAGAGCAGAAGCAGTGAGTTGTTTGTGTCAGTCGTGCCACGTTGTCCAGTTTGTCTGTCCAGACATGAGGATACACTACCTCATATAAAACATGGTAAAGGTAGTGTCATAGCAGACGGTAGCATTGGGGGAGTCAGGTGTTAGAGACTTCACTGTACTATGTCTCAACTATGAGGTGGGGTGAATGCATCCCTTCCTCACCGCCTTTGCCTTCCTTAACTCAAAGAGCAAAGTAAGGTGCCTGTTTATAGCTGGGTAGACTGGAGCATTACATTGCCTGGTTACTTTGCCTCAAGAAGGAAGCGCTGTGTGTACATCTAGGTATGTGGATACATTTTGCTATATAGAGAGAGGAAAGATGTACATTTGTACACATTGTCCAGTTTGTCTGTAAAGTCTATGAGTGTGCATTATTTAGTGTTGTCCAATTTGTCTGTAAAGTCTATGAGTGTGCATTATTTAGTTTAGTCCAGTTTGTCTGTAAAGTCTATGAGTGTGCATAATTTAGTTTTGTGCAGTATTGGTGTGTAGACAGTATCCAACGACTGTTGATAAACTTCTACTTACTAACAGATCAGATCTCCCAGTTTGGAAACAGTCACTTGCTTATGCAGATAGTTCTTCATTGTCTAATCTCAAGTTGGAGTTTTAAATCGTGTCTGTGTACGGCTGATGAGTTATTTAGCTGATACTTGACTTGACCTGTCAAATACACCAGATCATAAGGTCTTTTATATTTAGACATTGATAAAGTCTCTAGTTGATAACTCTATTTTCTTTGCTCATTATCAGTTGATAAATATAAGCTCACTAGAACATCACCGAGCTACATGCTGTGTTGTTGTGTTGCTTGTGGTTTGAGTATGGAATGTCAACTCGACCTACGCAGTGGTGTGTAGACATAGATTGTGAGTATAATATGCGAATGATAAGAAGAGTTCGTGGTGTTGACAAATGGTCTTTTTCTCACACTCATGTATGGCTGGAAGTCATCGACACCAACGACTGTGTACCTTTGCTACAGTTTAATTGGACGTACACACTCGACAGCACGAATAGTGACAAATCACAGGTTGGCATAATACATCATAGTACAGTGGATAAATGGTCTTGCAATGATACATGGGCACTCATGTAGAATAATAGCATAATGGACTGTCAGTAGACAAGCACTCAGTATTGCCCATATATATATATCATCTGAGTTTACTGACAAAGCACGTCAGATTATAAACAACATTCAAGATGGCTTCTAGACCTAACCTCGTCTAGCGAAGATTCCTTGAAATAATATTCAGCACATATTTTTCATATAATCATATTGAACCGCTAGTACTGGGTTCTCATGTGTAGCAGTGATCTCTGGACTCATCAAGCGATAATACGGGGTATCCCTTTCTCTTCTTGAAAGTCACAAAATATTTGGATACAAGATGGCTTCTCTCGTGAGCTGTCACTCACGTTTGGATACAGATAATGAATCTGTATTAAAGTTAGTCATTCATTAAATGTTCTCATAGCTCTGTAGATTGTATCATGATACAATTGACTTCATCATACAAGATATAGTGCTGCTAGGAATGAATGTCATCTTCATCTAGTTAAATATATTCTCTCAGACGTACAAATCGTGCCTATCGAAAAACGGTGGCTTCGTAAGAGAGTTCATAAGGAGAATCTTTTGTTACCTTGGTATCAGAAATATGATTCTGCCATTCCTTGGTGTGGTGAAGTGGGATGTTATAAATATTTATAGGGGACTTAGTGTACTGACTGAGATCAGCTGTGAAGGTATCTATATCTATTAAGAGTAGTGTATTATAGATAACCTTACTTGCTACCACATATCTCTATATCTCAGTCAGAATTATTCTGGAATAGTGTGATGCTACGTTATGTGTCTAGGGTATGTGTATGATGAAGTGTAAGTCACAACAACAGACAGATAAACAATTTAATGTAATCCACTACTCTTGACAACACTGTGACACTCACATACATATAACACTCTATGAGAATATCTTAAAGGAGGCACTGATAACTTTCAAATAACAATATGTATTCATTACTGGCATGAATGAATATGTGTCCTGATTCAACTACAAGGGAATCAGGAATCACAATCAATTTAAATTACAAGTTATGTACAGAATGTATTTAATATGAATATTGTAGTGACATATATTATTACAAATGTTCTATGTGTGTCAGTTGTGTAGTAGTAAAATGAGGTAATACTGGTTTTGTTTTGTTCAAGCTCTGTTGGTATTTGTCATCATGACTTCAATAGTTTGTCTTTAGGGACTAGTATTGGAGATGTTCACAGTTCCTGATTTTAAGACAAGTAAATTCCCCTCTTAATGTTAATTTTATAAAGTCATTTCAAGATGAGGGGACATAATGTTGAGCTCAGCTGGCCAAGTTAGCTTATCTGGCGTGATGGCGGCAGGAAAGGACTCCTCTGCTCGAATTCTCCTCTGGGCTCTGGAGACACCTCACTGATAGCTAAAAGGACCAAGGAGTATGCTGTCCGACACTGGATTCAGCAAAGCTCTGACCAGGTGCTGCTCAGTACCATCAAGACCACTGTCCCTGAAATCAAGAAGGATGTACCTTCTACTTCATAACTAATTTATATTTTCTTTTTACACTGATCACAATACATCACAAACATTGCGTTCAGAGCGTTAGGCCAACAGTCAGCTTCATCTGAAATACTTTATACCAGCATTACCATCCTTAATGGTCACTACGCCTCTGCACTTCCAGCATTATTTCTGTCTAATCAATCATCCAGGTGTCAGTGTACTATTTGGCCATTCCATGCCGTTTTACTACCCTCCGACACCCTCTGTTCAGGCTGGAGCATTACAGGCTTTACCTCACATTTGCCACTGAACTACACATATATATACAGGCATAAATCAACAATTCACATTCAATTTTCATTAAAAGATATTGAATGGTTCAAGCTTACCACAATTCATACGAATAAACACAGATACGTTGATTAGCAATGAATTCTGGCACAAACTGGCACAAATTTCCATCTGCCTATGTTCCAGGCTTTTATTTAACACAATTATGAGCTGGCTTCAACGCACTGTTGCTTTATCAAGATCATTTAAACAAGTGGTCTCGAACTAACGCTCCCAAGTGTGTATATCAGCGAGACTGGCCAATGAGCCACGTTTCGACAAGTGTTTGAAAAAATGTTACCTTTTCCCGTTTCCCCTAACAACGAAAGATAGTATTTATAGTTCGACCAATCGTGGTTAGGCTTTCATTTGTTGCGCTCCAATCAATTTGGAGTTTACATGGTAGGCTATTTATGTAACGTAAGGTTTTTTTCAAACACGTTATAAAAAATTTTATGAGCAGAAATGATTTCATGCTGTCAGGCAGCCTCACTATTTTATTTTGGGTATAATTTATTAATTCCTGGACTATTGGCGTAACGTTTTACATATTATTTGTCAGCAAGCCCTAAGGAACCCAATTTTCCCACTTTAAAAGAGCTACGTGGCTGCGTTCAAAATATGTATTTTCTACCTCCTGTTTCGAAGATATGCTGTCTGGGTACTGTTATGTTTTCAACCGTAAACCCATCTATTGTTATCTTTCCTAATAAGCGTTTTTTATGATTTTAAAACCTAACTCTGGGGAAGGGTAGTGTATTTTATCACTGTCCGTCTGAAAAAAAAAGTTAGTGCTTGTAGCCTAACACGCGTGATAGTAGTAATTGTGTATCGCGCGACGCGTGTTTAATGTTCGGCTTTCTGCCTCTCCCTTCTCGCTATCCTTTTGTCCATCTGTTCGTTCGTTTTGGTAACGTAATGTAGAAAAAGACATGAATGGAATTTAAAATTTAGGTCATTACGCAGTCTGCCTCTTAATGTTTTTCCAAGAAATACAGCACACGTTTCATTGAAGAAAGCGGGTATAATACAGTAAGTTTTTATATCAACGTGAAAGCGTTACAATTTGCAGACGAAGCAGAAAACAAGGGGGATTTCGAGTACATTCTTTGTGACAGCACTGTTATTTTACCATTGCTCTTCTCTTTATTAATTTTATTTGTTAGGCTTCATATTTACCTAATAATTTATATATGTGGATTAGAATATTTCATGACACTTGGCAATAAGAATAAACACTGGGGTAAAGCATACACGATAGGTCTAGACGACTATCACTTTCCCCATAAATACTGAGATCACTTTTTCCGGCTAAAAGCCGCTACACAAAAATCACAGCCCCATCAGGACGAAGCCAAATCACACCTCTCTAGCGACACATCCGCCGAACAGCCCTTTGACCTTTCTAACGACAAAAGACCATATAGTTCGACTTAGATATGTAAAGATATACAGATATAAGACAGACTCGTC
The DNA here is from genome assembly GCA_024509875.1 of Oreohelix idahoensis. NCBI lineage: Eukaryota > Metazoa > Mollusca > Gastropoda > Stylommatophora > Oreohelicidae > Oreohelix > Oreohelix idahoensis. The sequence goes on along the minus strand of JAMPIV010016584.1, from coordinate 410,944 downwards.
CTACCCAGACAAACAATACACATAAATTCAGGCCATAGATACACTGAAGCAAGAACAACCTATTTCTACCCAAACAAAGAATAAATCGCAGTAAAACTGGATTCATCCGCGGAGTTCGATTGAAAGTGACGACACTCCTTTCAAGGGAAGTAACTCAATAATGACTTTTCCTTAAGCACTAAAAAGTATCTATTTTGTTTACAAAATATTTGCGAACATAACAAGCATACAAATGTATTATATTGTAAGATATCAAAGACTGCACGTAACAGACATGCACCCTAATATAACTGGTGGACCTTGTGTCTAGGTGAATAAGGTGCATCTGACCAAAATGAAGCAAAACTCCTATTAAAATAAACAATTTTTGACTTCAGCTACTGAAAGCTTTGTATGATGTCATTTCATGAATGTATTACTGTAAACTTGTCATCTTCTTGTAGAGACCCCGTACATACGCTGTGTCTTGGAGCTATTTTGATGTATGAAAAAGATGAAGATGTGTTTACATCAGCGTGCAAGTCCATATACCACCTGACAGCTGATAATGGTTAGTCTGTATCATATCTGAAAGTCTTAGTCTTTCTTTGTCTTCTTATCTTGTTCTGTATACCACTGTCATGTCCTGTATACCACTATCTTGTCCTGTATACCACTGTCTTGTCCTGTATACCACTATCTTGTCCTGTATACCACTGTCATGTCCTGTATACCACTATCTTGTCCTGTATACCACTATCTTGTCCTGTATACCACTGTCTTGTCCTGTATACCACTATCTTGTCCTGTATACCACTGTCTTGTCCTGTATTCCACTGTCTTGTTCTGTATACCACTGTCATGTCCTGTATACCACTATCTTGTCCTGTATACCACTATCTTGTCCTGTATACCACTATCTTGTCCTGTATACCACTGTCTTGTCCTGTATTCCACTGTCTTGTCCTGTGTGGTTCCTGGGGGTCCAAGACCAAGAAATAATAGAAATACTGCCCCCCGTCAGGAATGTTGTACAAGGGACCACTAATGCCAGGTTGTGCATGAGACTGGTAACCTCCATCATGTCAAAGGAATAGCCACAGAAAGCACAGCTGTAAGAGCATGTCAATGTTTGGTGTAGACTTCCTGTAAGGAGATCAGTAGTAGCAATGGTGGTTCTATGCTCCACAGGCAGTGACAAAGGAAAATGATGATGATGAATTTACAACTGTTATATAACGTATATTTCTAGTATATTTTCTGACGCATATATGAATTGACAACTATTATATAATGTATATTTTCTGACAGATATATGAATTGACAACTATTATATAATGTATATTTTCTGACACATATATGAATTGACAACTATTATATAATGTATATTTTCTGACACATATATGAATTGACAACTATTATATACCATATATTTTCTTACACATATATGAATTGACAACTATTATATAATGTATATTTTCTGACACATATATGAATTGACAACTATTATATAATGTATATTTTCTGACACATATATGATTTAACAACTATTATATAATGTATATTTTCTGACACATATATGAATTGACAACTATTATATACCATATATTTTCTTACACATATATGAATTGACAACTATTATATAATGTATATTTTCTGACACATATATGAATTGACAACTATTATATAATGTAATGTATATTTTCTGACACATATATGAATTAACAACTATTATATAATGTATATTTTCTTACACATATATGAATTGACAACTATTATATACCATATATTTTCTTACACATATATGAATTGACAACTATTATATAATGTATATTTTCTGACACATATATGAATTGACAACTATTATATAATGTATATTTTCTGACACATATATGAATTAACAACTATTATATAATGTATATTTTCTGACATATATATGAATTGACAACTATTATATAATGTATATTTTCTGACACATATATGAATTAACAACTATTATATAACATATATTTTCTTACACATATATGAATTAACAACTATTATATAATGTATATTTTCTTACACATATATGAATTAACAACTATTATATAATGTGCTTCTCTATGGCGTGGAGAGCTGGAAAGTTACAGAGAGGGAAATGTCGAAATTGTCCTCTTTTCACACAATATGCCTAAGAAAAATTCTCAGAATCTTTTGGCAGAATGTCATCGCCAGCCGAGATCTGCTTGCTCGGAGCAAGCAAGAGGACATGCACACCATCATGGCTGGCAGACGCTGGGGCTGGGTTGGCCATGTCCTCTGGGGAGACCCCGATGCCATCACAGGGGCAGCTATGCTGTGGACCCCTGAAGGAAAACGAAATAAAGGCCGACCGGAAACGGCTTGGCGGAGGACTGTGGAGGCTGAGATGCAAAGAATGAGCCAGAGTTGGGGCACTGTACGAAGGATGGCCGCCGACCGAGCAGAGTGGAATCAATTTGTTGTTGCCCTACAAGACGCAACCAGGCGTAATGGCCACTGACTGCTTTGACGGTCAGCGGCTAAGGAACAAAGAAGAAGAAGAAGAAGATATAATGTATATTTTCTTACACATATATGAATTAACAACTATTATATAATGTATATTTTCTTACACATATATGAATTAACAACTATTATATACGTATATATCTAGAATATTTTCTTACACATAAATGAATTTTTGAAAACATGACGTGTGGAAGACATGTAGTACTTGGCCAAAACTAGAAAACTGCCAAGGACAGAAAATGTTAATATGTGGTTGTGAGAGTAAGTTTTCTGTCATGTAATATATACATTCAAAAATAATATGGTATGGAATCAGTTTTACAAATTAGTAGTAGCAAGAGTAACGGTGCAGCTTAGAACTACTGGACCAAACGTAATAAAACTGATGACATCAACAAAGTGAAGAACTCTTACCCAAAAAAAAATCTTTTGTGGCAGATAAAAAGAAACGTTTCAAAACTGGTTTGTCACTGAAGTCATATACAGTTGCATGTAATGTTTGTTGTCATATCACAAGGCTTGTCTTCATATATTCCTGCAGAAGGTTTGTGTAGAACCCTCATGCTGAAGAACTCCCACATTGCCATCATCCAAGGCTTGCATTACCATGCCAAAAGATCTAAGGCAGTTAGCGCAGCCTGCAGAGCTATCAGGGGACTCTGTATTTTCCAGTGAGTTTTGTAGGCATTTTTGTTTTTTGAGTGACCACGGTTTTGCTATTCAAGATGAGAGCTTTGTCCATCTGTTATTCTTTAGTAGCCAGATTTTATTACAAGCAAAGCTGAAATCAGAATTGAACAGCCATGCAAAATACATCTTGATGTACTGTCAGTCTGCATGTTATTATTTTTTTTTAAATGACAACCTTTATTGCTTGTCAAGTCTGATTTTTAAGACTTGTTCAGATAAAAGTGTAAGCACAGAATGAAAGAGTTTCTTTGTTACCAGTCACAAATGTCTGAGAACATGAAGATAACTAGACTGTTTTCTTGTTGTCAGGTCTAAAATATCTGAGAACATGAAGACAACTAGTCTGTTTTTTTTTTTTTTTTACATCAGGTCTAAAATGTCTGCAAACATGAAGACAACTAGTCTGTTTTTTTGTTTACATCAGGTCTAAAATGTCTGCAAACATGAAGACAACTAGACTGTTTTCTTGTTGTCAGGTCTAAAATATCTGAGAACACTAAGACAACTAGATGTTAAGGTTTAATATGGTTTACGTTATTGTTACAAGCCCAGACATATGTCCAGTTATTTGTGAGGAAATGTGTCTGTTGGTGGTCAACTATAATTTTTGCACAACTTTGCATTTTCGTTGAATGCTTCAAGAATAACAATTTTCACGTACCCCGGGGATATTCTGGATTCGTCAACAGATAGACGGTTTATTCTCCATGCTTCTAGATTTTGGAGATAGGTTAGTGGCAAGGTATATATATTCTGAAGGCCGTCACTATTGATCAATCATCATGATGGTTCCTGAAGCTTAACCAGAAGTCTTCGTACCATATGTGTGCAGGGAAGTACTGTATTTATTGTTTCCTCGACTTACTAACTTCTGCCTCATTGCTTGGGTGCTGGGGATTTACCCGCACTGCTTATCACAAAGGCCAGAGTCAAAGCGAGAGAAATCTTAACTAATTGATTGCCACGTTTGGGGATAATTGATTGACAAATGACATTGTGTTATAAGCACGGACATTACCTATATGCTTTTTTTCATGCAATGCATTTTTATCTTTTACGTTGATGGAATCGTCCTGTGAAGTCAATTTAATAAATGATGTTTGTCTGTGGACCAAACCACCTTCCGGCTCATGTTGTTAGTTTTCATCCTGAAGAACACTTATTATCCTTCGTGTAGTCAGTGCGATGCTCTGAATGGTTCAATGACTGGACATATACTAGAATCATAACACTAGACTGGTTTTTTTTAAGTCAGGTCTAAAATGTCTGAGAACAGCAAGACAACTAGACTGTTTTCTTGTTGTCAGGTCTAAAATATCTAAGAACATGAAGACTGTTTTCTTGTTGTCAGGTCTAAAATATCTGAGAACATGAAGACTGTTTTCTTGTTGTCAGGTCCAAAATATCTGAGAACATGAAGACTGTTTTCTTGTTGACAGGTCTAAAATATCTGAGTACATGAAGATTGTTTTCTTGTTGTCAGGTCTAAAATATCTGAGAACATGAAGACTGTTTTCTTGTTGTCAGGTCTAAAATATCTGAGAACATGAAGACTGTTTTCTTGTTGTCAGGTCCAAAATATCTGAGAACATGAAGACTGTTTTCTTGTTGACAGGTCTAAAATATCTGAGTACATGAAGATTGTTTTCTTGTTGTCAGGTCTAAAATATCTGAGAACATGAAGACTGTTTTCTTGTTGTCAGGTCTAAAATATCTGAGAACATGAAGACTGTTTTCTTGTTGACAGATCTAAAATATCTGAGAACATGAAGACTGTTTTCTTGTTGTCAGGTCTAAAATATCTGAGTACATGAAGATTGTTTTCTTGTTGTCAGGTCTAAAATATCTGAGAACATGAAGACTGTTTTCTTGTTGTCAGGTCTAAAATATCTGAGTACATGAAGACTGTTTTCTTGTTGTCAGGTCTAAAATATCTGAGTACATGAAGATTGTTTTCTTGTTGTCAGGTCTAAAATATCTGAGAACATGAAGACTGTTTTCTTGTTGTCAGGTCTAAAATATCTGAGAACATGAAGACTGTTTTCTTGTTGACAGGTCTAAAATATCTGAGAACATGAAGACTGTTTTCTTATTGTTAGGTCTAAAATATCTGAGAACATGAAGACTGTTTTCTTGTTGTCAGGTCTAAAATATCTGAGTACATGAAGACTGTTTTCTTGTTGTCAGGTCTAAAATATCCGAGTACATGAAGACTGTTTTCTTGTTGTCAGGTCTAAAATATCTGAGTACATGAAGACTGTTTTCTTGTTGTCAGGTCTAAAATATCTGAGAACATGAAGACTGTTTTCTTGTTGTCAGGTCTAAAATATCTGAGAACATGAAGACTGTTTTCTTGTTGACAGGTCTAAAATATCTGAGAACATGAAGACTGTTTTCTTGTTGTCAGGTCTAAAATATCTGAGAACATGAAGATTGTTTTCTTGTTGTCAGGTCTAAAATATCTGAGAATATGAAGACTGTTTTCTTGTTGACAGGTCTAAAATATCTGAGAACATGAAGACTGTTTTCTTGTTGTCAGGTCTAAAATTTCTGAGAACATGACAGCATTTTTCTTGTAGTTCAGTTTTGAGATTGCAAAAGAGAATATGGTGGTAGAGAGTGAAATACCAGGCTTACATATTTTTGCAGATTTGAGCACAAGAAGGAGATAGCTCACTATGATGAAGACCTACTGTCACTGTTAGTGGACATCATCAAGAGTTTCCCCAGTGACCCTGAAGTCCAGAGTGAGATCATTAGCACAGTAGCCTGTCTGGCAGACGTTGGTCAGTTTTGACACTTGTTAAAAGTTTTTTCCCTAAAAAAAAGTTATGAAATATAAATCAGAATGTATTTGACTTTGGAATTCACTAAGAAAGAGAAGAGTGGGGAGTTGAAAATAAAATAAATAAATGAACAAATGAATTTTAAAAACTCAGTATTTATATAGTGTCTTGTTCTTGTCTTACCATGTCTGGTGTCTTAGGTCCTCAAGTATTGTTTATCAGTTGTGTTGTTAGTTACTGTCTATGCCATGATGTCTAGTGTCTTGTTCTTGTCTTACCATGCCTGGTGTCTTAGGTCCTCAAGTATTGTTTATCAGTTGTGTTGTTAGTTACTGTCTATGCCATGATGTCCAGTGTCTTGTTCTTGTCTTACCATGCCTGGTGTCTTAGGTCCTCAAGTATTGTTTATCAGTTGTGTTGTTAGTTACTGTCTATGCCATGATGTCTAGTGTCTTGTTCTTGTCTTACCATGCCTGGTGTCTTAGGTCCTCAAGTATTGTTTATCAGTTGTGTTGTTAGTTACTGTCTATGCCATGATGTCCAGTGTCTTGTTCTTGTCTTACCATGCCTGGTGTCTTAGGTCCTCAAGTATTGTTTATCAGTTGTGTTGTTAGTTACTTTCTATGCCATGATGTCCAGTGTCTTGTTCTTGTCTTACCATGCCTGGTGTCTTAGGTCCTCAAGTATTGTTTATCAGTTGTGTTGTTAGTTACTTTCTATGCCATGATGTCCAGTGTCTTGTTCTTGTCTTACCATGCCTGGTGTCTTAGGTCCTCAAGTATTGTTTATCAGTTGTGTTGTTGGTTACTTTCTATGCCATGATGTCCAGTGTCTTGTTCTTGTCTTACCATGCCTGGTGTCTTAGGTCCTCAAGTATTGTTTATCAGTTGTGTTGTTGGTTACTTTCTATGCCATGATGTCTAGTGTCTTGTTCTTGTCTTACCATGTCTGGTGTCTTAGGTCCTCAAGTATTGTTTATCAGTTGTGTTGTTGGTTACTTTCTATGCCATGATGTCTAGTGTCTTCTCTCTTTGTCGTATTTCCTTTCAATATTCCATATGGTTGTGATATATTCCATGTGGTTATGATATATTCCATGTGGTTATGATATATTCCATGTGGTTATAATATATTCCATGTGGTTATGATATATTCCATGTGGTTATGATATATTCCATGTGGTTATGATATATTCCATGTGGTTATGATATATTCCATGTGGTTATGATATATTCCATGTGGTTATGATATATTCCAGCTTTCTTCACCTGATAACATGCCCAAATAAAGTGAATTGTGTTTTTCTACCACAAGAAAAAAGTTCCCTTTGAGCATTAGCCTCTTTCAGGACATCCTCATTATTCTTTGTAGGTGACCATGACATTTTTAACATTCTTCTGTCAAATCACATCTCTATGGCCTCTGGTGCTTCCCCTACTTGTTTACTGATTGTCCATGACTCACTCCCATATGTCAGGATTGGTTCTATATAACACTGAAGAACTCGCTTCTTACTTCCATTGACAAAGAATTGTTGCATAAAATATTCTTCATTTTATGTAGTGCTGTGTTTGCCTGGGCTATTCTACTATTGCCCTCTGAGGTTAAGTTTCCATTCGTTGTTATTAACATGCCTAGGTATCTTTAATCTATTGACCTGTTTTAAAATTGTCAGAGGATTGTGTATTTTCAAATGAGTTTCTGTAGCCATTATTGTTTTTGAGGTTATACATAGGGCTGGCAGTACCATCATGGAAAACAAATAGTTGCAGAAACCACCTTTACAAGAGCTTGTGAATGTTTTGGTGCACGTCTGCTGCTAGAGGGAGCTGCGGTAGTGATGGGCAGACATGAAATAATAGTACCACCACTTCCACTGGATGTAAGAGATGACTAAGATAAGCATGAGGTTAACCAGAGAGTGAAGGTCTTAATTTTTATTACAGTCTCTTAAACTGTTATGATTTTTCAGACCTAATACGACATCAGTGTTTTGTGGTGAACATGCATGTCCGCATTCTAGAAGCCATGGATAGCTTTCCTGGAGATGAGTTCTTACAGGAGGTGGCTGTTGAGGCTCTGGCTGTGTTGGGTGGTGCTGGTGAGTTGTTATGTTGGTTGGCATGATGAAGGCAAGTTGTTTGTAGTTTAGTGCATACAGGTTGTATGTTGGTGAGTTGTTTTGTTGGTTCGTGTGATGTGTGTTGGTGTGATGAAGGCAAGGTGTTTGTAGTTTAGTGCATGCAGGTTGTATGTTGGTGAGTGTTGGTGAGTTGTTTTTTTGGTTGGTGTGATGTGTGTTGGTGTGATGAAGGCAAGTTGTTTGTAGTTAGTGCATGCAGGTTGTATGTTGGTGAGTGGTTTTGTTGGATGGTGTGATGAAGGCAAGTTGTTTGTAGTTTAGTGCATGCAGGTTGTATGTTGGTGAGTGCTGGTGAGTCGTTTTGTTGGATGATGTGATGAAGGCAAGTTGTTTAGTGCATGCATGTTGTATGTTGGTTGGTTTAGACCTTCTTCCTCTTTGTTTGTTGTTAAATGTTCATTGTCCTCTCTTTTCTCTCTGTTAGCCTCACATGGAAGCCTGCAACAAAACATTCATGTGGCTCTTGCAGACGGGGTTTCTGTAGACATTTGTTTGACATGATGAGATTGCCTGTCCCTATGCACGACCTCATTAGTCAGTCTTACGACATGCCTGGAGACAGTAGTAGTCCTGTTACCATTTTCTCCTCAGAGACCCTAGGAACCACACAAGACTTGTTCTCATATTTATTTACTCATATACCTACATCTGTTTCTGTCTGAGGATTCTCTCATCACCACACAGTTCCTCAAAAGGGTTGGTGAGGACCAAGTTGTCAGCATGCTCCTCTCATGGATAAAATATTCTTGGTGGACATGTTGTACAGTTTGTCTTCCCCTCATGCACACATTTTTAGTTGTTTGATTTTTAATTCATTAAACACTTGGTTATTGAGTATGCAGTGACTGGTTCTGAGTCTGACAATTAATTTTTGTTTGATCTCTTCTTAACAAGGACTAGTGTGCTTCTGATACTGTCTCTTGGTGTTGTCATTTTTATGTCTAGTTATTGTTTATTATTGTTTTTATAGCCAGTGTAGGTGACTTGTAAGGATTAAGTGAGCGGTATGTTATAGATAACATAAGTTTGAGTGTGCAGACAAGATATGTGGTTAGTGTAGGTAAATTGTGTGCTGTGTGGTATAAGTGAGCGGTATATGTTTTGTAATTCAGGTTAGAGGAAGTGTGAGTCTGTATACAAGTTACCTGGTTAGTTATTTGTGCTCTTTGTTTATCCCACAGCAAGTGGCTCAGATATTCTCAACTCAGGTGGCACCATTGACAAAATTATCAAGTGTATGAAGAGGTTTCTGAACAATGGCAGTAAGTTTTGTATATACAATTTTTCTTGCAATGCCCATAGTTATCATATATATGTAGCACTCCAACCTATGGCACATCTCACAAGTTTGTCAAATATATGAAGCACTCCCACCTGTAGCACACCTCTCTATCTTTGATGATAAATAATCAGTTTTAGGATACCAATAAATCTTTATATTGTTATAAACATGTACATAATTGATGTGTGCGTACAGATGCATCTTCTCACTGTTACAAACATGTAGATAATTGACCTTTGCATACAGATGCATCTTCTCACTGTTACAAATGTAGATAATTGATGTGTGGATACAGATAAATCTTCTTACCTCTTACAAACCTGTAGATAACACTGGCTAACAAAAAAAATTTTTTTTTTTCTTTCTCTAACATTTCTATGTTTTTCTGGTCAATTTTAATGCGCTGTTTTTAAATCTGCAAACCGTTTTTCTCTATCAGGTCGGGATCTCGAGAAATACGCAATTGAAGTTTTTTAACAACGCATACAGTATTATAACATCATTCGTACAAGAAGTATAACAGTTATGTAGGCTTGAATTTCTTTGCAGTCGACTTTCGTCGGTGAATGGCATGTGGTACATCGCGATGAAACATCCAACAATAATCGGCAAGCATGGTCACACTCCACCGTCCTTGATAACGTGACTCCATTACGGCGATATCTTGATGGAATCGTTCTCCATGTTCATCGCTGACTTCGCCAAGGTTGTCAGGGAAAAAGTCAAGATGCGAATCGAGCAAATGGATTTTGAGGGACATGTTACAGCCCATAATTCTGTATGCATCTATGCACTGCTTAACAATATGCACATAGTTGACAGATTTGTGATTTCCCAGAAAGTTATCGACGATCGATTTGAATGCCATCCATGCGTGAAGTTCACTACCATGTAACAAGTTCTCGAATTGTTTGTCTGCAATAACTTTCCTAATATGAGGTCCTACAAAGATACCTTCCTTTATCTTTGCATCGCTAACTTGCGGAAACTTTTCTCGAAGATAAGTGAAAGCTTTGCTCATTTTATCTAATGCTTTTACGAAATTCTTCATGAGCCCCAACTTTATATGTAACGGTGTTTTAAAATGATGCTGTCTTTGTTAACTAATGGCTCGTGTATTACATTTTTATGCCCGAGCTGCATACGATCCCTGATAGGCCACACCTTTCTTGCATAATGTTCCTGTCTGTTGCGGCTGTCCCATTCACATAGGAAGCAACAAAATTTAGTATACCCAGTCTGCATGCCCGTGAGAATTGCAATGACCTTTAGGTCTCCACAAATCCGCCATTGGTAGTCATTGTACTTTATTTTTGCCAAAAGTATAGCCATATTGTCATAAGTTTCTTTCATATGAACAGAGTAGGCGACTGGAATTTTGCAATAGCAAATGTCATCATCCATCTCAAAGTATTGAACAAGTTCTCTGTGTCTATGACGAAATTTAGATATCAAAGTATTGGGCGCTAAAAGATTCCATTCTTTGAGTCGCGAACCGAGTAATTCCACTTGTCCTTTGGTAAGAGCGAGATCACGTATTAGATCTGAAAGGTTAATTAAGTGAACACCATCATTCACCGGTATATAATCCGAGTCAGAATTAGTTTCTGAAGCAGGTAAACTATCACTTTCTGATGGTTCATTGACGTCCAACGGATATTGTTCTGGTGGAACTGGGATCGGACACGTGATTGGATCACGAGACACTGGTTTCGAAACCGATTCAATATTTGGATAAACCACAGACTTTCTAGTTTTAAAAGTGAAACCATGGATATTTGTCAAGCAGAAGTAACAATCAGTAGCGTGATTTGTCTTGTTCATGCCATATTACTGGCACTCCAAAAGGCATCGACTTATGCTTCGGCGATTTTCGTAACCAACCTGCCAATGTATTTGCACAAAGTCGAACAAACTGCATTTGGCTTCCAAGATTTATTTGCATCATCAACTTTCGAATCGAAATAAAGTTCATATGCTTTCTTTAGTAATGGTGTAAAGTTTTTCTGGTGAACACGATCGGTAAAATATCCGCACACGTAACAGAACAGATCAGCCGAATTTCTACAACTCTAGAAGCCATATTTCGCTCAGAATTATTTCAAAATACAGTAACTATTGGAAAAATAGCGTAACATATGTCATGCATCTTTTAGCAGTATAAAAAGTGGAATTATTTTGCATTTTATTAATTTTTAATAAGTTATGTAGTAAAAATGAAACGGAGCACATAACGGTTTCCCAAAAATATATGTATTCACAAATATCTTAAAAACCTGACGTGATAGAGATAAACGGATTTCAAATTTGAAATCAGCGCAAAAAACTGACATAAGAACACTTATTCTTATATAAGAAAGAAAAATGTTGTTTGTCAGTGTAATTGATGTCTGGATACAGATACATTTTCTTACCTCTTACAAACTTGTAGATAATTGATGTGTGGATACAAATAAATCTTCTTACCTCTTACAAACCTGTAGATAATTGGTGTGAGAATATTGATAAATGTTCTCATTGTTACAAACCTGTAGATAATGGATGTGGATATAGATAAATGTTCTCATTGTTACAAACATTTTGATAATTGGTGTTTAGATACAGATAAATCTTCTCAATGTTACAAAAATGTAAATATCCAGAAAACAGATAGTCATAGCTCTTCACAACTTTCTATACCTGGTGCTCTTTATCTATTAAATAAATATTAGACAAACATAAAGGTAGTTTTCAGGCACGCGTAAGAAATAAAGAAGTAGAAAACAAGACAACAGAAAAACAACAGACATGAGTGGCTTACCCAGGACTCAAACCCAGGACCTTCCGTGCGACAACCCCGCCTAGCTATGCAAGCAAATCACACTATCCTCCCTGCCATCTAGGCATCACCAAAAAAAATGCTTCGATGATGGGTCACTAGTGCGACCCGCAACACATAACACCAGAAATTAACCATGGACAGTCCAGCCTATTAATGACACAATCACTTCTGTTGTTCACCTATTATACAGTATAGGTCAGACTTACACATGACAAAGACCTTAATACTGTGTCCAGTAAATGATAGAAGACTAAGAACAGTAAGTACAGGACAGAGGGTAGGTTTTTGGTATTGTATAAACATTTATAACACATAAGGAAGGGAAACCTGAGGCCTGTAAACAGTAAATAAATATTAGACAAACATAAAGGTATGTTTTCAGGCACTCGTAAGAAATAAAGAAGTAGAACACTTGGACAACAGAAAAACAACAGACGTGAGTGGCTTACCCAGGACTTGAACCCAGGACCTTCTGTGCGACAACCCCTCCTAGCTATGCAAGCGAATCACACTATGGCATGACAGGAACTTTCGGCATGACAGGAACTTTCGGCATGACAGGAACTTTTGGCATGACAGGAACTTTCGGCATGACAGGAACTTTCGGCATGACAGGAACTTTTGGCATGACAGGAACTTTTGGCATGAGTTTATTGAAAGCCTGTGCTACTTAGGGAGCTATAGAGTGATGGGGATGGTGATATGATCTTACTGTTGTTTTAAAATTGACAACTTTTTACATTTCTTCCTTCACCAAATTTGGGCACACACTGTTCTAACCTCTCCCTCCTTGTAGCCATCAAAAGTGGACTACTTCTGTCTGATGTTTGTGAAGAGCTGCCTTTGTACATTGGCCTTCTGCATCACGTCGTCTGTGATGTTGTTAGCTGTCCTTTATATTCTGCCTCTGTCAAATAATACACACCTGCAGATATAAACAGAAATAGATCTGTGTGATGAAGTCTCTGATGCACTCTTATATACCCTGCAGACCTCCAGAAGAAGGGTCTGTGTGCAATCCAGATACTAGCTGAGTGGCAGCTGGTGCAGTCACTTGTCATGTGCCAGGAGCTGGTGTCCGTCATCAAGTCAACCATGAAAAATTATCCCAAATCTCTGATTATTCAGAAAGAGGTCAGTGTCTGTTACCTGTCTATAACTGTTCTTGTTTATCTTAAAACATTTTGTACTAATAGTTGTAAACAGGTTTTGCTTTAGTGGGAGTATATACAACTTATTTAATCAAAACAAACTTTATTCTCATTAATTTCTTTTCCCCCCGTGGAGCTAATGCCCACATAATTCTTCCTTTCAACAGAATTTTGGAAGCATTTGTCATTATGGACTTCTGTACATTGCTTAGGCAGCACAGACTGCTCTGGCTTGGCCATGTTTGCCGCATGGAAGATGGTCACATCCCCAAAGATATTTTCTATGGACTACTGGCACATGGCAAAAGAACAGCCAGGCAACCGCAGCTGAGGTCAAAGATGTGTGCAAGAGAGATGCAAAGGCACTAGACATAAATCCAGCAACCTGGAAGGATGAAGCTGCCTGTTGCACGAAGTGGCGATGCTCTCAGAGTGCCACCTCATATTGGGCGAAAAGTAGCTCCGACAAGAAGCAGAAGAGAAAAGAACACGCCTAAAGGAACATCAGACAGAAAAGCAGCTGATGGCTGTCACCTCAGGGGTGCATTGCCATAGTCAGTCATGACTGAAGGGAGTTACTACTACATTGGGATATACATGTTGAGGCCCCAGTCTGTCCCCCCATCAAGCAGTGTCTTTTCAACATTTTGTCAATGCTAGTGCACTTATGAAGTTTATTACTTGTATTAGAAGCCATTGACTTCATTTGGGGCATGTTATGAGAAATAGAAAGTTGGAATATATTGTGACAGCAGGAAAGATTGAAGGAACAATGAGATAGGGGACAATTAAAAAAGAAGATTCAGGACATTATTGCATGGAAAGAAGTCAACAACAGAATTGACAAACAGTATTGTAATCTCTTCCATAGCTGCCAGTCATAACTTTTTCTATGTTTTGATATGCTTCTTTAGTGTACAGCACACTTTGTTGTTCTGCTTTGTAAGCTATTGATCTCTTCAGATTCTTCTCTTTTAGTCTTTGTGTACAAGGGAGGGACATGCCTTTAAGTAGGATTTCTCCAGCTTTACTTATGTAGTTTAGTCAGTCAGCCAGAACTATTGCCAGTGAAGTGGCCACTGCTATGTATAAGTGGTATTCATGCAGCCATACATGATCCAGGTAATGAGAAGGGAACCAAATAGGATCCTGAGTATCCATTATGGATATGGATGTCACTGTTAGTGAGGCACTATTCCTCTCTGTTTACCCTACATCCCATGGTGTGGCACATGCTGGATCATTGCTAAGTAGGATACAAAGAACATGAAATTGATGGATTGAGGGGGTGATGGAGGTTTTCAGGAAGAAAGGATACATTATTAAATATAGACCATTTGAAACACCATAGAGTGCCACTGAAACTTGTAGTGAAGGCAGCAGAAGGGGAAGAATAAATGAAGGAAAAGAAAGATTTTGTTCTAAACATTTTTTCAATCAGATTTGCAGCATGTCATCTCCTACATTAACATTGTATTTGCACTGCTTGCTGTCTTATGAAAATGTAATATGAGTACATTCATATGTTTTCATACATCAACATATTAACATGTTACTGCTACTGCATGATCTTGTGAAAATACCATGTGAACACTTGCCCAAACTATATTACCATGTTACTGACACAGCTTGCTGTCTTGTGAAAATGTCACATGAATCACTTTTTTATCCTCAGGCCATAGTAGCTATGCAGATACTGGCAGAGAAGGGTGTTGATGGTGATAAGAGAGACCAGTACAGCAACATGGCTGATGTTCTGGTAGACGAAGATTGCCATGAGCTTCTGTTTCAGATTTTGGAGAAGCATGATGATGATCAGGGTATGTTGCATTACTTGTATTGAATGTTTACTTTTAACAGCATCAGCATGTTTGTATTCAACAATATCTGTTAACAGTATCTGTGTGTTTAATGTTTTGTTCATTTCAGCATGTTTATTGTAAGTGATATCAGTGTGTTATGTATTAGTATCAACATAGGAACATAAATGGTGTCAGAATAGTGACTGTGAATGGGTATCTTTAATATCACTTTTAATATCTTATTGGTGTGTCTTGACTGTATTGAATACATAATCCCACTTTTTATCAACTTTTATGACATGCTTGGAAGGGGGTAGCTGTCCTATTCTCAGTTCCACATTATTTGATCCCAGGATCTACTTGGGTCTTACATAGCAGATTTGACATGTGTAACTATTATTTTTTGATGATTTCAAACGAACAAACTTTATTTTCAAAGGGTTAAGAATTGGTCACGCAGGCCCGTCTTACATTCTGCCCTTCTTCTCTCTGTCATCTTACATACTGTATCCTTTCAATCGCACGTGTATTTTGAGCATTATTTAAGCATACAACAACATCAAGATAAAATAATAACATACATTTGTAACATCCAGTCATAATCAAATTTAAGTGTTTAAAAAAAAAAAAGGAGAGACAAAAAATAAATTAATAAAAATAAATAAATTAAAAAAAAACATACAAACAAACAAAATTTAAACCATTCATACAGTCTTCTTTGATCCTTAGCCACCAACCGTCAAAGCAGTCAGTGGCCATCATGCCTAGTGGCGTCTTGTAGGGCAACAAGAAATTGATTCCACTTTGCTCGATCGGTGGCCATCCTTCATACAGTGCCCAAACTCTGGTTCATTCTTTGCATCTCAGCCTCCACAGTCCTCCGCCAGGTTGTTTTTGGTCAGCCTCTCTTTCGTTTTCCTTCAGGGGTCCAAAGCATAGCTGTTCTTGTGATGGCATCGGGGTCTCTTCTGAGGACATGGCCAACCCAGCTCCAGCGTCTGTCTGCCAGCTATGATGGTGTGCATGTCCTCCTGCTTGCTCCGAGTAAGCAGATCTTGGTTAGTGATGGTATTCGGCCAAAAGATGCAGTGAATTTTTCTTAGGCATGTTGTGTGAAAAGAGGACAATTTCGACATTTCCTTCTCTGTAACTCTCCAGCATTCCGCACCATAGAGAAGCACAGAAAGCACACAGCTCTGACATAATTTTAATTTTGTGCTTGTGCTGTATTGAGAGGACTTCCAGATGTTGTTTAGGCTATCTCACACTCCTTCACACCCGTGTGTTACCGGGGCCCGAAAGGGGAGCAAAGAATAGTAACACTGCACCCTACCACGCATGTCGTAAAAAGCGACTAAGGAGGGTATGGGCATGGGGCTGTTTACCCCATCCCGTAAAAAAACTTCGCACAGTGGGCTGATCACCTGCTTGCCAACCAATCTGATTACGGAAACAATGATAGATTGTTTGGTCTGTTTTTGTTCCACAAAGATGCCACTAGGCGTGGTGGAAACAGCGATAGATTGATCAATTTGTTGTTGCCCTAAGACGCCACTAGGCGTACTGGCCACAAACTGCTTTGCCGGTTGATGGCTAAGGATGGAAGAAGAAGAAGAAGAAGACACTCCTTCTACTCTTCCCCCCTTCAACTTAAAATCTTTCTGGTAAGTACACAAAACCCCAGATACTGTCTGACCTTAATCTTTTGTTACGTTAATCTCGCCACGTGTCACAACATTCAAACCTGGGAAAATCCCTTTGCGAAATTCCTGGCCTACTTTTACCATTGCCTCGTGAGGTTTCCTCGCTTAACCCAAACTTAAATTAAACCTCTCGCTAGGAATAATTTAATCCTTTAAGCAATATAATTCACGTATAAATTACATCTCTACCCTCCGACTGCATTACCCACATTTAAGGCCCAATAAAATGCTGTACACACAATTAAATGCTCACTCTATTACCCTTGTAAATATACAGAATTTAATGGGGGTTTCACACCACGCTCTATGTACTACAGAGCGCCCATGCATCTAATAGCTAACCCTCACACAGTGAATATCCCAAAACTTCACACACTCCTATATACTGCCAATAATCCTAGAAAGAATTATGCACACTTTACATCTACATCATTTCTACAAAGATAGCAATGGATGGCACTACGTTTATAAAATATTATTTAACTTCCCGAAGAACCATTCATAAATCAGGCTACGATTTTATTAAAGAACCCACTAATATAAAGACTCTAATAAAATATGAACATACCAATTTATCGCGTTTCTTCCATGGGAGCAGACGATAAATGCTAGCCTACCTCAGTATCCAGCCATTTCTGTCTTTTTGACTTCATATTATCTCTTCTTGTCTGTGTTGCATTTCTTCAAGCATTCAATTTGAATCGTCAAGTTAATAAACCTGGCTGTTCTATTGTTTTGTATGTTACCATGTTCGTTTTACTTATTTGTATATGTAACTTGTTTACAGAACCTAGACAGGTTGTATATATTTGATATTTTTAAAATCCTGATATAGGGCTGCATGATTTTTAAATAAATTCTGATATAGGGCTGCATGACTTAGCCAGTGAGTGTCTGTATGTTCTGGGAATAGAACAAGACTTGAAGTCCCGCATGCTGCGTGCTGCCTGCTCAAAGGGATATATTGCAGTAAGACATCTTGACACGATTAACACCAGTCAAATTAGTTAGAAATGTTATATGGTAGACAAGTCTATGATTTTAACTAACAGATATGTTATGTGGTAGACAGGTCTAATGATTTTAACTAACATAAATGTTATGTGGGAGACATCTATGATTTTAACTAACAGATATGTTTTGTGATAGACAGGTCTATGATTTTAATAACAGATATGTTATGTGGTAGACAGGTCTATGATTTTAACTAAAAGATATGTGGTAGACAGTCTATTATTTTAACTAAAAGATATGTTGTGTGGTAGACAGGTCTATGATTTTAACTAACAGAAATGTTATGTGGTAGACAGGTCTATGATTTTAAGTAACAGAAATGTAATATGGTAGACAGTCTATGATTTTAACTAACAGAAAGTAATATCACAGTCAGGTAAAACAGTTTAACTCTATACTTTACTGATCAGGTCTTAGTTATACATGTTTGTTCAGGTGGCGTAAATTCAATTCTTTCTTAATTTATATTTAGTGCCAGAAAAATGCCTGTGTGGTCAGAGATATGTCTTTGAGATATTGTTTGTTTGTAAGATTAAAATAAAGGGAATATAATTTGAGAAAAACAATTTTTCTTTAATTGGTTCAAATGAGACTATTTGCAACTGTTTGGAGATGTCGGCAACCTTGAGTTGACTACTGCCTTTATTAGAGTCATAAATGTGGAAGTCTGAAGGCGAACGAGGAAGAAGAAGAAGAAGACTATTTGCAAAATTATTGTTTTGGTACTTGAGAAACATTTTGAACACATTGGTCCTAGATTGTTATAAAAAGTACAGGAAAAGAAGTATGCATCGCTGTTGTCAGAGAAATCAAATGCTAGTAACCACATTAAATATGTGTTTTGTTCATATAAGGGGAAGATAAATTAAGAATTTTTCTGATTCTAATGAGATGTTGCAAACTATTATGGTTTCTGTTTTGGATGGTCCTTGATTATCATAAAAGGTGCCAGATAAACAGTATACTTTCTCTTCGTTGAACAATGTCAAAAATATGATGTTTTGTGGTCCAGAAATTTGACCCTGTTTGATGTAACTATCATCACAGGGTGCTGAATGTTTGATTGAAGTTGGTGCTGATGTGAATATGGGCCAGGGGTCAGAGACACCATTGTACCATGCTGTCAGCAACAATAATGAGAGTATGGTAGGGTTCCTGCTGAGACATGTGAGTATAGTACACTTTCACTTTGAACAACCCTCCCCTGCCTTTAGGGAACCAGGAGTTACCTACACAATTGTTACTTTCTTTATATTTTGTTGACCTAGATCCACGGCTTTCATTTGTGTTGAGGCCCCAATCTCTCCCCCAGCAGCAAACGCCTCTTCAGTATTTTGTCAAGGCTTGTGCACATAGGAAGTTTATTACTTGTATTAGAAAGAAGCAATTGACTTCCTTTGGGGCATGTTATGAGATGAGGAAAGCTGGAATATATTGTGATAACAGGAGAGATTGAAGGAACAGTGAGATTGAGGACAATAAAGAAAGAAGGTACAGGACATTATTGAGTGGAAAGAAGTCAACAACAGAATTGACAAACAGTATTGTAGACTGAAAGTTGGGGCAAGACGTGATAACCTGTGGGATCTGGCATTGCACTTAACAGAGAAGAATAGTAAGTTGTTAGCACTTGAAAGATGAATAACACACATAGACAGGAGGAGAGGAAAACAAATTGTAATTTTGAAGAAATGGGAAATGAAAGTGATCATTCCTTACAACTGGTTTCTATTTGGATAACGATGCTGCTGGATCATAATGTGGACTCAAATGTTTGAAATATGCTTAAAACTTTCTGGAATCCTGTATGAATAGTTTCTGTCAAGTACATAAAGCATGTGCAGTTGTTTTTGCTTATAGCTGTATTCACATTCTCCGTATTATGTCCGGCTTGGTTAAGTTTGACTGGCTGGACACGTGGTCATATCTGACATGGTACTTCTTACTGTCTGCAGGAGGTCAGAGATGTGCAGACGTCCTTAAAGCTTAGCCTGGCAGAAGGTTATCACAACATCACAGGGATGTTGCTGGCTTACATAGGACAAGATAAAGAAAGTAAGTAGGTCAGATTTAACTGTCAGCTCATACATCATTGCCCCATGTAGCTCTCAGGAGTTTCTGACCAGGTGAAGAAAGAAGAAGACTGCAGCTACATTAGGCACGTTGTAAGAAGTTGGTATGGGGGCTGACAGTCTCATAGTGTCAAACAACTTTACTTTAGAAACTACCGCTGCAAAATGGTGACATACAGCATTAGTTTTGAGCATACAGACTCAGTTTTGTAGCATGTCCTGTCTTTTCTTGACTAACAAGCCAATCTAGTTGTCTGCAACTTCTCTGCCATTATTTTGACCTGAAAGATCTCTCTGTTATTTCATAATTATTTCCCTTCAGCTCCAAGTGGAGCATAGGCCTTCAGCAAAGATCTATATTAGTATCATTCTCCATCAAATGGCCGCTCCTTTGGACCTAACTGTTTCATGGAGAGGAGGAACGTGCTGCATGGGCAACAGTTTATAACTGTGTCCAAGCTCAGGTCTTGGAGAGGACACTCCAGCATTACCAGTTATAAGCATATAGCTCAGTTGGCATAGGGCGTGGCACCAGGGACAGCTACTTCAGACAGTGGAAGAGGTTCTAGGATCTCACTGGACCAGATGGCAAAAGAACAGCCGGGTGACTGCAGCTCAGTTTCAAAGATGTGTACAAGCATCACATGAAGGCACTGGACATAAATCCAGCAATTTGAGAGGATGAAGTTAAGTTGCCGATTGCAGCAAGTGGTGATGCACCCTATGGCGCCACCTGAGATTGGGTGAAAAGAAGCTCTCACAACAAGCAGAAGAGATAAGAATACGCTGAAAGGAATACAAAGCAAAAAATCAGCTGAGAGCTGTCACCGGAGGGCACACTCCCATAGTTAGTTATGACTGAAGGGCTGTCACCTCAGGACACACTCCCATAGTCAGTTATGGACTGAAGGGCTGTCACCTCAGGGCACACTCCCATAGTTGGTTATGACTGAAGGGCTGTAACCTCAGGGCACACTCCCATAGTCAGTTATGACTGAAGGGCTCTCACCTCAGGGCACACTCCCATAGTTGGTTATGATTGAAGGACTGTAACCTCAGGGCACACTCCCATAGTCAGTTATGACTGAAGGGCTCTCACCTCAGGGCACACTCCCATAGTCAGTTATGACTAAAGGGCTCTCACCTCAGGGCAAACTCCCATAGTCAGTTATGACTGAAGGGCTGTCACCGCAGGGCACACTCCCATACTCAGTTATGATTGAAGGGCTGTCACCTCAGGGAACACTCCCATATTCAGTTATGATTGAAGGGCTGTCACCTCAGGGCACACTCCCATATTCAGTTATGACTGAAGGGCTGACACCGCAAGGCACACTCCCATAGTCAGTTATGATTCAAGGGCTGTCACCTCAGGGCACACTCCCATAGTCAGTTATGACTGAAGGGCTGTCACCTCAGGGCACACTCCCATAGTCAGTTATGACTTAAGTGCTGTCATCTCAGGGCACACTCCCATAGTCAGTTATGACTGAAGGGCTGTCACTGCAGGGCACACTCCCATAGTCCATTATGATTGAAGGGCTGTCACCTCAGGGCACACTCCCATAGTCAGTTATGACTGAAGTGCTGTGAGTATGTGAATAGTGACAGCCCTTCAGTCATAACTTACTATGGGAGAGTGCCCTGTGGTGGCAGGGCACGCTCCCATAGTAAGTTATGACTGAAGGACTGTCACCGCAGGGCAAAATCCCATAGGCAGTTATGATTGAAGGGCTGTCACCTCAGGGCACTCTCCCATAGTCAGTTATGACTGAAGGGGGCTATTACTACTACTACTCTTCTCCATCAATCTATAACTGCCATAGTTTTATGATATTATCATCATCATAATTTCCCTACAGCTCCCTCAAGAGCATGGGCCTTCATCAAAAACATGCCAAGCCTTCCAGTACTGTGCCATCCAGTCAAAATCTTTACACATCTGTGCCGCCCATCTCCAGTTTCTTTCATCATGTATTGTTTGATCTTCCTCTGGCCTCTCTTATCCAGCACATTCTAGAACAAGGCCTACCGTATAATGCTACCAATCATATACTCCATCAGTTTATAGTTAGCTGTCATACTTCTATGACAATAACATATCTCGTCAATCTATTGAATGATAATATGTGACACAACTCAACAAAATAGAAAGGTGTGATGAAAGTACACATGGTTGATGATGGTACGTCTGAAATATCAAACTGTGATAACAAATCAAGTTGAACTATCAACATTGTGTTCATATATCAGACAGCAGCTCCAAATGCATCTTCAATGTTATTAATGTCATTGTTGACACATGAGACCTACTCCATTTAATAGGAGAGCATTAGATGTGATAATCTCATCTGATATTTTAGTCACATCAAAGGCATTATTGCAGTTTTATGTCAGTCAGATATGCCAGCCTGTTACTAATTTCCTGGGGTCACATCACGCATCATTTTCTATTGGTCTAACATCTAATAATTTTATTATAATATCACTGTCCATTAACCTATAGCTGGCACAGTGCTGTGGTCAAACCTGGGCTTAGGTGACATCAGACCAGAATGGATTCTACCAACATTGTATGGGCTGGACATACCCCACTCCTTTTCGGTCACTAGCAAACGATTTGTTGCCAAGATCATACACAGTCAGCAGAAAAGAAATCATCGCCTGCATTATTCACCCAGTGACTCCAAGCTAGAGATATACCGTCACAAGTGTTTTCGTTTTCCAACCAGCAGTGGAGATGATCAGAGTAGGAACTTTAGGACCATCCAGGAGCATCAAAGTAAGAGTTTATATTTTAGCAGTAGTCAGCAGTAGTGTAATATGGTTTTTGGGTGTAGCACCAACTGTAAAATAGCAATCTTTCCTATATTTACTAAAAATAGACATAACCACACTGTGAGAAAATATTCATTTCATTCATCACCTTTCAACTCCACAAGGGGCATATGTCTTCATCAAACTTATGTCAAGTCTTCATGAAACTTATGTCAAGTCTTCATCAAACTTATGTCAAGTCTTCATCAAACTTCTTATGTCAAGTCTTTATCAAACTTATGTCAAGTCTTCATCAAACTTATGTCAAGTCTTCATGAAACTTATGTCAAGTCTTCATGAAACTTATGTCAAGTCTTCATCAAACTTATGTCAAGTCTTCATCAAACTTCTTATGTCAAGTCTTCATCAAACTTATGTCAAGTCTTCATCAAACTTATGTCAAGTCTTCATCAAACTTATGTCAAATATTCATCAAACTTATGTCAAGTCTTCATCAAACTTATGTCAAGTCTTCATCAAACTTATGTCAAGTCTTCATCAAACTTCTTATGTCAAGTCTTCATCAAACTTATATCAAGTCTTCATCAAATGTATGTCAAGTCTTCATCAAACTTATGTCAAGTCTTCATCAAACTTATGTCAAGTCTTCATCAAACTTCTTATCTCAAGTCTTCATCAAACTTCTTATGTCAAGTCTTCATCAAATTTATGTCAAGTCTTCATCAAACGTATGTCAAGTCTTCATCAAACTTATGTCAAGTCTTCATCAAACTTCTTATGTCAAGTCTTCATCAAACTTATGTCAAGTCTTCATCAAACTTCTTATGTCAAGTCTTCATCAAACTTATGTCAAGTCTTCATCAAACTTATGTCAAGTCTTCATCAAACTTATGTCAAGTCTTCATCAAACTTATGTCAAGTCTTCATCAAACTTCTTATGTCAAGTCTTCATCAAACTTATGTCAAGTCTTCATCAAACTTCTTATGTCAAGTCTTCATCAAACTTATGTCAAGTCTTCATCAAACTTATGTCAAGTCTTCATCAAACTTATGTCAAGTCTTCATCAAACTTATGTCAAGTCTTCATCAAACTTCTTATGTCAAGTCTTCATCAAACTTCTTATGTCAAGTCTTCATCAAACTTATATCAAGTCTTCATCAAACTTATGTCAAGTCTTCATCAAACTTCTTATGTCAAGTCTTCATCAAACTTATGTCAAGTCTTCATCAAACTTCTTATGTCAAGTCTTCATCAAACTTATGTCAAGTCTTCATCAAACTTCTTATGTCAAGTCTTCATTAAACTTATGTCAAGTCTTCATGTCCCATGCCATCCTCAAGATCTGTCATGTCTTTTTCATTCCTTTCATTTATGTCTCCAGTTCTCTTCCCTATTTGTTCTTGGGTCTTCCTTGACCTTTCTAACCTTGTGGATTCCAGAACAAGGACTGCCTTCTAATGCTATCAACAGTTTTCTCAGTGTGTGTCCTATCTATCTCCAGCATCTTCTTCTCATCTCTTGTTCTACTGGGGCTTGTCTGGTTCTTGTCATCTCTTGTTCTACTGGGGCTTGTATGGTTCTTGTCATCTCTTGTTCTACTGGGGCTTGTATGGTTCTTGTCATCTCTTGTTCTACTGGGGCTTGTCTGGTTCTTGTCATCTCTTGTTCTACTGGGGCTTGTATGGTTCTTGTCATCTCTTGTTCTACTGGGGCTTGTATGGTTCTTGTCATCTCTTGTTCTACTGGGACTTGTATGGTTCTTGTCATCTCTTGTTCTACTGGGGCTTGTCTGGTTCTTGTCATCAGTTCCACATTAGAGATCTTGTCATCAGTTCCACATTAGAGATCTTGTCATACCACTTCAATCCTTCTGTTCCACACAAGCACCCATTTATGAAAGTTTGTAGCGTTTTGGTTAGAATCAAATGTCAAGTCAGTCCTGCTGTATGGCTGTGAAACAAAGAGAACAACAAAAACTACAACCAAAAATGTACAGACTTTTGTAAATGGGTGCTTATATATTGTCATTGTTGATTAGAATCGACATCACTGCACTCTGGGAAAACTCATAGGTACTCAGTCTCCCTCAGCAAATGTCGAAGAGCATGAATGCTAATTGTTATTTTTGCGCAATGATTTTATACAGCTGGATGCATCCTCTCATTCATCCATCCCTGTTGGTCTTAACATACTTACTTAGTCGTTCCCCTTCTACCGTGAGGTGTAGAGGTTTGGAAGAGAGAGCGCCAGACTATCCTATCGGCTGTCTTCCTCCTGGCCTGGTTCCATTCTAGTCCTCAGTCCTTCAAAGATTGTTTAATGTTGTCCTCCAGTGGACTCTGGGTCATCCTGGGGTCTGGATCCCTGGCTCTTTGTTTCCCATGCTTGTCGTGGTAGCCAATCTTCTCCCATTCTGCAGACATGGCCAAACCATCTTAGTAGGGACTGTTCTACTTGGGTCTGCAGGGGATGGGATTTTAGGCCTTGACGTATCGTCTGGTTGCGAACCATGTCTCTTCTTGTTACTTCAACCACCTTCCTCAGATACCTCATTTCTGAGGTTTGGATCTGGCTTTTGTGGGTTGTAGTCATTGCCCATGACTCGCATCCATATGGTCTTAACATTTGTTGCCAAATTCCAACAATTGTAGCCTTGATGATTCATCTATTGCAGTGTCATTCTCTAATAGGTGATCCTTAATTGCCCTCAGTATCTATACCTTATCCATATCCAATGCACCTTCTATGGGTGCTCTTGAAGCTAGTCTGTCAGCTCTTTCATTGTCGCATACGCCTGCATGACCAGGACAGTAGATCCACACCAGTTCCTGAAGATTCTAGGCTCCTATCTCCATAGCCATTCATGCTGGAGCCATCCACTTTGGACCTTCCGAAGCATGGATTGTGAGTCTTATACAATAACTGCCCTTGTTAATGAAGTCTCAGACAGCCACCTTAAGGGGTTGAACTACAGTGAAAACTAACTTTTGTTCTAATAACATTTTCAAACTTTTTATGTGCTCAATAGACACAGTGTATGTCCATGAAACAAATTCTACAGTTTATTTTGTTAAAAAACATGTGGTTACCATGGTAACCAAAAAAAACATCCGCCATATTGGATTTTCACCACTTTTCGAGAGCTAAAAACTTATGTTTCCCATTGACCAAACTTTACCAAATTGCACACACATGTTGTGACTGACAATTAAAACAATTTGTCTGGTGCTTTTTTTGATAAGTTTAAAATTCTATTTTTAATGATTTTTTTAAAAAAATACACTATATTTGTATGAAAAACAATTTTAAAAAATATTTAAAAAAATATATCAAAGCAAATTACCAAAATATCAAAAAAAGCCCCTGTCAATTTAAAGGTATATATGTGTCCTACATGCATGCCAAATTTCAGACTGATCTATTAGATAGTTTGTAAAAAATAACATTTTGTGTTAATAAAATGTTAGTTTTGAGAAAAATGCATTTTAGTCACCGAATGACTTGTCTTGTCCAATATACTCCATTCTGGGGGGCTGAATGTGTTTAAAATTGTCCAGCACTATATGCTGCACCTCCTTCAGCTTCCTGCAGCTGCTCCTCTTGCCTTTATCTTGCCTAATTTTTCTTCTTTCCTTCTACATGGTAACCAAAAAAAACAACCGCCATATTGGGTTTTTTCACCAATTTTCAAGAGCAAAAATCTTATGTTTACCATTGACCAAACTTTATCAAATTGCACATACATGTTGTGACTGACAATTAAAACAATTTATCTGGTGCTTTTTTTGATAAGTTTAAAATTCTATTTTTAATGATTTTTTAAAAAATACACTATATTTGTATGAAAAACAATGAAAAAAAAAATATTTAAAAAAATATATCAAAGCAAATTACCAAAATATCAAAAAAAAGTCCCTGTCAATTTAAAGGTATATAGGTGTCCTACATGCATGCCAAATTTCAGACTGATCTATTAGATAATTTGTAAAAAATAACATTTTTTGTTAATAAAATGTTAGTTTTAAGAAAAATGCATTTTAGTCACCGAATGACTTGTCTTGTCCAATATACTTCATTCTGGGGGGCTGAATGTGTTTAAAATTGTCCAGCACTATATGCTGCACCTCCTTCAGCTTCCTTTAAAATTCTATTTTTAATGATTTAAAAAAAAAAACACTTTATTTGTATGGAAAAAAATTTAAAAAAAAATATATCAAAGCAAATTACCAAAATATCAAAAAAGCATGTGACAATTTAAAGGTATATATGTGTACTACTTACTTACTTACTTAGTCGTTCCCCTTCTACCGTGAGGTGTAGAGGTTTGGAAGAGAGAGCGCCAGACCATTCCATCAGCTGTCCCCTTCCTGGCCCGGCTCCACTCCAGTCCTCGGTCCCTCAAAGATTGTCCAATGTTGTCCTCCCAGCGGACTCTGGGTCGTCCTGGAGGTCTGGATCCCTGGCTCTTTGCCTCCCATGCCTGTCGTGGCAGCCGATCCTCTCCCACTCTGCAGACACGGCCAAACCATCTTAGTTGGGACTGTTCTATTTATATGTGTACTACATGCATGCCAAATTTTAGACTACTCTGTTAGATAGTTTGTTAGTAATAAAATTTTGGTTAATAAAATGTTAGTTGTAAGATAAATGCATTTTACTCACCGAGTGCCTTGTCTTGTCCAATATACTCCATTCTGGGGGGCTGAATATAATTAAAACCCTCCAGGACTATATGCTGCACCTCCTTCAGCTTGCTGCAGCTCCACCTCTCGCCTTTGTCTTGCCTCTTGCCTAATTTTTCTTCTTTTTACAAGTTTCTCAGCCTCATGTTTCTGGCTGTTGGCCAGATGTTTCCTCAGTCGCACCTGTCCAAGGCGTATTGAGTTTGTTCCAGATGCTTGACCACACAGCCTTTTTATTTCTGCACTGGCTGATGGACCAAAGTTGAACTCTCCAACGGCCACAAGGACACTGAATTTGGCTTTTTTTAATGACACAAATTTCCGCTTGCTGCAACGACTCCATATAACATTGTGTAGGCTTTCATTTGCATTTTGTGTAGCACCTAGCTGACATCGCTTCAGCAAATGCTGATCAGTAAGACACTCATAAATAGGGGCTAAGTGCTTATGGAGCAGGTTGTAGTCTAGCGGAGTGTAAACCTTGGTCTCGTGTGGTCCGGCAGCTTCTCCTTTGGCGATGGAAGCCTGATAGAAACACCAGGAGTCTTTGCCTGGGGGACACAAATTATGTTGGGGTTTGTCGTTTGTCGAATACCCATGGTAGAGAGAAGCCATGATGGCTTGTTTCATCTCTGGGGCTGTACTATGCTTGCGGATGGCCCTGGTGTAGTAAATACACAATTTTCGTATGGCATTTTGGGTTAGACGACCACGGCCATTTCCCCCAAGGGTGACTTTTTGTTTCCTGCAGTCAGTAATCAGTGTCCTCAGTGCAGTGCCTAATCACTTTGCAACATGGTTGACGCACTCTTCTTTGGTTATGTCAACTTCTGGTCCATACAGTTTGATGTCGCAGAGTCTGTTGTAGGCCTTGGAATCGCCATCTGATAGCAAAACAGTGCAGCGTAGCTTGTGATTTGCGACTGAACGAAGAAAGAGACCTTCACAGGCTTTTACCTCCATCATTCCGGCTGACCCTTCGTAATTACGGCAGCAGTCCTTCTGATGCTCTGCTTTCCATTTTTCAAATTTGCCAGGCTGATTTTTTAGTTGCCACTGTCCAGTAGTCTCACAGGTGTGACAGAAGGAAGACATAACATGCATATCGATGACCATGCCAGTCAAGATGTCAATAACACTGCCAACATCTATCAGTGACTTATGACCTCTAGTTAGCCATGTTGCATCAAAGCTGACAGCGATGTCAATGACTTCTTTTTTATTAATGGTACGATGCTGACTCTTAGCGTGTTCAGCTCGGACGATGCTGACGGAACGTTGAAATACTGTAGAGTGCATGGTATCCAAATGATCAAAAATTTGATCTGCATATTTATGAAATGTTTTCTGGTGCAGGCCAGGGAGGTCTAGGTTCTCACAGAAGAGATTAAATGTATATGGGCCCATTCCAGACATGAGGGCACCAAGAACAGCAGATTTGTTGATTGCATGTCCACGAGGGCCGCGGCCTGCTGGTTCCCTCTCGGATGTGTACGTTCTAGAAATTGCTTTTTCACATGTGTGACACACAACTTCCAGGAAGAGAGAGAAACCTTTAGACTTGGTGTTGTCAGTTCTTGTTTGCAATGTGCTTTGCTTACACAAATTGCAACATACATTTTTAAGAAGGTTGTTGAAGAAAGAAATATCGACAATGGTTTTATACATAGGTTTAGGCTGAGCGCAGACAGTATTATGAGATTCAACATTCTTGCTTGTGCTCAAGCTAATTTTTATATCAGATCGACTTGGGCCAGGCACTACTGGATCTGCAATGTGAACCATGGGCCTATCGATTAGTGGGATGCAGAAATTCCACGTTGTTTGTGTAGGCCTATCAGTTTGTGTATTATTCACCGCTCAATTTGCCTGTCTTGCCTTTACCACTAGTAGAAATCACACACTGTCGACGCAACCTGGCAGCAGATATTTGCTTTGATCTCTTACTTATTCTTCCCATTTTGAAGTAATAGAACACAATTCACTGAAATTTAAACAAGAAAAATATCGAACTTGCAGCAAACAATAATTGTTGACGGGCGGAAATGGCTGTTGCTTCTTCCACATTTGCGCACGCAGCCAAAATGTTGTTATGACCAATCAAAACAGTTGTTTACGATTGTGTCTTCAATGAGTCGGGAATGAGGGAATGAGGTCACCACGTGACAACTCCTTATAAGGCAATTAGCGTAAAATTACGGAAATTTTCAAACACAATTCACTCAGAGCTATGAGAAAAAATAGTTTCGAATTTGCGATATTACGGCAGACAATGAAATTCCCTGTGTATCGATATCAAATAGTCCCCGATATGGACAGGGTAACTAAGGTATTATTGAGCGACAAATCTTGCATTTTCAGCACAAATTTGCAAATCATAGCTGGGGGTGGGTACAGAAAATATGCTTTTTGATACATCAAATGCATTTTTTATGTTATAAAACCTAGCTCATTCGATTCCTCGATGATTATTTAATAAAATAAGCTCAAAAGTAAAAAATTGATATTTTGTACGTAAAATCGAGTTTTCTCTACCGGGGACCACCTTAAGGCTGCAGTAGCTGCCTCTACCTCCATTCTCATGCTGGAGGTTGTTATGTTTTAAAAAGTTTTCCATGATTGCGTTTTATTGATTGAATAGAATAGTAGGACTGAAGTGGTATGACAAGATCGCCAATGTGGAATTTATTGCATGAACCAGACAATCGCATGTGGAACAAGAGATGAGAAGAAGATGCTGGAGATGGATAGGACACGTACTGAGGAAATCTGATAATGGAATTAGAAGACGGTCCTTGTTCTAGTATCTCTCCAGAGAGAGAGACAAACAGAAGTGAGCTGGTGACAGACGTGAGAGGGATGAAGAAGACCTTGAGTAAATAAAATAGGACAGGAGGGGGCTTGGAAGGTATTTATTGAAGACCTTTGCTCCACAGGGAGCCAAAGTGTAATGGATGACACTGTGAGAGAATATTCTAGACAGAACTAATGTCAGACAGGCCAGATGTTGGCTTAGTGGGTTTTATGACAGTTGTGTTTGGACATTGACAAATTACTATCAAAGTCAGACATTAATACATTAGTGTTGTGTGTGGTCAGAGATTTATAACTGGATGTAAGGATCACAACAGATTGGGATATCATCTATTCAACAAGCTAAAGATAGGAACTACTGATGAGTGTGACTGTGGCAGTGATAAAATGACTGCTGAACATCTGCTTAAAAGATGCTCATTATATGAGAAACAGAGAAAGCCCATATGGCCGTCACCAGTACCATTTGTAGAAAAACTCTATTGAGATACAAATAGCCCCAAGCTGACCACTGATTTCTTTGACAGTATTCAAGTAGATGTCTGACTGTACGAAGAAAAATAAGAAGAAGAATTTGAGAGTTTTGGAAAACCTGAAGAGACTGAACATAAATGTAGCATTTGTTGAGTTGATACATGTTCTAACATAAGAAGGTGTGATGTTAGGTTGAAACACACTTTATTAATGCTGTAAGTTCTGTCTGCTTCAGTTCCTCTTCATCTTTGGTGTTGGCTGTCCAGTTTATTTTTTGTATCAATGCCATTTCTATACTGCCTAGTCATGTTTTTGTTCTTGTGAACATGGGATCATCATCTGATTAACTTTGTACAACATTTTCTTCACTAATGTATATGATTCCCCCGAGTTGTTCCCAGGGGTCTTTGAGGAGACAAAGAATAGGCCCACTGCTGCTCCGTCTGGCATGTCGTACAAGGTGGTTAATACGAGATTGTGCCTGGGGCTGGCAAACTCATCATACAAAACTAATTGCTACAGAGACTACTGTTGTAAGATCACATGGATGTTTTGGTGCAGACTTCCAGCTGTAGTAGTTTCTCCATGCTCCAGAAGGAGCAAAAGAGAAAATGAAAATGAATTCTCTTTCTTCAAAAGATACATATACTTGTACACAAGCAAAACAAGGTAGTAAATTTTCTGCATGGGGTTTTTACAGTGTCATTCCTAGCACAAACGGAAGGCATGCTTAGACGGCCAAATACAATTCCTCGAATGAAGAACCGCAGGAAACTTGGAGGAGAAATCATTTTCAAGGGAGAGAATGTCCCAGATGATTCACCTCAGCTTGAGCCCCTCTCACCTATAATTGTTATTGATGGTGAAGTAGTACCAACTTGTATTACATATTATACTCCCCATCTTAATCCCCCCTCATCTATAATTGTTATAGATGGTGAAGTAGTAACCAAGTTGTATTACATATTATTCTCCCCAGCTTAATTCCCCCCTCCTCATCTACAGTTGTTATTGGTGGTGTTATGGGCTCTGTTCAGTGGCAGAGCTACTGTGGCTGTGGTGTTAGCTATGACTGTAGGGGTAGGGACGATTGATAACAACAAATGCAGTGGTTCATGGACACAACCAAAGCCTGAAAATAACTAATCTCAAGACTCGCTTAAAATGATTGCCAATCTATTTACTAACAATAGCGAAGCATAAATTTGCAAATAGCAATGGTCAGCCATCCATGCACAAACATGTTCTGAAACAACATGATTCCTGTACGATTCATGTGTTATCTGCACAGGTTCCACTTACAAAGATGATGTGTCTTTCACAGTTTTCTGCTGTCACGTTCTGATTGATAGTGTGTGCTTGTTTGTTCTTTCAATATATTAATTTAACGCTTGTACATTTTCATTATCCTCATGTAGTATTAATTATAGATATTGAACGCATAATAATATTCCACTGGAACCTTTTCAGTCAACCGACTGATGTCATTTCCTGTCTGTTCCATATGAAGGCTACATTCAGACTCTTCTCATCTTTAGTGTTCACATCCAGACATCACACACCAAATAATTTTACTGCTAAAATTTTACTGTAATTTCCAGTTTCCAACACTAAGTGCATCTCTTAACAGATGGTGAAGTAATGCCAAGTTATATTACAAATCATAGTCCCTAGCTTGATTTCCTCTCACCTGTAGTTGTTATTGATGGTAAAGTAATGCCAAATTAAATTACATATCTTACTCCCTAGCTTGATACCCCCCACATCTAAAGTTGTCAGGGAGCACTGTTATATTACGTATTGTACTCGCCAGCTTAATCAACTCCCCACCTATAACTGTTATTGATGGTGAAGTAGTACTGAGTTATATTTTATGTTATACTCCCCAGCTTGATTCCCGCTCACAAATAATTTTCGTTGATGGTGAAGGAGTACTGAGTTGTATTACATTTTGATCTATATTTGTTATTTATGGCAACTTAGCACTGAGTTGTATTACACGTTTACTATCAGACATACTACAATATGACTGCATGATATTATCCCTGGTGATTGTTTTTGTGTTTGTGCATACCAGTTGTATTTCACACCATATGAAAAGTGTGTTTAACTGTGTACATTTATTGATTTCTTGTATTTACGACATATGTGATGGGGTACTGTGATTTTATTTTTCAATAGGCCCCATTCGTCCTCTCTAGATAATTATTTATGTTGTTATGAGACCATTCTTCTCCTCCCGGTAATTATTTGAGTTTAGTCTTTTTCTCTAGGTAATTATTTGCGTTTTTTCAGGAGGGATGATGGTCGGGTTTAATTTTAAGATTTGCACCAGTCTTCCTTTCCCTAAATTAATTGCGATCATGTAGGCTTTTCTTTGTTAAAATAATCGTGGTCATTTTATTGTTTATCAGCGCCTGAGTATTATTTGGGCTGGGTGAAAATTTTCCGACGTAAAATAACCCCTACCCAGTAAATCGATGGGTGGGTGGTGAACCTCTACCCATGTACGTAAAACCGGGCGCTTCATCGAATCAAAAGTTAATGTTGCTCACGCATTCGATGTAATATTATCTTACATGACGCCATTTTGGATGCGCGGTAGCAGAAATAATATGAGTCATGAGTAGCTTGCGTTATCATTGTGGGATTTCAATAGTTTATGAAATGCAGGAATATTATTGGTTTAAGAACGACGCCAAGCGATGACGTAGGGCATGGGCTCTGGCGTGGGTTCTCTTGAATAAATAACAGGGTAAATCATTAGCGGGTCTCTTTGTCTGCAGAAATATTTAGCCGTGAAAATCGAAGTCATATCGCTTGCTCAGTTGAGATATTCGGAAATGGGTATGTAAATAAATTTAATTAGCGTAGCAGATAGCCCTGTAAGATCTCAACACGTTAAAGTAAAGTTTTCTTCTGAGAAATTCATTAAAGATAATTTAACGACAATGCCATCAATTGCTATCTTTGTAGAAATAATAAAAACTGTAAGTGGTGCTTATAAATTTCTGTGAATACTAGCTGTATCTCTGATTTGTGTACAGGTTTTGGAGATATTCATCGTGTAAGGTTAAGCGCAAAGATACCTCGGTACTCTGTAATATGTAGTAGTTAGTTGTGACAAACGCAATTTAATTCTGATAATTTACAAGTGTATATATATGCGAGCATATTGTTGTATTTGATTAAGTTGGGTATTGATTAGTTGTGCTATTTTGGTAATGCAGTCGGATGGTAATAGATGTAATTTATATTTCTGATAAGGGAATTTTTTTTATTACATAGAGATGTAATTAATATTACTGAGACGGGAGTTCATCTTTCCTAGTTTTATATTGTGTGATGTGATGAGCATCAAAGGTCAGCCTGTAAAAATAAAGTAGGGCCTAGTATTAAGTACAGGAGTTTTTCCTCAAGTTTGAATTGTTGTGACTCCGTGGCTGGACAAGCGTAACAAAAGATTTAGGTCAGCTAGTGTTTGGGAGTTTTATTACCAGACTGATGTTTACTTTGAAATGGGGTAGAGAGACCAGAGAGGGAATTGTATGGGAGGCTGACTTTGGGGCATAAATATTTAATTATTGCTGTGCATAGTTGAGTAAGGGATAGAGTGGAGTGGTCTTTATTTAGGTGGTTATATTTTATGTGTTAAAGATGGGTTTAATTTGAAGTTGTACATTAGTTGCATTTCTTTTGTTCACAGCAATTTTTCACGGCACGCAGATAGGGGTGCCATTTTGCCTTACAGCTTGCCAAGGCAGTCAGTCTTCTCAGGAGAAGAAGAGTCGAGG
The DNA here is from genome assembly GCA_024509875.1 of Oreohelix idahoensis. NCBI lineage: Eukaryota > Metazoa > Mollusca > Gastropoda > Stylommatophora > Oreohelicidae > Oreohelix > Oreohelix idahoensis. The sequence goes on along the minus strand of JAMPIV010016584.1, from coordinate 376,429 downwards.
CAGCACCAGAGGCAAAAGAGAATTGGTGACGCGGTGGTTGCCGACGCCAAGTACGTTGGCACCAGAGAAAGAGAGAGAGCAGTTCGCTGGCAGCGAAGCATTCTTCAGCTAGAACAGATTTCTTAAAATCCTGAGCTCTATGCTCATATTCACATACCGAAACAAAGGCGCGTGGCCTGGTGTTGTCGTTTAAATTCAGTCATAATAAAACTGACGGCCCTAAACCCAATGAGGGGTAACCGGGCAGGTGAAATCAGTTTCGCCAACAATGAAGCCTCTACATCCTACGTCAAGTACCTAGTTATTATTTCAGAAGTCATCAGCAGCAGTAGTGCGGGAAGGAGATAGGGCCAAAATTCCTTTTCCCGAACACACACGAGAGGAGGGGCGTAATGGAGACGCCACATCAGCAGAAGAAGACAGTGTCAGAGTAGACACTGAGCAGAACCGGAGGGGAGAGATAGGGTATAGAGGCAGATAGACAGTTGTGTTAGGACAGCCTCTGAGATAGCACTGAAAGGGTCATTTAGTGGAGCAGTGCTTGTGAAGTGGTGGTTAGCAGTGTAGGACATCAGATAGTGTAGTCCAAGAGTGTAGACATTTAGTGACATCTGCAAACAGACAGTGGAGTTAGATTTTGTTTAATAATATATTAGGTTAGTTAGGAGTGGTGGATCTGATGTTAGAGACCCCACCAAGCAGGTTGATGTAATCCTTGATTTTCTTCCATACAGGGAACGAGAGGGGGTTACATTATAGGTCATTTTAATCGTTTTGGTTCTTTTCAGGTGTGCAACCATCGCACGTTAATTATTTTTGATGTGTGATTTGTTTCGTTGTGTAAATAAATTATAAACTGTACACTGGATCAGCTTCTTTACTATACTGTACTTAAATGTTGTCTGTATAGTGGTGTCTGTGGTCTTTATTTAAACCTTATCCCCTTTAGGGTAGTTAGAGGTGATGAGTCTTTAGCTCTTTAGAAGTCACAAGTGGCGAGGGAGAGTCAATCTAGGTTCTCACCCTCGAAGCTATAAGTCTTATCTTTTCCACATTCACTGTCATTTCTTATATAAATCTATCATTGCGATGTGGTACTGTGATTTTATTTTTCAATAGGCCCCATTAGTCCTCTCTAGATAATTATTTAGGTTGTTATGAGACCATTCTTCTTCTCCCGGTAACTATTTGAGTTTAGTCTTCTTCTCTTGGTAATTTATTGCGGTTTCAGGAGTGACGACGGTCGGGTTTAATTTTAAGATTTGCACCAGTCTTCCTTTCCCTAAATTAATTGCGATCACGTAGGCTTTTCTTTGTTAAAATTAATCGCGGTCATTTTATTGTATTTACTAGGCGTTGTAGTTATTTTAGGCTGGGTAGATTTTTCAGCTCGGATAAAACCGAAACCCCCGCACCTACCCAGGTAAATCGATGGGTAGGTGGTAAACCTCTACCAATGTATTTAAAACTGGGCGCTTCATCAAATCAAAGCTAATTTTGCTCACGCCAACAGGTAACGTTATTTAATATGATGCAAGAAAAATGCGCGTGATCAGGATAAACATGACTCACGAGTATGCTTACAATTTAATTGGCCAGGGGTCAAGTTTTATTTAATTCTGGCAAAATTATTGGTTCTAGAGGGACGCGATGCGATGACTTATGGCTTGGGTTCTGGCGGGGGGGTTTCTTGAATAAATAAGAAATTAAATCTAGTCGCGGTCTCTCTGATGAAAAATTTACTGTCATGAATCTGAGCATTATCGTCTGCTCCAAGCGGAAGAAACGTGGTAATTGGTATGTAATAAATTTAATTAGCGTAGCAGATAGCCCTGTAAAATCTCAACTTGTTAAAGTAAAGTTTCTCTTCAGGGAGTTAAAGTAACTTTTATATAAACGAAAGTGCCATCAATTACTATCTTAGAGAAAGTATTTAATGTAAGAGGTGCATATAATTTTTTTTCTAGGATAAGCTAGTTCGATCTTTGGTTGTTGGGGTAGCTTTGTGATATTATCTGTGTGAGTATAGAGTTTAGATACGGGAGTGTAAGTTGTGTATTTTGCTAGCGGGCTATTTGGATAATGTAGTCAGAAGACAGGGGTGTAATTAATATTTCCTCATCTTTTGATTTATAATATTTGCAGCGTAAATACGCTTGCAAAATTAATTGTATAAGGTTAAGTCCGTAGGCTATATCCTACTGTAATTGTGAGGTCCGATATAGATAACCTCGGTTTGATTACACTTATTGCAGTTTAAATACGCTAGCGTATTTGTGTACGTTATTGTTTTGTGCATCCAATTGTGGTTACTCAACAGGGGAGTGAGGGGTGTATTTAAATTTCTGAGATGGGATTTCATTTTCCTAGAGATATATATATATATAACTCTAAATAAAGAGAAGAGTAATTAATTTCAACTCTGCCTAGGCCGGTCCCAAGCCCAGCTGAAAAAGGAAGGGGGGGGGGGGGACCTGCATGGAGGCCGTAAGGAGGCAGCCCCTCCACCATGCAAAGGCACAACAGGCCAATCACCTATGATTATTAAACTATGATTATGAGTAATATAAGAGAAAACTGGACTGATTCTAAAGGCGACGAACTGGAACGGACTACAGACTACGACTTATGGAACTTGGAACACAAGAAGTATAAATGGGAAAGAAGAGGAGCTGGTGGAAGAGATGAGGAAAGCAAAACTAGAAATCCTGGCTATTACGGAAACAAAGAAAAAGGGACAAGGAGTCATGGATCTCTATGGCAACACGCTGCTATACAGTGGTGTACCCACATCTGAAAGAGCTAAAGGGGGCGTGGGTTGCATTGTGGCCAAAAACCAGAAAGATAGTATCAAGGGATGGAACTTTGTCTCGGAGCGCATTATGGTTGTAAAACTAAAAGAAGGAGAAACCATAGTCAACCTGGTCATAGTGAATGGGCCAAATGAGGATGAGAGAGCAGAGGTCAAGGAGGAATTCTTCGAGCTGCTTCAAAGGACAGTGGATGACTGCCTAGATGAAATTATCATGCTCGGAGATTTCAATGCCAGAGTTGAAAATGACCATGCTAGATAGGGTGGAGTTATCGGAAGATATGGAGAAGATACTCTCAATGACAATGGAAAGCGACTCCTTAGATTCTGCAGTGAGCAGAATCTGATCATTACCAACACAAAGTAACCCCATAAGCGCATACATGCATACACTAGGTGTGAACCAACAAAGAATGAGAAGTCAGTGATCGACTATGCCATTGTTAGGAGGAACTCATTCAAATATGTCCGGGATGCTAGAGTCTGGAGGGGGCCAGAGGTTGGAAGTGATCACTACCTGCTTACAATCAAAAGAACAACTGAAAGAGTTGCTCAGCCTAGAAACTGCCCAGCATCACGCAAGAAACCAAGTAAATGAACGGAAGAAATGAGCATTAAGACCTACAAGCTGAGAGAGCCAGAAATTAAGACCAGATATCAGGGGCTTATTGCTACAGCGGTGAGAAACACAGAAGAACAACCTGATGACTTGGAAACCCTCTGGCTTAAATTCAAGGACATCATAAAGACAGCTGCTGCAGAAGCATGTGGTGAAGTCCAACTTGGGAACAAGAGAAAGAGGACACCTTGGTGGACAGAGGAAGTCAAAGAGAAAATAAGAGAGAAGAAAATTGCATGGAAACAATACTTAGGAGGTAAAAACACAGCAGGACAAATAGAGAAATATAGAGAATATGTGATACTCAGAACAGAAGCAAAGAACAAGGTGCTAGCAGCAAAACAGAAGTCCTGGGAAGAATTTGGAGAAAAGCTAGAAAAAGATGCGCAAGAAAACCAGAAATTGTTCTATAAGACCCTAAAGAACATGAGAAAGGAAAAACAATGCCCTCTCAAATTTATAAAGGACAAGCAAGGCAAATTGCTTACTGCCCCGAAGGAAGTAATGGAAAGATGGAAAGAATATTTCTCAGAACTCCTTGATGGTGAGCAAGGTCAAGCATCAGAAATGATAACCACTAGCACAGAAGAGGAAACAAATGGTGATGAAGATGACATAAAGATGGAAGAACTGAAGGCAGCACTGGAGAAAATCAAGATGGACAAAGCAGCAGGGCATGATGGTATAACACCAGAAATGGTTAAGTATATGTGAGCATCAGGCGACCTATTACTCTTAAGGTCCTACAGGCAGCATGGTGCAACAAGACCATACCAAAGGACTGGGAGATTGCCATCATAACACCAATTTTCAAAAAGGGTGACAATCGACAATGTGGAAACCATAGAGGCATATCCCTTCTCAGTGTCCCTGGTAAAATCTACTCTAGAATCCTAGAGCAGAGACTCCAACGCCTAGCTGAGCCACAATTGGATGAGGGCCAGTGCGGATTCTAATCAAACCGAAGTACTCAAGACCTAATCTTCACACTCAGACAGCTGAGTGAAAAGGCCCTTGAGTATAAGAGTGAGATCCATCTTTGTTTCATAGATCTGGAAAAGGCATTTGACAGGGTCCCCTGGAGCAAACTTTGGGACTGTTTGGCAAGGAAGAACATTCCAGCACCTCTGATTCATGCTATACAGAGCTTCTACAAGTCTTGCAGAAATTATGTGAGGACAGCAAACCATAAGTCAGAAGAGTTCATGACCACCACTGGTGTAAGACAAGGTGATATCCTGTCACCTTATCTTTTCATACTCCTCATAGATGATGTTATCAAGTCATGTAAGGAGAGAACAAGAAAGTATTCAGTGGGGTACTGGAAGATGAGACAGGTATGTATTTCAGAGCTGGCATTTGCTGATGATGTTGCCCTGATTGCTAAATCAGAGGCTTATCTCCAATCCAACCTGCAAGTCTGGAAGGAAGAGCTGGAGAAGAGAGGGATGGTCATAAGCAGCTCTAAAACAAAATCCATGGTGATATCACGAGAAGAAAGAAGACATCAGATTAAGCTGGGAGAACAGGTCCTGGAGCAGGTCGACCACTTTAAATATCTTGGAGCTATTATAGACTGAAAGGGAGGCATCAAAGAAGAGTTGGCCTCTCGAAAAGCAGCAGCTGGGAGACTATTTCAGGCCATAAATCGAGGATTTCTCAGCAAGAGAGAGGTTGGTAAGAAAACAAAGATGGCTGTATACCGCTCCACCTATGTCCCAGTCTTGACATTGTGACAACTTGCCCAATCTTCTCTTCATTTTTATTATTATTTACGTGACATCGTTTTTTCTCATCCTCAATGCATGATCGCAAAGTCCCGGGAATTGTCACTTGCGGAAAATCTCCTAGCGTTCGGTATTTTCTCCTCGCTATTTTTAGATACGACGTCATTGTTGACCAATGACCTCGGTAGCGAGAAATCCGTTTTAATTTAGAACTGCTTGAACTTGGGAGAACCAGTTTAGGCCATTTAGGAAGACATCACATGACTTTTAACATTATTGATTGGAGCGTCTAAAACGAGGCTAAGGTCACATGATGCACGCTACGGATCACGTGTCCAAGCGGAAATGACCCGCTAAAAGGCGGCAAAGCCAGCATTTTGTCACTTGCCCAGGAACCCTCAAGAAAGCTAGGTCTAAGCCAGATCGGCGAATTCTCGCATTAAAAGCACTGAAGCCACGTGTTTAAATTGCGGGTTAGCGTCCATCTTTGAGTAGGTAAGTGAAATCTCGCTAGAATATAATGTGATGAAATGTGAAGTACCTTGCAAAATCGACGCAAGATTGGTATGTTTACTTTATTCATATTTTTGTTTTACGATCACATCCAGCCACATGTGATCGGGTATATTTTATGATCCCACGGGATATGTACATGTTCATAATAATGTATAACGGGAATATATATATATATATAGCTATTAATTTCCATATTATTTGATTAATTTCGACCCAACGTTTAGACTAACGGAAATTAATATTAACGATAATGTTGACAGACCGTGACATATATTCATTATAAATTATATGACGATGCGACCAGACATGAAGTGTGTGATAATGTTGTCAGACAATTCTAAAACACTGATGTCCAATTATTTGTTAAATTCATCATAAATGACATGACGATTAGGCTAGAGGCGCAGAACTAGAATACTGTTGCCGACATTTCTATGATAAATTTGGTGGGTTTAACTGACATTTATAATAATTCATCGGGTTAAGTTGACGATAAATCAGTCTAAAGAATTATAATACTGCCACTGGGGCAGAGTAATATAATAAAGGACAGACAGGAGAAACTTGAATTCAAGATTAGGCTCTAGACATATGATGTTAGAGACTAAAATCTGAGATGACTGGCAGAGGGACGGCTTAGGGAAAGACTGCTTTCTAAAGCTAGAAAATTAATGAAGCCGTCGTATTTGTCTTCAGTCTATGGTGGAGCCTTGCACGACAGTCCAATCTCAGCGCAGAATACGGAGTCGAGCACAGAGAAGGCAAATCCGAACCATTCAAGAAAAACCTGGGGCAACGTCAGGAGACCGGAGAACTAACCTCACTTCACTATCAGCCAGGGGCTGGAAAGCTAAGTCCACGAAAAAGGGAACTCACTACATCAATGCCTAGTTTAGTCATCCATGATGAAAAACACTTGAATTGTGAGACACATAATACATACAGCAGACACTAATTCCATCGACAATACTATCATTCACCATCTATTCATTTTATTGCAATAAACCAATTGGGTGTATATACTGTACCCCACGCTTTGTTCCTTCCATTAGATGTTGAATATTGTCTATGTTTATCTTCCTTTATAAGGGAGGGGGGGCTCGTAAAATATAATATAAATTAAAGAATAATAATAATAGATAACTGAGAAGGGGACGACGGTAGCGAGAGACCAAATATCTCCTTACAATCTTTTCCAGACCTGTCGAGTTAGGAGAATTTACCCTCTTCGTCACCCTTCGGAAGTGGGAAAACCCAGCAGGGATTCCTTGAGCCAAATCTTCCACATCAGATCTATTATTTCCTCTAAATAATTCTCTTATCCTTTAAACGCTACGTGACAGACATATGGATGCGAGTCATGGGCAATGACTACAACCCATAAAAGCCATATCCAAACCTCAGAAATGAGGTATCTGAGGAAGGTGGTTGAAGTAACAAAAAGAGACATGGTCCGCAATCAGACGATACGTCAAGGCATAAAATCCCACCCCCTGCAGACCCAAGTAGAACAGTCCCAACTAAGATGGTTTGGCCATGACTGCAGAATGGGAGAAGATCGGCTACCACAACAAGCATGGGAAACAAAGACCCAGTGATCCAGACCCCCAGGATGACCCAGAGTCCGCTGGGAGGACAACATTAGACAATCTTTGAAGGACTGAGGACTAGAATGGAACCAGGCCAGGAGGAAGACAGCCGATAGGATAGTCTGGCGCTCTCTCTTCCAAACCTCTACACCTCACGGTAGAAGGGGAACGACTAAGTAAGTAAGTAAGTAATTAATTTCACTGAGTTGGGATATATTATTTCCTAGAACGGGGTTTTTATTGTGAATCTGGTAACCTTCCCTGGTCAGTCGGGAAAAAGTAGGCCTAGTATTTAGTACAGGGGGCTCTCCACATGTAAGCCTACCTTGCCGTGGTTGGAGAGCTTGAGCGCCCCAATGATCCCGGGAGCTATGCCGGCGGGAGTTTTACTCCTGGCAGGGTCACCCAAGCCGGACAGGTCCTGGGTGAGGGGCCAGACTAAATGGGCTGAGGAGTGGGTGGAACCCTATAGGTGTAGATGCAGAACCCACCAGCGAGTGGTACATGCTCTGGTCTGCACCAATCCACCCCCACTTCATGGGTTAAATGCTTTCTTGCCTCATTCTTCACTGTTTGTCGTCTATCACGCCCACGGCGACCGTTGCCTCAATTGGCTGTGTGTGGTGTGCCCGGAGGCGGGGCCTCCCAGCGCTGAGGCACAGTTGGGTCCCCGATGTCACTTGTCGGTGCAGAATTGAGAGTGATGGCTGGGCATCGCGGTCCCCCCTGTGTTGCAGCGTGATGAGAACCCGGCGTTGCACGCTGGGCTTGGGGGGATCACTTGGGCACCGGACTTAATGCTGGCTCTTGACTGGATGGCCGCATGCAGGAGATTTCTACAATGGAGGGTTGGCAGGTGGTGGGTATCTGGAAGTGGCTCTGTGCAGGACGTGAGGATTCCTTGGGAGAGCCCAAAACCAGAGCACAGCATTGTGCAAGCTCTGCATAGTTGGAGAGCCCCCTGGATGACGGGGAATGCACAGTGTGCTACCCCACCTATCCCCAACTGCTAACTTAGAACCAGAAGTGGGGTCCTCTGTATGCATGCCAGGCCAGGATAAAACGCCTGGGAAAGAGACTGGAGCTCAGAACTCCCTAACTCAAAGTTGCAGGATGGCAGAAAAGCCACGGGAAAGACAGGGCTATTTTGAAGATAACGCAACCATATTTTCACCATACGAGCTCGGACGCCGCCTCGGTAAACAAGGTCCGCGCAGAGCAGTGACACCCCCAGGCTGCTTGCGAATAGTCTACTACTGGGAACATAAACAGATTAGGGATGAGCCCACTCTCCCGTTGAGCAGGTGCTAAAGTCGTAGATACTGGGCCAGAAGGCGCACCGGAAACCACAGTATCATGCAACTCGCTTTTTTTTTTCTATGGAGAGTACACCGTCAAATAAATCTCGTTCTGGTGCTCGCCCTGTGGAGCTCCACCAGGCAGGTGCAGTGCCGGGCTCTGAGCCTCGACAGAGCCCACCCTCAGCTACTGGAGGACCCTCTAGACCGTCTTGTGGAGTCAGCAGACGGCGGAGGAGAACTACTGACCAAAACAAAACAGAAAAAGAGAAACCCAGAGTGCCACTTGTCATAATGCACTGGAATGCAGAGGGAGTGAACAGCAAGCAGGCTGGATACAGCAAAAAGACAGAGCTGGAAAACATCTTGTATGAGAAGCAAGTCAGTGTTTGCTGTATCCAAGAGACTCACTTGAAAGCAGATCAAACCTTTAAAATAAGGGGATATCAATGCTTCAGATCCGACAGAAAAGATAGACGAAAAGGAGGAGTACTTACTCTTGTAAGGAATAACATTCCTGCACACGAAAGGAAAACCTTTATGGATGGAGCAGAATATCAGCTGCTGCAGATAAAGGTAGACAAGATGGAAATAGAACTCCTGAACTATTACTGTCCGAACAACAAACCTCTGAGTCTCAGCTCTATACAGGTACCAGCCACCAACTTTATAGCAGTTGGAGACTTTAATAGCCACTCCCAGAGCTGGGGCTATAACCATCTGGATCACAGAGGTGAAGAGGTTGAAACTTGGCAAGATGATCACTCCCTAATCCTAGTCAATAATGCCACAGATACTCCTACCTTCTACTCCAGAGGATGGCACACAACTTCAACACCAGATCTTGCCTTCTCCACACCAGATATAGCTGGATCTATTAGTAGAGAAGTAGGAGATCAACTAGGGGGAAGCGACCATCGCCCAATCTTTCTTACTGTCCAGAGTGCAACTCTCAGTACAGGCCCAGCCATTACAAGATGGAACTACAAAAAAGCCAACTGGGGTTTATTCAGGCATCAGGTGAACACGCTGCTGTCTACCCTCAAGGTACAGAACCGAGATATTAATGAAGTGGTAAAAGACTTCAACAGATGCATACTACAAGCTGCAAAAGAAACCATTCCCAAAGGATGCCGGCGTAACTACATACCATACTGGTCCAGCACACTCCAAGAACGTCAGGAAGCTATGGACAAGGCTAGAAAGAACGCAGAGTCTCAGCCTTCACTTGAAACTCACAACAAATGGAAAAAGGCTGTAGCAGAGTTTCAGAGAACAAAGCTAGAAGAAAAACGGAAAAGCTGGAGAACTAAAACGGCATCGCTGAACCTTGAGAAAGACGGCAGGAAACTTTGGAGATTAGTCAAGTCTCTAAATGAAGAGTGTTCCTCACCAAGGCAGACTATCACATTGGATGAAGGTGGCAAACTTTTCAGAGGAAAACAAGCTGCAGACTTGTTTGCTAGAAGATACAGTTCAAAAAGCAACTTACCCATTAACATAGACCATCAGAGAGAGATAAGAAAAGAAATACTGGCAACCATGGGACAGACAGATACTCCTGCCCCAATGAGGGAACCCATCACACTAGGAGAACTACAGAAGGCTATTTCCAAGCTTAAGTTTCAAAAGTCACCCGGCCCAGACAAAATCAGCAACGAAATGCTAGTAAATCTGAGCTCAGCAGCAAAGACAAAACTGCTTGAGATATTCAACCACAGCTGGTTGAAAGGAACGGTACCCCAAGTATGGAGAGAAGCCATCACAATACCCATACTAAAGAAAGGGAAATGTAAGACCGAGGCTGCAAGTTACCGGCCAATCAGTCTCACAAGCTGTGTTGGGAAGACTATGGAGCGAATAGTCAACCACAGATTGAAATGGTATTTAGAGTCTGAGCAGATCCTGGTGCCGGAACAAGCTGGATTTAGAGAATGCTACAGTATAGAAGACCAAGTTACTTACTTGTCTCAAGCAATAGAAGATGCCTTTCAGGAGAAGAAAATGTCCTAACGATCTGGGTCGACTTCAAGCAGGCCTTTGACAGGGTGTGGAAAGATGGCCTCATTGCAAAACTTGGGAGAGGTGGAATCCAAGGCAACATGATGAAATGGATCCAGTCATACTTGCATAACAGGAGAACTAGAGTCACTCTTGACGGTCTGCAGAGCAGAAAAGTGTTGCTCCATCAGGGGGTACCTCAAGGAGGAGTAATTTCCCCTACACTCTTCCTTGTTTACATCAATGACCTGGTGAAAGATCTCCCTGCAGGAGTGAAAGCTGCCTTATATGCAGATGACCTAGTACTCTGGTGCGCTGATGAAAATGTCACCACAGCAAATTATAGAATGCAGCGGGCAGCAGACATGCTAGTGTCATGGGCAGAGAAATGGCTTATCACAATAAACACAGACAAAACCTCCACAACACTGTTCTCCCTCGCCCCCAAGGACAAATCAGCTAACATACACCTAGGGACAACCGTTATCAAGCCATAGAAGAGACACAAAGACCATGATCCAGATGGAAAAGTACAACAGTATGCCAACGCACCCAATGAAGGCAAGACTAGATGATCTGGCATTGGGACGTCTAAAGCGTAGCAGCTTTGTGCATCGGGGAAAAAGACTTATAAGACAGCATCAAGAAGACCTATCTATGAAGACAACACCACTGAAGCCCACCCTATACCCTGTACCATGGGAGCAGGCCAGCAGTGCCCTCCAAATTAATACGTCGGTCAGTGGTCTCACAAGTGGATGTGAGTATAATGATCTGCAAAAACGAACTGCTACATTGAGTATGATCCAAGAAAGCTATCCCGATCAATCATGGATACATGCCTATACAGATGGATCAGCAACTAATGCTGTTAGGAATGGAGGTGCCGGTATCTTTATCTCATATCCTGACAACCACTATGAGACTAGGCACATTCCCACTGGTAAATTCTGTTCCAACTATACAGCTGAGGTTCAAGCTCTAGAGCAAGCTGCAAATATGATTTATAACACCAACTCTGACTGCCACCAGGTAGTCATCCTCACAGATGCACTGTCTGTCCTGCAAGCTCTCAAGGGTGGTAAACTCCCGCATCTGAGAAATGAACTAAACAAGGTAGCTGCCAAAAAGAGAACCATACTTCAGTGGGTACCATCTCATTGTGGTGTACCCGGAAATGAAAAGGCAGATAAACTTGCAAAAAAGGGAGGAGAATGTGAACAAGAAGATAATGAAGTCACATACTTTGAGAAAAAGAGAGCTATCCAGACTATAAGAAGAGAACAGAACCAACCCAAAGACGACTATCACACTCTCGACCGGCAGGGACAGATAACTATTTTTCGACTCAGGACAGGGCATAACAAACTGAATAAACACATGCACAAGTTACGATTGTCTGCTTCACCACTGTGCACATGTGGATTAAACGAACAAACTGCTGAGCATGTTCTACAGGACTGTCCTCTGTATGACCAGTTAAGAAAGATATACTGGCCCAATGACTCAACACTAAATTCAAAGCTATATGGAGTTAAAGAGGAACTTCAAACAACAGTCGAATTCATCATGAGAACTCGTCTGACGGTGTAATCATCAAAGATGCGATCGCAAGAAGAAGAAGAAGAAGTACAGGGGGTTTCCTTCAGTAAATATTTTGACACCTGAGGCTAGCTGGCAAGTAAGAGATTTAGGTCAGCAGTGTCTCGGAGTTTATTACCAGACCGAGGAACTTTGAAGCAGGGTAAAAAGAAGGGAATTGTATGGGAGGCTGACTTTGGGGCTTAAATATTTAATTATCGCTGTGCATAGTTGAGTAGGGGATAGAGTGGAGCGGTCTTTATTTAGGTGGTTATATGTTATGTGTTAGAAATTATAATTGGAAGTTGTTGTACATTAGTTGCATTTCTTTTGTCTGTAGCAATTTTTCACGGCACGCAGATAGGGGTGCCATTTGCCCTTACAGCTTGCCAAAGTAGTCCGTCTTCTCAGGAGAAGAAGAGTTGAGGCAGCGCCAGAAGCGAAAGAGAATTGGTGATGCGGTGGTTACCAGCGCCAAGTACGTTGGCACCAGAGAGAGAGAGAGAGAGCAGTTCGCTGGCAACGAAGCATTCTTCAGCTAGAATGGATTTCTTAAAATCCTGAGCTCTTCGCTCATATTCACACACCGAAACAAAGGCACGTGGCCTGGTGTTGTCGTTTAAATTCAGTCATAATAAAACCGACGGGGGGCTCTAAAGTTAGAGACCCCACCTAGTAAATCCTTTTGTGTAATCCTTGACTTTCTTCCTTGCAGGTTGAGGGGGAGGGTGACATTGTGGGTTTATATATTGTATGCCATTTTAATTGTTTTGGTTCTGTTCCAGGTTTGTGCGACCTCGCACGTTATTAATTTTTTTATGTTATCTGAATTTTTATGGTGTAAATAAACTATAAACTGTAGTCTGGATCAGTCACTTTCTTTAACTATACTGTTCGTATATATGTTGTCAGTATAGTGTGTCTGTAGTCTTTATTTAAACCTTATCTCCTTAGGGTAGTAAGAGGTGGTGAGGCTATAGCTATCAAAGACGTCAGGAGTGGCGAGGGAGAGTCAATCTAGGTTCTCACCCTCGAAGCCAATAGTCTCATCTTTCCACATTCACTGTCATTTTCATCAAAAATCTATCCTCTCAGTCTTTCTCAAAATAGTGTCTTGTCTACACACTCAGACACCACTCTATACTTAAATCCACTTCGTGACAGTCGTCTCAGACTTTCTTACCACTAGCGTGTTGTCTGTATACTAAGACAACCTCTAGTCTTAAATCCACTTCATGACAACATGCTTTGATATTTCCCAATATGCATATTTCTGCAATGCAATTTTATAATTATTCTAACAATATTGACCACAACTCATCTTGGGGATCACTTTAATGGACTTATTTTTCTGAGAAAATAATTTATATGTAAGATTTTACCAAAAAAGGTCGGATATTCTCCTAATGTTTTATGTTTAGGTAAGTCAGACCGGCTAGCTTCTGAACCTGGGTGCTGTGTATTTGGAACTGACGGGAAACCAGGCATCTGGTGTTAAATCTGTTGTATTGACATCTAGACTGTATGCCCTGTTTGTAAACATGGATTCAGAAGATTTGTTTCTAAGACGAACTGAAAATTTAATTGTAGGATTGGAGCAGGTTTGTTTGCAGTAGGGGGCCAGAAGATTTGTTCGCAGGAGGGGAGCAGAAAATTTGCATAAACCAGCGGAGTAGAATATTAGTTTGCAGAAGTGGGGAATAGTAGCTCATATCTTATACAGATCTATACTTCTTTCACATGGTTGGGGATTCATCATCATCACCACCCATCAGCTCTCTATAGTGCATAGATATACAACATATTCACACTAAGCCATTCTGTTCTGTGTTCATGTGTGTACTTATCCCCCTCATTTCTGTGTGTTTCTAGATTCCCTTCTCTGTGTGCTTCTAGATTCCCTTCTCTGTGTGTTTCTAAGTTCCCTTCTCTGTGTGTTTCTAGATTTCCTTCTCTGTGTGTTTCTAGATTTCCTTCTCTGTGTGTCTCTAGATTCCCTTCTCTGTGTGTTTCTAGATTCCCTTCTCTGTGTGTTTCTAGATTCCCTTCTCTGTGTGTTTCTAGATTCCCTTCTCTGTGTGTTTCTAGATTCCCTTCTCTGTGTTTTTCTAGATTCCCTTCTCTGTGTGTTTCTAGATTCCCTTCTCTGTGTGTCTCTAGATTCCCTTCTCTGTGTGTTTCTAGATTCCCTTCTCTGTGTGTTTCTAGATTCCCTTCTCTGTGTGTTTTTTTTCCCATTCTCCCTCTATTTGTTAACTTGGGATCCCAGAATAGGACTGCATTATAAAACTATCAGTTGATTTCCTCAATACGTGTCCCCATCTCTTGTTGTACTGGTATTTATCTGGTTCTTGTCATCAGTTCCCCATTGGTCAGCTTATCGTATAATTTCAGTCCTATTTATGAAAGTCTCTAACTTCTTTGTTATCATTTTGAAATGATTGTAAATTACCAAATCGAAATGTAATAAAACATCACAGTATCATTTTGAAATGATTGCAGATTACAAAATCGAAATGTAATAAAACATCACAGTATCATTTTGAAATGATTGCAGATTACCAAATTGAAATGTAATAAAACATCACAGTTAACTGGGATCTTTCTTTTCTTTTCTTTTAAGGAATTTCTTTTTTTGTTTTGGAACATGTAACAATCTGTTGTATGAGAATTAGACTTGAGGACAAGTTTGTCTTATTTTGTAGATGCTCCAGTGTTTGAGCCTTCAGAAGATGAATGGGAAGACTGGAAACAGACCACATTGACTGGAGCCAATATCCCTTTTAGTCCAGCGGACCCTAGACGACCATCAGATCCAACCAAATCTGAGCCTGTTGTACCAAAACTGAAAGGTATTCATTGTTACTCTTGATGATTACATATTACACACACACACATATTTTCATTCACTCATTCATTGACCTATTACTCTATGTGGTTCCTGGGTGTTCATGAGGAGCACAGAATTTATTTATTGAGTCAGTGATACATTTATAATTTTCTCTTCTGAAAGTGATTAATATCTTTCAGGTCTGATGAACTAAAGTTTTTCTGATCATTTGTGAGATGTGCTGTCTGATATCATGATAGACTTGGCTTTGAAGTTGTTTGTAAATTTTACAGTGGGGCACAGAGATATGAGCTTTTTATTTGTTGTTTACTTTTGCATGTGAATTTTTTTTTGCTTTCATTTTTTTTTAGCTCTTGTTGCTAATCTGAACCATTGTGGGAAAAAACAGGGATAAAACTAAAGCTATGATAGTGTTCCTCATAGATTCTGTATCAGTTATATACATCATCAAGAACCATAAAAACTGTGAATTAAACAGCCTGTCAGGAGCATTGTGAATTAAACAGCCAGTCAGGAGCATTGTGAATTAAGCAGCCTGTCAGGAGCATTGTGAATTAAACAGCCAGTCAGGAGCATTGTGAATTAAGCAGCCTGTCAGGAGCATTGTGAATTAAACAGCCAGTCAGGAGCATTGTGAATTATTCAGCCAGTCAGGAGCACTGCATCTATAAATTCAACACAGCGAAAATGGAGAGAATATTTGAGAATTATAGCCAGTCAGGAGAGTGATTAAACAGAGTCAAATTGTGAATTAAACAGCCAGTCAGAGATATGATCAAGCAGCCAGGAGCTTTGTGAGAAAAATAGATGTGGTTATATGAGAGAAGCCTGCAACATACCACCAACTTTGTTGGAGAAATAGATGTCAACTTTATAAAAGAAATAGATGTGCTTGTAATTTGCATGAGAAAGACTATGGAGAGAATTAATTGAGAATATATGTGATCGTTATATCAGAGAGAGAAAAAAGCCTGCAACATACCACCAACTTTGTTGGAGAAATAGATGTCAACTTTATAAAAGAAATAGATGTGCTTGTAATAGAGTGATGAGAGAAGCATGAGAAAGACTACCAACTTAATTAGAATATAAGTGTCGTTATATCAGAGGAATGAGAGAAGCCTGAGACATACCACCTTCTTCTTCTGCGTTCAGTTTGTAGTCATGCTAAATCTGCAGGCCTGTCGCCAGGACGAAGTCCACAGTCTTTACCAGGCCAGTGCAGCAGCCCCATAGCTTCTGCTTGAGCTCAGCACCCCTTGGCCAGGTCACACGTCACAGGTCATAATGGGTTGGGTGATGATTACTATCTTAGCTGGTGGCTGCTGTTCTGATCTGGTTTTTGGGGTGCAAAATTGGCTGTGCGTCCTTTAGCGATTTACTTTCACAGCAAGGCGATGGTGCCATTTGCATGGTCCTTGGTTCAGTTCCCAGTAAGCCAATCAATGCAGGAAGTGAATTTAGAGAATCCAAATTCTAGAACCAATACCATCCTATTAGAAATGGCTAGAGTCTGAGGCACATATAATTTAGAAATATTTATGAATGGTTTGAAAACTCAGATAGAGTCATTAAAAGATTTAGAAATATTTATGAATGGTTTGAAAGCTCAGATAGAGTCATTAAAAGATTTAGAGTGGGAAGGGGGAAAAGTGATTGTTTTTTTATTTGGGGATTATGGTTTTTTTAATGGAAATTTATCGTTTATCCGGAGCTCACGGAACATACCTACTTCTTTGGTGTCTCCAGCCAAATAAGATGATTAAGATATCAGTCCAACACAGAACTTTCAAACAAAAAAGTCTGGCCATGTTGGTGAGAAATTACAAGAGATTTATGAAATTTGGAAAAGGAAATTTAAAAAAACAAGTGGCGCGTTATCACAATTCTTTACATAAACCTATGTTAGATATTGACATTGAATATGTGGTTCCTCCTTAACTTCATACTTTACTAAGCATTGGTTTAAAATACCACAGACTTCTAGAACAGGTAGCAGATCAAATAGACGCTAAGATCTTTGAGAATTTGCTAGATATACACACCAACACTAGTACTGTTCAAATATTGAAGAGATTTGTTAGTAACTGGAAAAATGCAGAAAAATTGGAAGCCAAAATTGAATTTTTTCAGACGTATTAAACTTTGTGAAGATGAGGAGGGGAAAGTTAGTTAAGCTTGCAAATGCGCAAGATAGAATGGCCCAACTTCATTTTCCCAGTCTGTGTTCCAGGTCTGGTCCAGTTTGTTCACACTTGGATGAGGTTCTAGCCAAACACAAAATCATACAACAGTTTTACCTTAGCAGATCATATATGCGGAATCACTGCCACAAATATCTAAGATTGAAAGTTTATAAAGATCTCACAAAATCAATCATTAGAGAACACTGATTCTTACAAACAACAAAGATATCATGGACATAGCTTTTATTGTTAGAGAACAGTTTAACTCACTCAATAAAGCGTTTGAGAAATTACAGAACATCTTGCACAGCAAATCTATATGTCCAGAATCTACCTCATTAATATTGGCATCAATACAGACATACATAATTTTGTTCAGAAAGCTCTTCCCCAATAAGACAACTCCTAAATAGCACATATTAGAAAAACACTGCACAAACTGGATCAGAACTCATGGCTTTGAAATGAGCATGGGTGGGGGGAGAGGGGGGGGGAGAACAAGGCAGAGAATTTGTATATTCAACAATATCTAAGATTGAAAGACGAGCATGTCGTAATAGAAACATTAAGTTCACAGTTTAAATTTATAATGGAAACACATTTGCTGCAAATTTCTCCATCTGTCAATGTACAGATTCCCTCTAGAAAAAAAAAGAATTTGTGAATGATATATGAGAGAAATTTTGGGTCCAGGGCATTAAACAGCGTATTTGTATGTATAATATTGTGAATGTTAATAGTCATATCTCTGATACTTTGTGGGTATACAAATAATATTTCCACATTTTTATTTACGATGTACAGCATCAAGAGTTACTTTTTTTTTTAATTCTCAGTTTCAATTTATGCTCATGGACTCTGTACAGTACACATAATATACATTTAACCAAGATTTAATTACTTGTCAATTCGTGCTTTGATAATTCCTATTTGGAGCATGCTGGTACAAAATTTCAATGATATCCATTTTCTATAACATGTCTATTTTATAATAGTGTATAAATTGAGTATAGCTTATCCGTACTGTTAATGTCATTACATAACCATGATGACATATTCAACTTGAAAATAATACTTTTAGCCCTTGTTTTAGACTCTCACATCTTCTGTTGTAATTATAGTTCAATGTTCGGTTTTAAACTGCAACTTAGAGTAACATACCAACTATATCTAAAAGCCACTTTAAAACTGGAGTTTCCAATAATAAATTTTCAGTGAAGGTTTAATTACCCCATATTGAATGTCCACGCCGCTAGGCGTGATGGGAAACTACAACAGAGAAAATCAATCTGCTGTTGCCCTTAAGACGCCACAAGGCGTGATGGCCTCTGACTGCTTGGTCGATCTTTGGCTAAGGACGGAAGAAGAAGAAGAAGAAGATTGAATGTCTAGCCAGGTACGATCTCATTATAGTAATGGGAGACTTAAATGCGAAAGTGGGAGCACACAATAATTATAACGAAAGAGTAATGGGGAAATGCGGCAGTGGAACAGCAAATGAGAATGGGGACAAATTAATAAGCTTCTGCAGTATTAACAACCTGGTCATTGGAGGAACACTTTTTCCACACAAGGAAGTGCACAAGTTAACATGGGAATCACCAAACGGACGAGACAGAAACCAGATAGATCACATAATGATCAATGGCAGATGGAGACATGCACTACAAGACGTGAAAGTAAGAAGAGGCGCAGATGTGGGAAGTGATCATCACCTAGTAGTAGCAAGACAAAGTGAAGCTCAGAGCTGCTGGACCAGTTGCAGTCAAACAGAAAAGATACAACATCACGAAACTGAAGGATCCCCTCACCAGAAAAGCTTTCGTGGTCGACGTAAAGAGAAGATATGAGATTATCAAAAGCCAGGAAAGAACAGAGACCGATGATGTTGACCAGAGATTCAACACCATCTCAACAATATACAAGGAAAGCAGCAAGTCATGCTTGGGATTCCAGGAAAGAAAGAGCCAAGACTGGATAACACCAGATACGCTAAACACCATAGCGAAGAGAAAGGAAATGAAAAGAAAGAAAACAGAAGCTAAGTCTCCCAGATTAATGGCAATATATAGTGAACAGTACAGTCAGCTGGACAAGGAAGTTAAACGTCAAACCCGTGCTAACAAAAGGACATTTCTGGATGACCTTGCAAGACAGGCAGAAGAGGCAGCACTGAGAAATGAACAAAGCACAGTATACAAAATAACTAAAATCATCAGTGGAAAACGAGGTGCAAACAGTATTACATTAGTAAGAGATAAGCAAGGAAATCTCATCACAACAGTAGAGGGACAGGAAACAAGATGGGCAGAGCATTTAAGAGAAACTCTGAATAAGGAACCACCAGAGACACAATTGAATGTTCCTGAGGCTGAAAATGATCTGGATGTTAATACAGACATCCCACGAAAAGAAGAAATCATCACAGCAATCAAAGGGTTAAAGAATGGAAAAGCTCCTGGTCATGATAACTTAAATGCAGAGTTATTTAAGACAGACCCAGAGCTAGCAGCAGAACTATTAGAACCATTATTTGCACAAGTCTGGAAAACAGGGACAACACCAACAGAGTGGAGAAAAGGAATAATTGTCATATTGCCCAAGAAGGGAGATCTTGCAGACTGCAATAATTGGAGAGGAATAACTCTTCTCTCAGTTCCCAGCAAAATACTAGGCAGGATAATTATACAGAGAATCTCAAAAGCAGTAGACCACAAACTGAGGAAAGAACAAGCAGGATTTAGAAAGAACAGAAGATGTGTAGATCATATATTTACCCTCAGGAACATTATAGAGCAGTGCTCAGAATGGCAAAGACAGTTGTACATTAATTTCGTTTATTTTGAAAAGGCTTTTGACAGTATACATAGGGACAGTTTATGGAAAATACTGAGGGCTTATGGAATTCCAAGCTGCATAGTGTCAATCATAAAAAGCCTTTATGCCAACTTTACGTGCAGCATTGGGCAGAGCAACCTAACCTTTGAAGTGAAGACAGGAGTACGACAGGGATGCCCCTTATCAACCACTCTATTTTTAACAGTCATAGACTGGGTGATGCGCCAGACAACAGAGGGCAATCCAAGAGGAATAAGATGGACTACATTTTCTACATTGGAAGATCTGGAATATGCAGATGACATTGCACTGCTAGCACATTCACATCAACACATCCAGGAAAAAACGGATAGACTTAATAAGTATAGCCAGCAGGTGGGCTTGAACATCAGCCTAAAGAAGGCAGAGGTCATGACGCTCAATGTGAGCAACCCTGAGCCCATATCAGTAAGGAATCAGCAACTGGAACAGACAGATGCCTTCACATACCTAGGATGCATAGTAACACCAGACGGCGGAGCAAGCAAAGACATCAACAACAGAATGAACAAAGCAGGAACAGCCTTTTTTAGTCTAAACAACATCTGGAAGTCCTCTCAGTACAGCACAAGCACAAAATTAGGATTATATCAGAGCTGTGTGCTTTCTGTGCTTCTCTATGGCGCGGAGAGCTGGAGAGTTACAGAGAAGGAAATGTCGAAATTGTCCTCTTTTCACACAACATGCCTAAGAAAAATTCTCCGAATCTTTTGGCCGAATATCATCACCAACCAAGATCTGCTTACTCGGAGCAAGCAAGAGGACATGCACACCATCATAGCTGGCAGACGCTGGAGCTGGGTTGGCCATGTCCTCAGAAGAGACCCCGAAGCCATCACAAGAACAGCTATGCTATGGACCCCTGAAAGAAAACGAAAGAGAGGCCAACCAAAAACAACTTGGCGGAGGACTGTGGAGGCTGAGATGCAAAGAATGAACCACAGTTGGGGCACTGTACGAAGGATGGCCGCTGACCGAGCAAAGTGGAATCAATTTGTTGTTGCCCTACAAGATGCCACCAGGCATAATGGCCACTGACTGCTTTGACGGTCGGCGGCTAAGGATCAAAGAAAGAAGAAGAAGAATGTCTAGAGCACTGAGACTGGAATTCCTGAATGCAGGTAAGAATTTGACCCTGCAACCGAACGGTAGCAGAATCCAACACTTGTAACTAAAAGCGCATTGGCAAACCGCTGTGCCCCGTGATTTCTTCAAAACCACGATTATCTGTCCCTATCTTTGCAGTTAGTGCACCCTTCAAGATTGTAATGTTTTTACTTATCTTTTTAACCATGATATTATGAAGTATTGTGTACAATTTCTGTGTCACTTATCCATGTTTGCCATTTGTTGACACACAACACTGGATCATATTTGTCTTTATTTTACTTTTGGCAGTATTGAATGCTACTGATATTTTGTCTTGATCCCATTGCCACCCATTCTGTGATTGCTTTCTGCACTTTATTTGACAGCACCAGAGCCACACATTCACTGAGGTGTACACTTTCTTATTTGTGTTCTAAGGATTGCACCATTTCTCCTGTGTTTAGTTTCTTCTCATCCACCTGGTTTCACATAGTCCCAGAATGTCACTTTTATATTTTCACATTTCTGCTGCCACCTGAATAGGTTTCCCTTGTTTGTTGAGTGAATATTCCAAGGTTCAAGTCTAAAGACTTTCCTAGCAGATAAATAGGTGAGTCAGCAACTCTGACTTCTTTCAGCTTTCTCTGGGCAGCATCATATTGTCTCCCTAATAGAGCACTTTCTTCAATCCTGGATGATGGCTGAGTTGAATTATTTCAGTTACTTGCTTTAGATGGCTTGTTCATGTTGTTGTCAGAGTTTTCTTTCATAGAGTTTTTACAGGATTGAGTAGCCAGCCCATGTCCATCTCTCCTTAGTTGCCTTCTGTGACATGCATGGCAGGGCACAGTGTTACTATTTTTTGCTCCCCTTTCAGGCAGTTATATCTGCAATCACTAGTCAAATATTGTTTGTTATCAGTCACTGAAGTGTTGTACTTTTTATTTCCAGTGAAATGGCCACGTAAACTGAGCTGCAGAGCGACTCATCATTCCAGAAATGTTGGCACCAATGTCAGGCCATCCAGCAGTAGTGATACAGGTGTGACAAGTGGTCAGCTCATCGTCAAAACTACTATGTCTCAGAGTTCTATCCCATTTGACCAACAGGTAACCTAGTTTATACATGAAACCCTACTTGACCATTGGTCAGGTTATCCTCTGTGTTAAAAGTTAAGCTTCCAGCTAGAGTTAACTAACAAATACATCAATTAAAACTGAGAGTCATAAAGTGTTGTATGCATTCTTCATTAGTGTATTAAGCACAAACAAGGACAACAAAGAAGAAGTTGGAAAAAACAATTTGATGTCCTTAAAATTTGATGTAAAGAATTTTTTGTCTTCAAATTTTTGGTGTTTTTGGCTTCTGAAAAGAATAGGACCATGACTACATTTGACCTTCTGACAGGAAACCTGCACATCAAAGGGCTTTTTGTGCTGTTCCAGTAATGGTTTCTTTTATACTTTGTTGTACATGATAAGTTTGTTATGTCAAACATTGCAGCTGATTTCATGGAAATAGACACCACAAAGTCAAGAAATTCTGCACAAACTAAGAATGAACAGAGAAATATGAAAGAGAGCAAACTTAGACAAATACAATATTGTTGATATATAAAGGATAAATATTTTGCAGATATTTAATGAAAACTTGAAATGAAGAAAGACAAATAAGGAAGACATAGTCATTATCAGCCAAAATGTCATTCTGCTCCTTGTATTAAGACTTGAGTCTAAAGAGAAGGCAAATGTCATTATCAGCCAAAATGTCATTCTGTTCCTTGTATTAAGACTTGAGTCTAAAGAGAAGGCAAATGTCATTATCAGCCAAAATGTCATTCTGTTCCTTGTATTAAGACTTGAGTCTAAAGAGATGGCAAATGTCATTATCAGCCAAAACATCATTCTGTTCCTTGTAATAAGACTTGAGTCTAAAAAGAAGGCATATGTCATTATCAGCCAAAATGTCATTCTGTTCCTTGTAATAAGATGAGTCTAAAGAGAAGGCAAATGTCATTATCAGCCAAAACATCATTCTGTTCCTTGTAATAAGGCTCGAGTCTAAAGAGAAGGCATATGTCATTATCAGCCAAAATGTCATTCTGTTCCTTGTAATAAGACGAGTCTAAAGAGAAGGCAAATGTCATTATCAGCCAAAACGTCATTCTGTTCCTTGTAATAAGGCTTGAGTCTAAAGAGAAGGCATATGTCATTATCAGCCAAATGTCATTCTGTTCCTTGTAATAAGACGAGTCTAAAGAGAAGGCAAATGTCATTATCAGCCAAAACATCATTCTGTTCCTTGTAATAAGACTCGAGTCTAAAAAGAAGGCATATGTCATTATCAGCCAAAATGTCATTCTGTTCCTTGTAATAAGAAGTCTAAAGAGAAGGCAAATGTCATTATCAGCCAAAACATCATTCTGTTCCTTGTAATAAGACTCGAGTCTAAAGAGAAGGCATGTGTCATTATCAGCCAAAACTTCATTCTGTTCCTTGTAATAAGACTTGAGTCTAAAGAGAAGGCATATGTTATTTTCAGCCAAAACGTCATTCTGTTCCTTGTAATAAGACTTGAGTCTAAAGAGAAGGCATATGTCATTATCAACCAAAATGTCATTCTGTTCCTTGTAATAAGACTTGAGTCTAAAGAGAAGGCAAATGTCATTATCAGCTAAAACCTCATTCTGTTCCTTGTAATAAGACTTGAGTCTAAAGAGAAGGCATATGTCATTATCAGCCAAACGCCATTTTGTTCCTTGTAATAAGACTTGAGTCTAAAGAGAAGGCAAATGTCATTATCAGCCAAACGTCATTCTGTTCCTTGTAATAAGACGAGTCTAAAGAGAAGGCAAATGTCATTATCAGCCAAAATGTCATTTTGTTCTTTGGGGGAGTCTTGAAGCTAGAGGGAAGACAAATTACATTTTCAGCCAAAATAGTCATTTTGAAAAAAAGTTCAGAATGACTTCTGTACTTTAATTCCATTTCAAATCTAAATTCATGTGTTTGTAGAAAAGACAATGCCATTTAGCAGCTGGATTTTGATTTGATAATTGCTTGTATTTGTGCTAGGCTGTAGGTATATTGCATACTCTTGTTTTATTTCATCTGTCTCTGTGAAACATGCTTTTTTACTTGACTTATAACAACAAATAAACATTAAAAATAATTATAGATGTCAGAAATTAATTGTGTTGCACACATCCTTCTGTCACACCAAATATTACTCGGCTTATGGGAAAATGCAACACAGTCCTCAGAGGTTTGTTGTTAAACTTAAAATAAAGTCTGGCTATTTCTTATATTCCTTTTGATTGAAAATAGTGACATGTTTTTGCCTTTGGTTGCAGTTAAGTTTGTGAAAATATTCTCATGAGGTAAGAAAATTTGGGAACGATTGTTGTAGTGTCTGTATAATAGACAGTAAAGACCAGATAAAAAAAAAATCAAAGCAAGATGGTCAATTGTATCTGATATATAAAAGGCAGTGTATGTTGGTTTGTTGGTACTTTATACAAATCTTTATGCCTTGAAATTAGGCAGAGTTACTCTTTAGGTTCTCCTGGGTAATGCCATGTAAATGTATTCATTTTAATAAGTTGTTGTTGACCAAATCATTTTAGTTTTGACAAAAAAAGTATTAAAGAATGTTCATTGCTTTTTAACTCTTGCAGGCTGGAATTTTTTCATCAGTTTTGCCAGAATTATTTTTGTACCTTAAAGCAGTACCTTTATAAATTCTAAAGTTTCTGAGTTATTACACAACAAAGACACACATATTATACATCACAGTAAAGATAAATGAATGTAGAATTAGAATATGAAGGACTTTTAGTGATATTCTACATATAGTATTCAGTTATGAGTCATAACGAAAATACGAAACAAATTTCACGGAACACAAAAAGTGACGTTCCCAACGTCGTTTCGGCTTCTAGGGGTTTTGCGGATGTACGCTACCAGCGTCGTTCCGGCCTTTAAGAGTTAACTCTTTCAGTCCCAAGCAAAAAAGTGGGTTTGGTCCAAGCAAAAATGGCGACCCCAGTGCGTTTTTATTGTTGTTGTTTGGAAATAATGTTTTAAAATTTTCATATGCATAAATAACTTTGTTGTTGTATATGAAACTGAAGGTAATTGGATGTACTTTACTCTTGTGCTACAAGTATAAAAGCTTTCATTGAAAAATGATTAGTTATTCAAGGTAAAATGGAGGATATGCGCTTTAAAAAAATGATTAGTTATTCAAGGTAAAATGGAGGATATACGCTTAAAAAAAATCGCTTTAAAGATCTAAAATAAATATCTCAAAACAGAAACACGTTCACTCTTAAACACGGGCGGTATTTTAAAAAATGTACTTGCAGTCGGAAATGACTTTGTGGGTAGTTATAATTAGAAACAGTCTCAAACAGAGGCACATATACTAAAGGCTTTTTAAAGTCGATTGGGCCAAGCGCGTCTAACCCCTGAGCCTTTATAAAGTCGATTGGGACTTAAAGAGTTAAATAACCTTAAAGGCTGAATCAAGGGAAATTAATTCATATGAGAAGTCAAGGGAAATAATCAAAATGATAAAACAGTCTTTTATGTGTGCAATTAATAAAGCCAGTTTTTACTATTTTACAACGCAATTTAAAATTATTTATTATACACTCATACTTTAAAGGAGCCGCGGTAGAGCAGTGGTTAGTTCACTGGCTTCCTAGCTTGGTGGTCCATGGTTCAATCCCCAGTTCAGGTGGAATTTTTAGACCGCAAATGGCTCCGGGGTCAAAATCAAAATGATAAAACAGTCTTTTATGTTTGCAATTAATAAACTTACTTACTTAGTCGTTCCCCTTCTACCATGAGGTGTAGAGGTTTGGAAGAGAGAGCGCCAGACTATCTTATCGGCTGTCTTCCTCCTGGCCTGGTTCCTTTCTAGTCCTCGGTCCTTCAAAGATTGTCTAATGTTGTACTCCCAGCGGACTCTGGGTCATCCTGGGGGTCTGGATCCTTGGCTCTTTGTTTCCCATGCTTGTCGTGGCAGCCGATCTTCTCCCATTCTGCAGACATGGCCAAACCATCTTAGTTGGGACTGTTCTACTTGGGTCTGCAGGGGTGGTATTTTAGGCCTTGACGTATCGTCTGGTTGTGGACCATGTCTCTTCTTGTTACTTCAACCACCTTCCTCAGATACCTCATTTGTGAGGTTTGGATCTGGCTTTTGTGGGTTGTAGTCATTGCCCATGACTTGCATCCGTATGTCAAGACTGGGACATAGGTGGAGCGGTATACAGCCATCTTCGTTTTCTTACCAACCTCTCTCTTGCTGAGGAATCCTCGATTTATGGCCTGAAAAAGTCTTCGAGCTGCTGCTTTTCGAGTGGCCAACTCTTCTTTGATGCCTCCCTTTCGGTCTATAATAGCTCAGAGATATTTAAAGTGGTCGACCTGCTCCAGGACCTGTTCTCCCAGCTTAATCTGATGTCTTCTTTCTTTGCAAATAATAAAGCCAGTTTTTATTATTTTACAACGCAATTTTAAATTATTTATTATACACTTATACTTTAAAGGAGCCACGGTAACACAGTGGTTAGTGCACTGACTTCCTAGCTCGGTGGTCCATAGTTCGATCCCCAATTGAGGTGGGATTTTTAGACTGCAAATGGCTTTGTGGTCGACCCAGCCTCATGAATTGGGTACCAGAGTAACTCTGGGAAGGTTAAGGTGGCCAGCATGATGCTGACTACATCACCGCTCGTGTGTCAATGGTCAAGAAAATATGGGCGTAACATCATATTCCCAATATGCCTCAATGGGCTTGTAACAGGATTCTTTACCTCTTTTTAATGCTTTAAGTGAAAGTTTAAAAAAAGTTTTGTTGTGTGTAACGTTTCTGTTTATTTGACTATATAAATTTAATAGGATTCATTTTGAAAAACAGATTTAAATTTAAACATAGTTTAACAAAGTACATTCTTAGATGATAAAAATTATACCCTGACCATAGTTAGTAATCAAATTATTTCACACAGCAAGCTGTTTCATTTTGAACATGCGCCCTAATAAAACTGATGGACCCAGTGTCTAGGTTGAACTAAGCAAGCCTCGCCAAAAGGTGGTCTTGAATAAACCAAACATTTAAAAATAATGATGCTCACAAAACTTTACAAGCCCTCTCGCTTGCTTTTCCAGTAGTTCTGCTGTAGCAGACTTCCCCAAAAAAGACACAGATTGACATAAACAAACCTCCAACCATTAATGAACGAATGCCAGTATAGGCAATAATAATTAAAATGTAAGAACATATTTGAGTGGAATACTACAGTACAGCACACAGAACATACACAATAAGAAACATATCAAAGAAAATAATGTGTCCTTTTACAAGCAACAATGTATATGTTTGAACGGGTGTGCTACGGATGTAGTGAAATTGACAGAGATACAACGGTAAAATACCTCCAAGGATAACATTTAAGGATAAAAACATAATGCGTAGGCTGCTGATGTACATGATCGCCCAGACCGCGGGTCATCATCCTCCATAATAATTGACTTGCTAGACAGGAGGGGAACGGCGGATCAAAAAGGAAAAAAAATATGACTGGAAAGATTGCGTGAGACTGGAAAGGCTAAGGAGACGCAATTGGGGGGGAAACGGAGAAAAGTCACGTTTCCCAAGTTGACATAAAAAGTAAGCAACTCGACAGAAGGGACCATAGATATGTTACGCCACAGTCATTTATTGGACGCTTTTGCAATACCAAGCCCTTGATTTGAATTCAGCGGCTAAAACGCAGATGTTTGGAATATTACAAAATTTAAAAAGTACTTTTTTCTTAATATTAATGTTAGGAATATAAAAATTAGCTGGCCGGATGGCCTATTCTGAGCAGTGAACTAATATGTTCTTAATTTTACAGACGGATAGATAATATTGAAGATAATGACAAAAGACAGTGTTGTTCACATCATCGACAGACTGTATTGAATCTAAAAGTGTCACTATTTGCACACAAAAACACGACCTCGAGACGCAGGTGTTCAAATCTACGTAGTATGGAAGAGAAGGGATATTTGTGGTGGCTGTGTCTAAAAATAACTTTTAACGACAAAATTTTGGAGGGGAGAGAAAGGTTGGTTCAAAAATCAAGTACATTTTGTAGAAACACAAGTAGAGACGGACAGACTAACAGATAAACATCCATACTTGACTGAAGCATGACTGAAATGACTTTAGTGTAGGAAATTTGAAATTCAAATAAACCTAGGCAGTGATTGGCCACAGACAAGCATATTGTCGGCGCTTAGACGCGGATTTGGGGTCATTTCTCAATAGTTGTTCAGTGATAGACACAGATTTTAAAGTGTGGTGATTTCCATATGAAAGAAAGAGAAAGAAATTTAGGGACGCCATACTATAGCCAGCAGCTCAGCTGAGTTTTGCTAGCAATTCTGTGTTATTTATTCATAATCTGGTAAGATTGAAATTATTTCTTTGTATATTTTGAATATTGTTTCATGTTCGAGTGATTTGATACTGCCATATCGAAATCTAGCCTTACAAACAAGTAGGGATTTGCTCTAGACCCCCCGCCCTAGTCAGGGTCTAGGGACCAACAATGTACATAAACTCCAGCAAGAGTTAGGCAAGACAGATCAAGTGTTGAGAATAATGAAACATATTACCTATCCTCTTTTAGGGCAGAAAACTAATAAATATTTTTCAGAATCTATAGTCTGGGAGGATCTATCTGATGTAAAACCACCATGGTAAATGTGCTGTTTGGTCAGAGAGATCTGACCTGTCTGTATGATGTGGTTGTTGTGTCAGTGTTGTGTCCAGACGTGGGTAGAGAATAGATTTTGACACATGGCCCATACTTTGATTGCAGAGCTGTGAGTTTCTGTTGTCAACAAAGCAGTGTCTAGTCAGTTGGTGACTTTACTCGAGTGTATCTGTGCAGTACTTGTGACAGAGACCACCATTATTGCCCGCCAGCATGGAGAGGTGGGACCACCAGATTTCAGCACCAGAGCTACAACTACAAGATGAGTGAGCCTCTGGTCTGCTGGACATTCACCAACGCAGTTTAGTTAATAATACCCCCATAAAAATTCCCACCATTTTCTGGACACTGTGTAGTCAATATAGACAGGAGTGATGAGGCCACCCCAACAGCACAAACATTAAGTATCCTCCCAAGTAGATGACTACTAGAACATTTTAATAAAACTAACTAGTATAGTACATATATATGTACACTATTGCATTTATGATATAATATTCCATGCATTTCTTTCATAATCTCTAAATCCTTCTAAGTTCTGGTCAACCTAAAAATTGAGCCAGAACAAAATAAATGTAATATAATTCTAACAAAAATTTTACACACGTGAGTTAGTTCAGTGTATTTTAACATTTGTTAATATTATTAGTCTTGTTAAATATCTGTGGGTATATCTATAACCTATTACACCACACTACATATCATAACCCTAGACACTTTACGTAGCCACATTCATTAAAAAAAATTAAGTGTGAGGTCGTAGTGGTAGCAAGAAAGGCCTTCTGACAATTCACAACTACATTTTATCTCAGGAGCCTTCACAGCTGGCCTCATACAATTACATTTAGTAATATCACCATCATACAATACCATCAAACACCACTACAACGGAGAAAAGTAGTAAATACGTTTAATAAAAAGGAAATAGTGAACTATTCTTTCTTGGTGTGCCAGGTTGGATGGGAAAAATATGTCTTATTAATTTGGTTCTTGCTAAGACCTGGAAAAGAAAATCAATTTTCACACGAGTATCAAAATATCATAGGTTGATTTTTAAATTTTCCTTAGTTTCCTTAACCGTTACAAGAAAAAAATCCTAAGCAACACGGGGATTTTTTTTTTTTTTTTTTTGTGTTTGGTTTTAAGGACTATCTTCATTGCACACGGACTACTCCATCAGTGCTTCGATCTCCTCCCTTAGATCACACAAGGAGGATCTCTGCACAGTGCACGAACTCCATTGCACCGGTGAGAATCCCAGTGTGTGTATATAGGAATCACACATTCTATAAATATTTTTGTGGTGGGTAGGTTTCTAATTTTTAAATTTTGCCAGCACAGTGGCCTGATAGGCCTACTCTTTATGATTTCTAACTGCCGTGAGATTTTTTTAACATGCGCACACTGACACGGGACCTCCTATTTTTTTGCCCTTATCCAAGAAGGCTAGGCATCTGATCTCACTAGCCAGGAGACCAGGGGGGAGTAAGACATCATTAGGACCACTGGTTCTGAAAAAAAATTTCCATAAATTATATTCCTCAACTGGGAATTGAACCTGGTATCTTTAGAACTCGAGGTGGACGCCATACCTCTTAACCGTTACGACCCCCAACACTGGTTACTTACATCTAGTATGAACATAAAACAAGATAACTGAACATCTTTTTTGTGGCTAAGTCATTTTAAACTAAACATTCTCTTTTCACAGTTTCTTTTCTCATATATTCTGAACATGTTTTTTCACCTGTATCTTTGTCTCTCTCTTGTCTCCACTAGTCTTCAGACACAGAAGCTAGCTTTTCCTCCAGGAGAAGTTCTTCAATGTCTCTCATGTCAGCTGAAGATACAGGTAAATATCTACCTTTTTATAAGTTGCGACTGTCATGTTGGGTGATGTGTCTTGTCTGTCTCATTGTCTGTCTGTCTGCTCATCTGTTTGTCTCTTATGTCCGCTGAAGAAACAGGTAAATATATACCTTTTTATAAGTTGTGACTGTCATGTTGGGTGGTGTGTGTGTGTCTTTGTCTGTCTGGTTGTCTGTCTGCTTGCCTGCTTGTCAGTCATGTCAGCTAAAGATACAGGTAAATATATACTTTTCAATAAGTTGTGACGGTCATGTTGGGTCTCATGTATGTTTATGTCTGTCTGGTTGTATTTATGTCTGTCTGTTTGCTTGCCTGTCTGTCTGTCATGTCAGCTGAAGATACAGGTAGATATACACCTTTTGGAAAATTCTTCAAATTTTTTGGCCGAATACCATCTCCAACCAGGAACTGCTAACACAGTGCAGTCAAAAAGGCATGCACACCATCATTGCAGGCAGACGCTGTAACTGGGTTGACCATGTCCCCAGAAGGGACCCTGACACCATCACCAAAACTGTTATGCTATGGATTCCACTATGGACCCCAGAAGGACAACGAAAGAGAGTGTCACGAAGTGGATTTAGGACTAGAGGCTGTCTACCTAAATAGACTAGACCCTAGTGGAAAGAAAGACTAAGAAGATAGATTTCAGAAGAAAATAACAGTGACTGTGGGAGATGAGGCTATTGGCGTCAAGGGTCGAGAACCTAGATTGACTCCCTTGCCACTAAGTGACGTAATGTTTTGCGATAACCTCACTACCTCTAACTACCAAGACTAGGATAAGGTTTAATACTTAACACCACAGACACCACTTACAGACAACATATAGGTTGAAGTAAGTGACTGATCCAGCCTGGAAAAATTTACAATGGATTTTATTTACACCACAGAAATTCATATAACATACTACAAAAATAGAAGTAACATGCGTGTTCACACACCTTGAAAGAACATAACGATTAATTTCAAGTGATTAGGTAAGGTAACCCCACAGTCGCCCTCCCCTCAACCTGTAAGGAAGAAAGGTGAGTAATACAACAACATGTGAAGGAGGATCTCGAACACCAGATCCGTCTTTCTCCTAATCAACCTGATATCATGTAAACACGCCCTAACTCCTACTGTCCGTCTGTCTGCAGACGTGGTTCTACACAAATGACGTGCCTACACCGCTGCTCCACTATAGGCTAAATATTCGCTGACTATCACAAAGTCCACGACCAGAACCCTTCTATCACCTCCGACACAACTTACAGATGACTTGCTGAGTTCTAATGTTATGTTCAGTGTCTGTCTGACACTCCTAGTTCCTACAGAAAAACGACTCCTCCACTACTCTCCTTCTCTCTTTCTATCTCGTGCAGTAAAGAGGGATGTTAACCCTTTCCCCTCTTCTCCGCCTGTTGTAGCTGCTAACTTGAATTGGTATTCTGGTTTCTCGACTTGGACTCTTCTGCACTACCAATGACGATTCTGGAAAAATCACAGGCCCCGTTACCCCTCTCTTGGGTCTGGGCCGTCGGTGTTATGACCGACCAATCACGACACCTCCAGGCCCTGCGCCTAGGTTCAGTGTGTGCTTTATCTGAGCGTGAATAGCTCCGAATTTTATTAAGAACCTCTTGTTCTTGCTGAAGAAGTCTGTGCTTCCAGCTCCTTGCTCTCTTGGGTACAAAACGTTTGCACCAGTGAACCCCTTGTCACTACTCCACTTTCTTTCCTGGCTCTGCCGACTCTTCTTCTCCTGAGAAGACCGGCGAACTTCTAGCCGCTGAAGGACTACTGTAGCCCTAGCTGCCACGCCTGGAAAATATCTGCTGTGGACAGAACAATAACAAATATATATCGCACAACGAATTTCCCATATCCTTAACACTTAACTCCCTTAACTCTCACTCTTCAACACTTAAATCCCAACTCTTCAACACTTAAGTTTCAAATCTCTAACACTTAAGTTTCAAATCTTCCATGCAGCTCCCATGCTCTAGTATCGCTTCAGCGATTAGTAAACATGCCTACCCCCACTTTCCCTCAAATACTGTCCTATCCACACTCTAATCTCCAGACTCAGCTGGCTTAATCTCTTACATGCTGGCGGCTTAGGTTAGCCGTCACAACATTCTGACCACTGTATGAAACTGTTGCCGGTAAATTCCTGGCCCTACTATTCAACAATGATCGATGTGTTTACCTGGCTACCCAAATACAATAGACTTCACCCGACAATAATCTCCCGTCTCCATGAATTCATCAGTATAAACATATGTCTATTAAATAAGGGACTAATTAAAAATCCCAACTAGACCCGTAACTGCTGACTTCAAAATGTAGGTTTTACCCACACAGAGAAAAATACACAATTTCCCATGCTCTAACATTTAAAGCCACTCGTTCTATTACCACAGCGTTACACAAATTAGTCCGCTGGTAATTTACACACA
Organism: Oreohelix idahoensis; assembly: GCA_024509875.1. Taxonomy (NCBI): domain Eukaryota; kingdom Metazoa; phylum Mollusca; class Gastropoda; order Stylommatophora; family Oreohelicidae; genus Oreohelix; species Oreohelix idahoensis. Next base: position 343,193 of record JAMPIV010016584.1, on the reverse strand, counting down.
CTTGAACAATTAAATACACACCAAAACCCTAGCGTATTATTCGCTAATATTATAACTCAAATATTGAGAAATCTTCACCCACGTGTCGGGAATATTATTTACACCCGATTCTGATAACAATGTACATTAAAATCTCTAAAGGAACTGAAATCCTATTTTACAATGCATGCCTCGTTATCTCCCCTCTCCTTCCGTTATCAGATTCACCCCACTAAAAAAAGACACGCAGCACGTGCTTCGGTACCCCTCTCTCCAAATCCTCGAAAATCACACTGAAATTACGTGCATCGTGTCTCAAAATTATGGTATTTAACATCTCACATCTTTAAGCTTTCATTATCTCATAAAAAGAATGAATGCACTCTGATAATAATTTAGATAAGAGGGTAACTCGTGGCATGTCCGTTATGAACTAAAATTAATTTAATTCCGCGAGCGTGATTTACGCTGCACCATTTAAAATCACAAATCCAGGAAAAATTAGATCCCCTGTCTTCTGACAAATAACAGTAATATTAATTAATACAAGCAGCTACTCTGAGGAAACTATCAAAATTCCCTACTACCTTTTCACAAAATACCTAATTGCGCTGTCAGTTATATTCTCTTAAAAATTTAGCATTGATGGCTCTACTTCTATGAATTAACTTTACCTCCTAGAAACAACTCTGCAAAAATCTTATAAACTATTTAAGCTTAATTAACTTCATATTTACCAGCACGAATTTCTCTCGAAAGAGCAAGTCGGCTCTGTGGCAGTTCTTTCCCAAGGCGTAGAAGTTCAAAAAATCTCCCACTTCTTTTTTTTTTTTTTTTTTAATTAATGTGTTTGCTACTTTTCTTTGTAGCACGCCCCTTTCAACCATCTACCATGTACATGGAGTTGTTGGTTATATCAGGACGTGTTTCCTTTATTGTAATATGTTTTTGTTTGTATTTATTTTATACTATATTATCTCTAGTCGGTATTTTTCCTTTTGTAGTTATAGTTCAACATGGTTTTTAAAAGAAATTCCAAAATATGCTATTTTCTAAGTTAGTATGTTTTTAATTTTCACTGGATGGTTTCTTTGGTTAATCTGTATGTATCTGCGGCGAGTCTTTCACGAGTTTGGACTACTGACTCAAATCCTTATTTGTTTTTTATATGTTAGCTTTAGTTTTTGTAATATAGTGTTTTATTAACTTTTGCATTTCTGAAGGCGTCTTTGTGCCTATGAGATTTTCTACCCTCATTTCTACATTGTGGTTACTACAGTATGTCTTAATGTTTTGCCTCTGTTGGTCATATTTCTTGCAGTCCACCAGAAAGTGTCTAATTGTGTTTGGTTCTTGACACTCTTCACATGTGGGTTCCTCAATCATGAAATATCCAGTTCCAAGCTTGAGCCTCAGCAATTTTTTTATTAATTGGTATTTTTAGTTCATCTTTTATTTGACATTTTTTGCTTGGTTTTTTAAGGACTTTATATGAGTGTCTTGCTTTTTTACTTTGGTCCCATGCTGTTATCCACTCTTTAGTTATTGCTTGAGCAATTAAGCTCTTAATTTCAAACTTCCCTAAGCCTACTTCAATTTTGTTATGGCTAGCTCTCCCCCCTTTGGCTTCTTTGTCTGCAAGCTCATTTCCTGCTATCCCCACATGTGATGGTATCCATGTTATTGTTGCACTGCATCCTATAGTTTGTAGATATGTATTAACCTGTAGTATTTCCTCTATAATATCTGGCCTGCTACATTCATTTCTGTTTCTGATAGCTAATACTGATGATAGGGAATCTGTGAGAATGGTTACTTTTTTTGGTGGATTTTCTGCAGCTATTTCTAAAGCTTTTAGGATTGCCACTAATTCTGCTGTAAAGATGGTGCCTCTGCTGATGTTCCCTTTGAGGCACCTGCTATTATTGACAGTGCCTGGTTTTGGATTGTGTCTAGTTTTTTCTTATTGCTTGGGGCGGCTGATGCATAGACAACACTGGCATAGTCAAGTTTGCCCCTAATAAATGATTTATAGAAGGTTAACATGGTCTTATTGCAGGCGCCCCAACCACTTCCTTTCATATATCTTAGCATGTTAATAAGTCCCCTACTGCTTTGCACTAATAGGTCTATGTGTTTGTTCCAGTTTAGTTGCTGGTCTAATACCATACCCAGAAATCTAGTTGATTTTGCTGTGCATACTTTTTGCTCATTAATGCTTATGTCAATTATATTGTTTTTAATTACACGCCCTCTACTGAAGATCATTCCTATGGTTTTTTTAACGTTTAGATTAAATCCCCACTTGTTCATCCAGTCAGATACTTTATCCATTTGCCTTTGTACTGTTTTATAGAGGAATGGGAGATTTCTTCCCATTCTCCATATCGCAGCGTCATCTGCAAACTGGGATAAGTTGTTTTTTAAGTCTTTAAACTCGTCGCCTAGGTCATTGACCATAATCGTAAAGATAGATGGTGATATTACTGATCCCTGGGGAATTCCATTCTGTTGCTCATACACCTCAGATCTATCATTGTTTATTTGTACCGTGAAGTATCTATCCTGCAGGAAGTTTTCTAGATAATTGTAGGTTCTGCCTACTATACCTAATTTCCTGATTTTGTGTAGTGCACCCTCCCTCCAACACTCATCATATGATCTTGCTACATCAAGGAATATTGCTACTGTCTTTTCATTCCTTTTGAAGCCTGTTTTAACATCATGTTCCAGCCTCAACAGTTGCTCTATTGTACTATGTTGGCTTCTAAAGCCTGCTTGGGTTGGACTGTACAAATTATGCTTTTCTAGATGAAATTTTAGTCTGCTGTTGACTATTGTTTCTAGAATTTTTCCTAGATGCGATGTTAACGATATTGGCCTGTATGAGCTGACATCATCCCGCTTATTTAGACCCGACTATTGTTTCTAGAATTTTTCCTAGATGCGATGTTAACGATATTGGCCTGTATGAGCTGACATCATCCCGCTTATTTATTACCCGAGACCACGCTACGCGTGAGTCATAGCTAGGCTTTGTTCTTACGCGGGTCGATCACTGAACCAACCAACGTGCCAGGAATCGCCCACGGTCATTTCTAAATTTAGAACGAAAAATTCCGTTCCACGTGCTCATTGAGAAAGGATCAGAAATGCTCTGCCATTAGTTACACTAGAAAATCTCTCCATGAACGAATTATCTAAATGAAAAAAACCGCGCTGGTGCCAGTCTAAAAGTTAAAACTACTATCTCTTCTAGAAACCGTAATTCTTAATCTACACAAAAAATCCAAACTCGATTATTATACAAAGAGAAATAAAAAAAACGAATAAAATAAAAATCCCACCGTAATCTTTCCCTGAAAATACGTAAATAAATGCAAAATTTAAAGACTTGGGGCCTGTTGTAAATGCAATCACATTAACTCCTCACAGAGAGGCAGACCAAATACAACCTGGCGGACAACAGTATGAACCAGACTTGGGGGCACGGCACAAAGGATGGCCACTGACCAAGCAAAATGGGGACAGTTTGTTGCTGCCCTACAAGACACCACCAGGCATGATGGCCACTGGCTGCATTGCCTGTCAGGGACTAAGGATCCAAGAAGAAGAAGAAAATATACCTTTTGACAAGTTGTGACTGTTGGGTCATGTGTCTGTCTGTTTGTTTGTATTTATATCTGTCTGTTTGCTCGCCTGTCTGTCTATCTGTTTGCTCACCTGTCTGTCTGTCATGTCAGCTGGAAGATACAGGTAAATGTTAGCCATTTGGACAAGTTGTGGCTGTCATATTGGGTGATGTGTGTATGTGTATGTCTGATTGTCTGTCTGTCTGCCTGATTGTCTGTCTGCCTGATTGTCTGTCTGCCTGTGTTCACCAGTCTGCACATCCTGTCTCATACTTGTTAAATTACAGTTATCACATGTAATGTTCAGTGATTAGTCAGACACTCAGTCCATGCTTCAGAAGGTCTAAAGTGGATGGCTCTGGCATGAATGGAAAATATCATGAGAAGCCTTGAATCTTCAGGAAATGGTGTTGATCTACTGTCCTGGTCATGCAGGAGTATACAGCTATGAGAAAGCTGACATGCAGGAGTATACAGCTATGAGAAAGCTGACATGCAGGAGTATACAGCTATGAGAAAGCTGACATGCAGGAGTATACAGCTATGAGAAAGCTGACATGCAGGAGTATACAGCTATGAGAAAGCTGACATGCAGGAGTATACAGCTATGAGAAAGCTGACATGCAGGAGTATACAGCTATGAGAAAGCTGACAAACTAGCTTCAAGAGCATCCATAGCTGCAACATTGAATATGGATGAGGGAGAAATACTAAAGACAGTTAGATTGCTTGCTTGAGAAAGACACTGCAATCGATGAATCATCAAGGCTAAGATCGCTGGAGTTTGGCATCAAATGTAAGACTAGCATAGCAGATAGGGACATTTGAGAGAATGCATGTATAATCTATACAACCAGTGAGCTACAGGAACAGTTAGCATTCATACCCTTCAACATTTTCTGAGGGAGACAGCACCTATAGGTTTGCTTGAAGTGAAGTGAAGTCAGTTGTGATCATCAATAACAGTAATTAGTGCTAATGAAGCCATTTTACATTGACCTACTAACATTATTTCTGTCTTGTTTTAGTTGTTTAGGTCAATATCCAAAGGTCATTTTATATCAAGTTTCTCACCAACTTGAAAATATCATCATCATCATCATCAAGGAGCACAAACATTCAACAAAGTCATGCCAAGGTCTCTTGTTCTGTGCCATCTACTCAAGGTCTTTCTTTGTTTTCTGTCATTTGTGTCTCTAGGTCCTCTTCTCTCCATGTGTCATTAAGATTTCTCTACCTTTTCAAGAGCACCCATAGAAGGTGCATTGGATATAGATAAGGGAGAGATACTGAGGGCAATTAAGGATCACCTATTAGAGAATGACACTGCAATTGATGAATCATCAAGGCTACGACTGCTGGCATTTGGTATTAGGCATAAGTCTGGCAGGAGTGGACGTATAAGAGAGGATGCATCTAGCAGATATACAACCAGCATGCAACAGTAACAATTAGCATTCATACCCATCAACATTTGCTGAGGGAGACTGAGTACCTGTAGGTTTCCCCAGAGTGCAATGATGTCAATTCTGAACAACAATAACAGTAAATACCTCTCTTACTCTGGAGATTCAAGAAGAAGAACCATAAGTTTTCTCCATGTGTGTTATAAGTTTTCTCCATGTGTGTTATAAGTTTTCTCCATGTGTGTTATAAGTTTTCTCCATGTGTGTTATAAGTTTTCTCCATGTGTGTTATAAGTTTTCTCCATGTGTGTAATAAGTTTTCTCCATGTGTGTTATAAGTTTTCTCCATGTGTGTTATAAGTTTTCTCCATGTGTGTTATAAGTTTTCTCCATGTGTGTTATAAGTTTTCTCCATGTGTGTTATAAGTTTTCTCCATGTGTGTTATAAGTTTTCTCCATGTGTGTTATAAGTTTTCTCCATGTGTGTTATAAGTTTTCTCCATGTGTGTTATATCCATTGCCAGTTATTTCTTCTCATCTCCTGTTCCTCTAGCACTTGTCTGGTTATTTCTCACTGGTTCCATATTGGTGATATTGTCATACCATTTGAGTCTTTCTGTTCTATGCAAGCACCTGTTTATGAAAGTTTATAACTTCTTATTTGTTGTTTTTATGAAAATATTATAGCATTTCATAGTTCCTTCACATTTACCTCTCTTATACCTGCAGACTTTGATGCCAGTGTGGATGACCTTAAACTAACTAAGCAGCAAGAACACAACATCACTAGCCTGAATATATCAGCCAATCACATTTCCTCCCTGGATTATCTGGTCACCAGCAAGATCGAGGTCTTACACAGCTTTTCTAAACTAGAACACCTTGACCTGAGCTGCAATAATTTGAAACAGATACCTGTGGAAATGTTCAAGGTCAGATTCTGATCTGCTTAAATGTAATGTCCCTTCATCTTTACAATTGATGAAACTGTTGATGTTAGGGAAGAAAATGTGTCAGCTGAGAAATCTGGACAGTGCTACCATGTGGCTGTGAGGCATGGAGAATGTTAGGAGCCACAACCAATATGTTGCAAGTTTTCATGGATGGCCCTTGCCTGGAGTGGCATAATTGAAATGGAAGGATTGAAGTGATAAGTCAGGATTGCTAAGGTAGAACTGATGAAAAGAACCAGAAAATGCAAGTAGAATAGAGGTGAGAAAAAATACACTGGCATTGGACAGGGGACACACATGCACACACACACACACACACGCATGCACACACACACACACACACTGATGAAACAAGCTGATAGAATTACAAGGCAGTTCTTATTGTGGAATCCTGAGTGTCAGAGGAAAAGATGGAGGCCTAAAAACACTTGAAGACAGGAATTGAGGGGACAGGATAACATAGAGATGAATGTTTACCCTAGGACAGGAGGGACTTGAGTTTGTTGTTCAAGGTCTGTGCTCCGCATGGAGCTTAAGAGTCACAAATCAATAACAGAATCATCCTTATCATTGACAGAATCATCCTTATCATTGACAGAATCATCCTTATCATTGACAGAATCATCCTTATCATTGACAGAATCATCCTTATCATTGACAGAATCATCATTATAATTCTCCTTGTACACTCCTTAACAAGCCTGCACCAAGGCACTTCATGTGCTCTTGAATTTTTGGTGTCTGTAGCAATTTATTTGACATGATGAGGTTGCCAGCCACATGCACCCACTTCATGTGGTTCATCTCTTACCTAATCAACAGTCCCGATGACAACCCCAGTTTTTACTCCAGAAGATGGCACACTACTTCCACTCCAGATTAGCCTTTTCTACAGGAGATATCAGACATAAAATAGACAGACATGTGCTTGATCAGCTAGCAGGTAGTGACCATAAACCAATAAAACTGGTCATAAATATGGAATTTGTTCTGCAGGAAGAAAAACTACTTCCTCGATGGAACTACAAACGAGCTGACTGGGACAAGTTTTCAATGTTGTCAGACAGGTTTTGTGAAACCATTAATACACACACGGCAATATGAAAACGATGGTCGAAAGCCTAAACAGAGCCATACTACAAGCAGCCACTGATTCCATTCCCAGAGGGGCAAGACAAAATTACAAACCTTACTGGACTGAAGAACTTCAAAGGCTTGAAGATGAAGTAACAGAGGTCAGAAACACAGCAGAAAGAGAACAAACAACTGTAGCAAACATATTACTCAAAGCCACCACTGCAAAATACCGAAAAACATTAAATAAAACAACAAGAGACTGCTGGAAAGAAAAAACAGAAAATCTAAACTTAGATAAAGACGGAAATAAGCTATGGAAACTAGTTAGAGCCTTGAACAATGAAGGATCTCATTACAAACAAATCGCACTGAAACACGGCGACAATATGCTGATAGGCAAAACAGCTGCAAATGCATTTATAGAATACTTTGCTAGCGCAAATCACATTGATGTCCCCACTGACAGGAAGAAAATCGTCACAGATGAACAGTTGATTCATGACAACACACAGACTGCATCTAAAGAGCATATGATGACAAATTTGACAATGGCAGAAATGGAAGAGGCAATAAAGTCACTAAAGAAAAAGAAGTCACCTGGAAAAGATGGAATAACCAATGAAATGTTAATAGGTCTCGGCACAAGGGCAAAAAAGAAGCTTCTGGCAGTACTTAACTACAGTTGGAAAAGAGGAATTGTCCCGCAGGCATGGAAAGAAGCTATACTGATACCTATACCAAAGAAAGACAAGGGCCTGAAAGAACCAAATGGTTACAGACCGATCAGCCTACTAAGCTGTGTAGGAAAACTGATGGAGCGCATGATAAATACCAGACTGATGTGGCACCTGGAAAGCAAACACCTATTAAACCATCAACAAGCAGGATTCAGACAACACAGATCCACTGAGGATCAAATCACATATATAGCTCAGGAAATCGAAGATGCCTTCCACGAAAAAAAAACACGCTAGTGGTTTGGGTAGATTTAGAAAAAGCTTTCGATACAGTATGGAAAGAGGGATTGAAAGTCAAACTGCAGAGAAGTGGTGTATGTGGGCGAATGTACAAATGGATTGGTCACTACCTGGAAAATAGAACCGCCAGAGTACAGCTGCAAGGACAGACTAGTAAAAAGTTTATATTAGAGCAGGGTGTCCCACAAGGGGAGTCCTGTCACCTACACTGTTCCTTGCATACATAAATGACATAACTGACAATATTCAACAAATAGCACACAATGCTTCCTTTGCAGATGACTTAGTGTTGTGGATCTCTGAAGAACGTATCACTACTGCAAACATTCTGATGCAGCAAGCACTAACATCACTGGAAGAGTGGGCCAAAAACATGGCTCATGAAGATTAATGAAGAGAAAACAACGTACACTGTATTTTCCCTCTCAACTAGACCTCAGAGCTTCAAACTAGTACTAAACGGAGTAAATCTTCATTTAAATGAAAATCCGAACTACCTAGGCATTATTTTTGATCGCCGTCTGACTTGGAAAAAACAGGTTGACAGAAATCGAATGAGAGCAAGACAAAGAATGGCAATTATGAAAAAACTTGCTGGAACAACTTGGGGTGCAGATGAGAAAGTGCTTAAGACGTTGTACACAGGGCGAGTGAGGCCAGTTCTTGAATATGGCATGGCAGCATGGGCAACAGCAGCTAAGACAAACTTCGATAAAATTAGCAGACTCCAAAATCAAGCAATGAGAATTATAATGGGAGGCATGAAGTCAACACCTATAAAAGAACTCGAAAAGATTACATGCCTCCAGCCAATGACAGATAGAAGAGACTGCAGGGCTCAACAACAGGCCGAAAAATTCAAAAGACTAACAGACCACCCAATGTGCCATAGAATAAATGCTCTTAGAAGGCAAAGATTCAAACGAAGTAATTTTGTAGAATCAACCAAACCACAAATGAGAGCAGTATCCATAGATGAAATATCCACCGTTAAACCCATCTACACTGCACACAAGCTTCCAGTTTGGAAACAAAATCGTTTCCCTAAAATGATAGAAAACATTCCTGGAATTGAAAGTAAAAAGAGCCAAACTGCAACAGATAGAAAATCCATAGCGACAAAATACATAGAGAAACATTATCCACGCAACACCTGGACCCATGCATACACAGATGGATCAGCAACAAATGCAACAGAAAATGGAGGTGGGGGTGTCTTTCTGACCTTAAGCACTGGTGCAGAAAAAAGGCTATCAGTGGCGACAAGACGATTCTCCAGCAACTTCAGAGCAGAGGCAGAGGCTTGAAAACTGCAGCAGAGGTTATATTGACAGAAGAAACGGCAGAGAGACAAGTTGCTTTCTTTACTGATGCACAGTCAGTAATTGCAACGTTGAAAAGACAAAATAATACAGACCTGGATGATCTCAGAGTAGTGCTTCACAAACTTTGTCAACGATTCAAAAGTGTTGTGATCCAGTGGATTCCATCTCATTGTAACATCGCCGGCAATGAAGAGGCTGACAGAATGGCAAAAGAAGGTTCACATCTACCTCAGCCTGATGCAAGCATAACTTTTGAGGAGGCAAAGAGTTTTATCAGAATCAGTTACAGAAACAAATGGAATGTAGAACATCCAGGGCACACACAGAATGATGCTTACTACCAGCTCCACAGAAGAGAACAAGTGGTAATCTTCAGACTCCGCACTGGCCACAACAGATTGAGATACCATCTATTCAACAAGCTAAAGATAGTAACTACCGATCAGTGTAACTGTGGCACTGATAAAATGACTGCTGAACATCTGCTTCAAAGTTGCCCCTTATATGTGGTACAAAGAAGGTGCATATGGCCTACGCCAGCTCCTTTCGTGGAAAAACTTTACGGGGATTCAAATAGCCTCAAACTGACTACTACTTTCTTTGAGAACATTCAAGTGGACGTCTGAGAGTGTACGAAGAAGAAGAAGAAGAAGATCTCTTACAATCATAGGAGCAGAATACTGACACAGATAACAGCAGTAACAAATAATTGTATAATGTGTTCATCATCATCATGTGACGTATTCTTTCCAGAACATTGTCTCCATTACAGCTGCTCTGAACGCATCACGATTCTGGGCGAGTCGACCTGCATCAGCCAAAGACAAGTTCAGACTCTCTGTGATGTCTTGGGTCCACCGTCGTCTAGGTCGACCCCTTCCCCTTTTTCCAGGGACCATGCCTTCCATCACTGTTTTTTCCAGACTATTATGTCTTTTTATATGACCGAAAAATTTCAGCTTCCTTATTGCGATGGTATTTAGGAGCCAATGTTATTAGGTCAACAATGTGTTAGGTCAACAAAATATGATAGATCATTGCAGGTACAAACATTGACCACTTTGTTGTTTGTGATGTTCTGTTTGTCAAGTATTATTTAGCTCATATATCTAGAACAAACATTGACCACTTTGCTGTTTGTGATGCTCTGTTTGTTAAATATTTTTAATGTTTATTGTAAAATATGATGTGTAACAGTTTTTGTTCTCTCCTCTTTCTGTGGTCTTGGCAATGTTCATTGTGTCTATTTTTGTTTCAGGCATTGTCATCCCTCAGAAGCCTGGCTCTGGACAGTAACAACTTGGAGGAGTTTCCAGCTTCTGTGGGGGCATGCACCAAACTGGCCATTCTGAATTTGGCTTCTAATTTGGTTTGACATTTATGTGTCTGTATATGTCATATAACTTATGTTTAGCAGCTTGCTTTCAAATGTAAATAAATGGGTGCTTGTGTAGGATTGAAGGATTGAAATGATATGACAAAATCACCAATGTGGAACTGATGACAAGAACCAGTCAGGGCATTGTGCAACAAGAGGTGACAAGAAGGGGCTGACTTTGGATAGGATACATATTGAGGAAAACTTGTTGGTAGCAGATAGGATACATATTGAGGAAAACTTGTTGGTAGCAGATAATTTAGACCCTGGATATAAGAAAATATTAAAGAAATTTGGTACATCTGACGGAAAGAGAAGACAAGAAATAAAGAAGTCCTACCAAAACTAGTAATGAAAAGAGTTCAGAATTAGACAAATACAATATTTTGGACATGTGAACAGAAATAAACACTGTGTGTTTGAAAATTATAATAGAAGAAAAGGTTGAAGCCAGACTGGCAAGATGTGCAATAAATGGGAAATAACATCAAGAGAGATACAGTAAATAGTCTAGAATATATTCCAGGAAAACACATGTTCAAGGTCATTTGCAGCCAAATTATGATATGACGATGGTGCTGGATCTTCTTCTTCTTCCTCGTTCGCCTTCAGACTTCCACATTTATGACTCTAATAAAGGCAGTAGTCAGCTCAAGGTTCCCGACATCTCCAAACAGTTTTTCGTTGACAGAAGTGGGTTGTTGCCATGTGCCACTCCGTTCATTACTGTAGGTTGGGCAGTACTGCAGCAGGTGTTCGACTGTCATCGGGCTGGTACCGCAGGTGCAGAGATCTGTTGCACAAATTTTGTATTTGTGGTATAGATGGTATCTCAATCTGTTGTGTCCAGTGCGTAGCCGAATAATGATGACCTGTTCTTTCTTGGATAGTTGATGATATGCATCATTTTTCAAATGGCCCAGGTGCTCTCTTTCCCATTTGGACTTGAATGTAGTCTTTATAGTAGTCTTTGCCATTGCGTAAGTTGTCTCTATATCATTTTGTTGTAAGGCACCTCCTTCCTTAGCAAGTTTGTCTGCCTCCTCATTTCCTTGTATGTTGCAATGGGCTGGTATCCACTGGATAGCGCACTTGTTGAAGTATTCAGCCAGTCTTTCAAGGGAGATTATCAGATCTTTCAATCCTTTAGCTTGGTGGCTCTTCAGCGCTGATATTACTGAGAGGGCATCTGTAAAGATTACTATCTGTTTTTCTGCCTGTGCTTTGCATTCAATAAGAGTTTCCGCTGCCTGTTTCAGGGCTTCTGCTTCAGCACTGAAGTTATTGCAGTATTTGCCAGTGGCAATTGCCATAGAGTGGATTCTATTCTTTAATTTTATGAGGATGCCGGCACCCCCATTTTCAACTGCATTTTTTGTTGAACCATCAGTATATGCATGTGTCCAAAGCTTTGCTGGGAATTTTTGGTCAATATACTTGGTTGCTATACACTTTCTTTGTGTTTCTGCCTGTGTTCCCTTACTTTCAATGCCTGGAATATCAGATTTTAACTCAGGAAAGCATCTTATTTTCCACAGTGGGATAGTTGTGCTTGTTGGTATTTTCTTTGCAACTGAGGTGCTGGATCTGATGTGATAGTTATCCTAAACAGAAACTTCTACAACATCTGTTGTTTATAAACATCTTTTTACACCACAGTGAACAACTGTTTGTTTGTTCTTTGTTATCAGTTCTCTGGAGCAGAGATAACTATTTTTTGTTGATCTTCAGCTAGTCATATCAGGCAGAATTAGGGCTGGGAATACTAATGCTATCAGTAACATAATTTGAACAACTAGAACCCATTCAGAATGAAGGGATGTGTATTGTCTTGGGCTGTATTTTAGCATCTATATAATTAAAATGTGGAAACTTGATAACAGAAGTAAACATGCAGTAATAGGAAACGTAATGTCTTTTGTTAGTGTTGCTGTTCTAATGCAGAAAATTAGTGATGTTGTTTTTATATCACTTCTAACTTTGTGTCTTATCTGTTCATTGGTTACATGATCCATATATTCTGAGATCTTTCTATAGCATCCAGTTTCTAACATTTATATTCTCTTGAAATCTATCAAAATCCAGTTTTCACATGCTTGTTTGTATGACAGTGTTTTATCACAGTAATGTTTTATACTTTTATTTTCTTGTCTGTTGTCTCAGGTGTATTGTTGTTTGTGCTTCCAGTGTGGATAATCTTCCCTAGTCTTATGGAATGTCTGCTACTGTGTCTTTCATCATCATTACTAAGTCCTTTTTATTCCCTGTGGGGCACCCTGCTACAGCTGTTGATAGATACCAGTTTCTATATGAGCCCATCTACTTCTGCCCACGAGGTCCATTTCCTTTGGCTTCATCATCTGCTTTTCAGTCTAGATTTTGCTAGATTCAATACTTGAATGATAAATGAATATTATCAGTCACTTCCAAAATTGATATTACCATGGCAGGTTGTTATACTTATGCCGTGAGCTTGTCATTCATAATGTCACATTTACTGCCTTATTTGTAAACAAACACAGTGATGATGATGTTACTTGCCCTTGTCTGTCTGATCTTAATGGCACACACAGGCAGTGCAGATTTTAATTCACTAGTTCCTTTTTCAATTCTTGTCTGTCTGATCTAAACTAAATTTGAAGGCACACACAGGTAGTGCAGATTTGAGTTCACAAGTTCCTTTTTCAATTCTTGTCTGTCTGATCTAAATTAAATTTGAAGGCACACACAGGTAGTGCAGATTTGAGTTCACAAGTTCCTTTTTCAATTCTTGTCTGTCTGATCTAAATTAAATTTGAAGGCACACACAGGTAGTGCAGATTTGAGTTCACAAGTTCCTTTTTCAATTCTTGTCTGTCTGATCTAAACTAAATTTGAAGGCACACACAGGTAGTGCAGATTTGAGTTCACAAGTTCCTTTTTCAATTCTTGTCTGTCTGATCTAAATTAAATTTGTAGGCACACACAGGTAGTGCAGATTTGAGTTCACAAGTTCCTTTTTCAATTCTTGTCTGTCTGATCTAAATTAAATTTGAAGGCACACATAGGTAGTGCAGATTTGAGTTCACAAGTTCCTTTTTCAATTCTTGTCTGTCTGATCTAAATTAAATTTGAAGGCACACACAGGTAGTGCAGATTTGAGTTCACAAGTTCCTTTTTCAATTCTTGTCTGTCTGATCTAAATTAAATTTGAAGGCACAGACAGGTAGTGCAGATTTGAGTTCACAAGTTCCTTTTTCAATTCTTGTCTGTCTGATCTAAATTAAATTTGAAGGCACACACAGGTAGTGCAGATTTGAGTTCACAAGTTCCTTTTTCAATTCTTGTCTGTCTGATCTAAATTAAATTTGTAGGCACACACAGGTAGTGCAGATTTGAGTTCACAAGTTCCTTTTTCAATTCTTGTCTGTCTGATCTAAATTAAATTTGAAGGCACACACAGGTAGTGCAGATTTGAGTTCACAAGTTCCTTTTTCAATTCTTGTCTGTCTGATCTAAATTAAATTTGAAGGCACACACAGGTAGTGCAGATTTGAGTTCACAAGTTCCTTTTTCAATTCTTGTCTGTCTGATCTAAATTAAATTTGTAGGCACACACAGGTAGTGCAGATTTGAGTTCACAAGTTCCTTTTTCAATTCTTGTCTGTCTGATCTAAATTAAATTTGTAGGCACACACAGGTAGTGCAGATCTGAGTTCACAAGTTCCTTTTTCAATTCTTGTCTGTCTGATCTAAATTAAATTTGTAGGCACACACAGGTAGTGCAGATTTGAGTTCACAAGTTCCTTTTTCAATTCTTGTCTGTCTGATCTAAATTAAATTTGTAGGCACACACAGGTAGTGCAAATTTGAGTTCACAAGTTCCTTTTTCAATTCTTGTCTGTCTGATCTAAATTAAATTTGTAGGCACACACAGGTAGTGCAGATTTGAGTTCACAAGTTCCTTTTTTCAATTCTTGTCTGTCTGATCTAAATTAAATTTGTAGGCACACACAGGTAGTGCAGATTTGAGTTCACAAGTTCCTTTTTCAATTCTTGTCTGTCTGATCTAAATTAAATTTGAAGGCACACACAGGTAGTGCAGATTTGAGTTCACAAGTTCCTTTTTCAATTCTTGTCTGTCTGATCTAAATTAAATTTGAAGGCACACACAGGTAGTGCAGATTTGAAGGCACACACAGGTAGTGCAGATTTGAGTTCACAAGTTCCTTTTTCAATTCTTGTCTGTCTGATCTAAATTAAATTTGAAGGCACACACAGGTAGTGCAGCTCTGAGTTCACAAGTTCCTTTTTCAATTCTTGTCTGCATCACAGGACTGAGTTATGTGGAGTCAAGAGTATGGCCTACACATCATATCGTAAAAGGCAGGTAGGGTGGCTAGTGAATGGTGCTAGTAGCCTCATCTTGTACAAGAAATGGCTACTAAAACCAATACTGTAAGATAATGTGACAGGGCCTTGTCACATGATAGATGGTGCTAGCAACTTTGACATGTCAAATGGGGTCAACTACAGCTCTCCTTAAGGAGTAACAAAAGTGACAAGATGAAGAAGAACAGACATTCTCTGTTACAGTATGCATATCTTATTGAGTGAGGATTAGTCTCACAGATTTGGATATAAAACTCATGTCTAGTCTAGTTTAATCTCAGAGCTAATTATTTCATAAACAAAGTGACACTGTCGAGTCCACAACTAGATGAAGTATACATTTTGCTGTTTTTGCTTCTGTGTCCAGATTTCAACCTTAGGTTTCACCTCTCTGGAATCATTGTTACTGGTGGAGCTGAATATTTCCAAGAATAAACTGACTGAATTTCCCACAGGATTGGAGAAAGCTTACCCCCACCTGTCTAAGCTGAACATTAGAAGGTCAGTCTGGTGTCATTATGTTTGTGTTTTGTCCATGTACAGGCTGGAGGCAGATCAGTCCGATATCATGTTTTTGTTTTGCCCTTCTGTTTAAACTGATCATCAGTAGGTCAGTCTGATGTCATGTTTTTGTTTTGACCTTCTGTTTAAACTGAACATCAGTAGGTCAATCTGATGTCGTGTTTTTGTTTTGACCTTCTGTTTAAACTGAACATCAGTAGGTCAATCTGATGTCATGTTTTTGTTTTGACCTGTTTAAACTGAACATCAGTAGGTCAATCTGATGTCTTGTTTTTGTTTTGACCTATTTAAACTGAACATCAGTAGGTCAATCTGATGTTCTAGTTTGTTTTGCCCTTGTGCAGGGTTGAAAGATGGATATTGTGTTGTTTCATTGTCTTGTTTCCCTGAAACTGCTTCTTTTTATTTCTGCTGCATTTTAAGAAATAAGAAAGCTGTGTTACAGGTTGTTGTATAATTTTCTTATAACTTTCATTTTCCATGGATTCTTTTGTTTTTGTTTGCCAGTCAATGAACATTCCAGATTATCATTTTTGTTCTTGGCTGTAGAAATAGAGAGCAGAAGAAAGAGGTTGAGGAATGAAGTATGATACACGGCAGGTGTAGGATGAAGAGTCAGACTTGATGAAAGAAAATGATGGGGGGGGGGGGGTGGGGGGGGGGGGCGGCGGCGGGGGGGAGGGGGGGGGGGGGGGAGGGGGGGAGAGGGGGGGGGGGGATGCGGGTGGGAAAAGAAGAAGATAGAGAGGGGGGGGGGGGGGGGGGCATAGAAGTAAAGCTTGGTTGAAGAGAATGACGGTGGCTGTGGAGTAAAACTTGGTTGAGGCGAGTGGAAAAGGTAGAAGAGTAAAACATAGTAGAGGGAATGAAGAATTCCAGCACTCATAAAAGATATATGCATTTTTTAAACATTTATGTCTGATATTCTCTCTGTGAGATACATGCTTGGACAGAAATGTGTATGTTTTCTACATGTATTATTTTATTCATTCTGTGAGTGTTGGAATTAACCCATAATGGTCATTATTATATACAGGTCAGTAACCCAGAATCTGAAATGCTCGAGGATGGCCATGTTGCAGAAATCTGATTTTTTTTTGGTTTCTGAAATTGCCCAAAAATTAGTTTGAAAATCGCCCAAACGTCGGCAGAAAAAAACCTTTGATTTTCGGAATATTTTGGTTTTCGGGTGTTCGGATTCTGGGTTATGGACCTGTATCATGTAAAAACATGAATTTGAACACATAATGGTCGTTATTATATATCTTGTAAAAATATAAATGAACCCATAATGGTCATTATTATATATCTTGTAGTAACATGATGAAAATCCTACCCACTGAACCATGTAATCTGACTGACCTTCGCTATCTGGATGTTTCCCACAACCGTTTCCAAATCCTGCCTGATGAGTTTCTGAGGAACTGTCACAAGCTGGAAACGCTGATAGCTGTTAACAACGAACTAGGTAGGACATTGTTATGTTGTCAGTTTGTGTATCTGTGGGCAGGTTTTACTGCATGCCTGCTCAGGACAGATCATTTTCCTGATATGCTTGTGTAGCCTATATCATCGTACATATATAATACACATATATGTATCTGTGTACATGTATTTTGTGGCAATATACAGCGTCACTTAATGCCTGAACATGGAAGTGCTTGTATGTTGTATCATGACAAAACAATGTACGTCATAATTAATGCTTGAAAAATACACAAGTACATGCTCCACATAATTAGTGCCTGAACAAGTACATGCTCTGCATAATTAATGCCTGACCGAGTGCATGCTCCACATAATTAATGCCTGAACAAGTGCATGCTCCACATAATTAATGCCTGAACACATACATGCCCAGTGTTACTTCCGGGGGGGGGGGGGTAGGGCACTAGGTTGTGTATGGGCCTGGCAACCTCAACATGTAACACTAGGTTGTGTATGGGCCTGGCAACCTCCCTCACCATGTAACACTAGGTTGTGTATGGGCCTGGCAACCTCCCTCATCATGTAACACTAGGTTGTGTATGGGCCTGGCAACCCCCCTCACCATGTAACACTAGGTTGTGTATGGGCCTGGCAACCTCATCATGTAACACTAGGTTGTGTATGCGCCTGGCAACCTCCCTCATCATGTAACACTAGGTTGTGTATGGGCCTGGCAACCTCAACATGTAACACTAGGTTGTGTATGGGCCTGGCAACCTCCCTCATCATGTAACACTAGGTTGTGTATGGGCCTGGCAACCTCCCTCATCATGTAACACTAGGTTATGTATGGGTCTGGCAACCTCCCTCATCATGTAACACTAGGTTATGTATGGGCCTGGCAACCTCATCACCTAACATGGTTGTGTATGGGCCTGGCAACCTCATCATGTAACACTAGGTTGTGTATGGGCCTGGCAGCCTCCCTTATCATGTAACACTAGGTTATGTATGGGTCTGGCAACCTCCCTCATCATGTAACACTAGATTGTGTATGGGCCTGGCAACCTCATCACCTAACATGGTTGTGTATGGGCCTGGTAACCTCATCATGTAACACTAGGTTGTGCAAGGGCCTGGCAACCTCCCTCATCATGTACTACTAGGTTGTGTATGGACCTGGCAACCTCATCACATAACACTAGGTTGTGTATGGGCCTGGCAACCTCATCATGTAACACTAGGTTGTGTATGGGCCTGGCAACCTCATCATGTAACACTAGGTTGTGTATGAGCCTGGCAACCTCATCATGTAACACTAGGTTGTGTATGGGCCTGGCAGCCTCCCTCATCATGTAACACTAGGTTATGTATGGGTCTGGCAACCTCCCTCATCATGTAACACTAGGTTGTGTATGGGCCTGGCAACCTCATCATGTAACACTAGGTTGTGTATGGGCCTGGCAGCCTCCCTCATCATGTAACACTAGGTTATGTATGGGTCTGGCAACCTCCCTCATCATGTAACACTAGGTTGTGTATGGGCCTGGCAACCTCATCACCTAACACAGTTGTGTATGGGCCTGGTAACCTCATCATGTAACACTAGGTTGTGTATGGGCCTGGCAGCCTCCCTCATCATGTAACACTAGGTTATATATGGGCCTGGCAACTTCCCTCATCATGTAACACTAGGTTGTGTATGGGCCTGGCGACCTCATCACCTAACACAGTTGTGTATGGGCCTGGTAACCTCATCATGTAACACTAGGTTGTGCAAGGGCCTGGCAACCTCATCACCTAACATGGTTGTGTATGGGCCTGGCAACCTCATCACCTAACATGGTTGTGTATGGGCCTGGCAACCTCATCATGTAACACTAGGTTGTGTATGGGCCTGGCAACCTCATCATGTAACACTAGGTTGTGTATGGGCCTGGCAACCTCATCACCTAACATGGTTGTGTATGGGCCTGGCAACCTCATCATGTAACACTAGGTTGTGTATGGGCCTGGCAGCCTCCCTCATCATGTAACACTAGGTTGTGTATGGGCCTGGCAACCTCCCTCATCATGTAACACTAGGTTGTGTATGGGCCTGGCAACCTCATCATGTAACACTAGGTTGTGTATGGGCCTGGCAACCTAACACACTAGGTTGTGTATGGGCCTGGCAACCTCCATCATCATGTAACACTAGGTTGTGTATGGGCCTGGCAACCTCCCTCATCATGTAACACTAGGTTGTGTATGGGCCTGGCAACCTCCCTCATCATGTAACACTAGGTTGTGTATGGGCCTGGCAACCTCCCTCATCATGTAACACTAGGTTGTGTATGGGCCTGGCAACCTCCCTCATCATGTAACACTAGGTTGTGTATGGGCCTGGCAACCTCCCTCATCATGTAACACTAGGTTGTGTATGGGCCTGGCAACCTCATCATGTAACACTAGGTTGTGTATGGGCCTGGCAACCTCCCTCATCATGTAACACTAGGTTGTGTATGGGCCTGGCAACCTCCCTCATCATGTAACACTAGGTTGTGTATGGGCCTGGCAACCTCATCATGTAACACTAGGTTGTGTATGGGCCTGGCAACCTCCCTCATCATGTAACACTAGGTTGTGTATGGGCCTGGCAACCTCCCTCATCATGTAACACTAGGTTGTGTATGGGCCTGGCAACCTCATCATGTAACACTAGGTTGTGTATGGGCCTGGCAACAACCCTCACCATGTAAACACTAGGTTTTGTATGGGCCTGGCAACCTCCCTCATCATGTAACATTAGGTTGTGTATGGGCCTGGCAACCTCATCATGTAACACTAGGTTGTGTATGGGCCTGGCAGCCTCCCTCATCATGTAACACTAGGTTATGTATGGGTCTGGCAACCTCCCTCATCATGTAACACTAGGTTGTGTATGGGCCTGGCAACCTCATCATGTAACACTAGGTTGTGTATGGGCCTTGTGTATGGGCCTGGCACTATGTTAGGTTGTGTATGGGCAACCTGGCAACAACCCCTCATCATGTACACATCATGTAACACTAGGTTGTGTATGGGCCTGGCAACCTCCCTCATCATGTAACACTAGGTTGTGTATGGGCCTGGCAACCTCCCTCATCATGTAACACTAGGTTGTGTATGGGCCTGGCAACCTCCCTCATCATGTAACACTAGGTTGTGTATGGGCCTGGCAACATCATGTAACACCCTCATCATGTAACACTAGGTTGTGTATGGGCAACCTCCCTCATCATGTAACACTAGGTTGTGTATGGGCCTGGCAACCTCCATGTAACACTCCTGGCATCATCATGTAACACTAGGTTGTGTATGGGCCTGGCAACCTCATCATGTAACATGGTTGTGTATGGGCCTGGTAACCTCATCATGTAACACTAGGTTGTGCATGGGCCTGGCAACCTCCCTCATCATGTACCACTAGGTTGTGTAGGGGCCAGGCACCCTCATCCTTGTGTATGGGCATCATGTAACACTAGGTTGTGTATGGGCCTGGCAACCTCCCTCATCATGTAACACTAGGTTGTGTATGGGCCTGGCAACCTCATCATGTAACACTAGGTTGTGTATGGGCCTGGCAACCTCCCTCATCATGTAACACTAGGTTGTGTATGGGCCTGGCAACCTCCCTCATCATGTAACACTAGGTTGTGTATGGGCCTGGCAACCTCATCATGTAACACTAGGTTGTGTATGGGCCTGGCAACCTCCCTCATCATGTAACACTAGGTTGTGTATGGGCCTGGCAACCTCCCTCATCATGTAGGCATGGCAACCTCATCATGTAACACTAGGTTGTGTATGGGCCTGGCAACCTCCCTCATCATGTAACACTAGGTTGTGTATGGGCCTGGCAACCTCCCTCATCATGTAACACTAGGTTGTGTATGGGCCTGGCAACCTCCCTCATCATGTAACACTAGGTTATGTATGGGCCTGGCAACCTGCCTCATCATGTAACACTAATTGTTATATAAACCACTACAGCAAAAGCTCATGCATGCTTTGATGTTGACTTCCTACAAGACAACCAGTGGTGGCTCCCATGGTCCATAAGGGAAGACACAAGTGCTTGTGTGTTGTATGATAGAGACAAAAATGTGTGTTGTGTCATAGAGACAAACATGTATTTTGTATCATTGAGACAAAAATATGTTGTATCATAGAGAAAATGTGTGTTGTATCATAGAGACAAAAATGTATGTTATATGATAGAGACAAAAATGTGTGTTGTGTCATAGAGACAAACATGTATGTTGTATGATAGAGACAAATAAGTTTGTCACATAATTAATTCACAAGTGCTTGCTTATTACATCAAGATGAGATTTGACTGTTAACTGGATCTCTCTTGTCATCAGAGGTCTTGCCAAATGAATCAGTAGCTGCAGGTCTGACTCGTCTCAGCACAATCAAACTCAGTAACAATGACATCACAGAAAAGGAGCCATTTTATATACCCAAGTTTATTTTAGAACTTCCCAAGTAAGTGCTTTCATAATTTGTTCTAGAACATTCCCAAGATAATGCTTTGTTTTTTTAGAATCATTACTAGAAGTTTTCAAGCAAGGACTAAAACAGTTTGTGCTACAACTTTTCCTGGGCATGTTGTTATGGTAGACTTCAATCTAGAGATTTGCAAGTATGATCACCTTTATTCTAGTTCTAGAAGTTGTCAAGTAAGAAGTGTTCTGACTCAGTTTATTCTAGAAATTACCAAGTTCAGAGTATTATAGTTCAGTTTGGTAAGAAGAATGTCCCAAGGAAATGTTCTGGCAGATTCTAGTTCTAGAAGTTCTAAGTAAGAATGTTCTAGAAGTTGTCAAGTAAGAAATGTTCTAACACAGTTTATTCTAGTTCTAGAAGTTGTCAAGTAAGAAATGTTCTGACTCAGTTTATTCTGGTTCTAGAACAAATGTAGTATATGCTGTGACAGTTATGCTACATGTTCCCAAGTAAATATTATAACAGTTTATTTGACAACGTCCAAAGTGAATGTTATAACATAGTTGTACCTTGATTGTACCTTGGAGTTCATAAACTGCCCTGTGATGAGAAGAGATGTGTTTGCTTATGGACTTTCTGTTGTGCTTACTTTGTTATTGCTTTGATTGTATTGTGTCTAGATTCTTGTAGGAATGACAGTTTTCCTATAAACTGATGAAACTAGGTACATTTTTTTTTCTTCTGTGATTGTACATAAAAATTGATCTCTGATACACTGACTTTCCTGGTTTATTGAAATATTTATTAAGTTTGATTGTGCTGATATCTAACAGATGCTACCAAATTATCAGTGCCTGGTCACCAGTTGTCTTCTCCATGTGATATTTGGTGTCCCTCTACTTGTGTTACCCCAGGCATGGACTGCCTTTATAATGCTATTAGCTGGTTCTCTTCATGTAAATCTAATCCAGTCACAACATCTTCTTCTTACTTCCTGTTCCACTAGTGTTTGTCTGATTCTTCCCATCATCAGTTCCACATTAGTGATCTTGTCATCAGTTCCACATCAGTAATCCTGTCATCAGTTCCACATTAGTGATCTTGTCATCAGTTCCACATCAGTGATCTTGTCATCAGTTCCACATCATTGATCTTGTCATCAGTTCCACATCAGTGATCTTGTCATCAGTTCCACATCAGTGATCTTGTCATCAGTTCCACATCAGTGATCTTGTCATCAGTTCCACATCAGTAATCTTGTCATCAGTTCCACATCAGTAATCTTGTCATCAGTTCCACATCAGTAATCTTGTCATCAGTTCCACATCAGTGATCTTGTCATCAGTTCCACATCAGTAATCTTGTCATCAGTTCCACATCAGTAATCTTGTCATCAGTTCCACATTAGTGATTTTGTCATCAGTTCCACATCAGTAATCTTGTCATCAGTTCCACATCAGTGATCTTGTCCTACTATTTCAGTCCTTATATTCTGTGTAAGCACCCGTGTATGCATCTTTCCTGTTGTTGTTTTCCATGTTGTATACTTGGTTAATTAAAAATGTAATTACATCTGTTTATTTAAATATATAAATTAAACAATAAAATAAAATAATTATTTAAAAATATAAATTAAAAATATAAATAAACAAATAAAATAAAATGGTATGACATCACTTTTACAAGTTAATGGTACATTGTTTTTCCGATCTATCTGTTTATGTTTTTGTTTTGTTTAGTTTCCTTTTGTGTCTTTAATGGTCGCTACGTTATACGTCATTTCCTTAGATGCTTTTTGACAGCCATCTGTGATGCCACACTGTAATTCTGACTTTTAACAGGCCCGATTCTGTGGTTCTGTTTTGAATTTTCACCAGTTTTATTTTCTTCTGATCACGCGATTTTCCGTTGTTTACGGAAATCGCTATTTTCAGGCACGCTTTTCACCATTTTATTTCTTCTCATTTGAATATATATCGTGTTTGGTATTTTTTTTGAGTAGATAAATTTAATGGGGTTGTTTTACGATGGTAGGTTTATTTTTCACTCGGCCAGTTTTTTTCTCTTATTGATTTTTTTCACGATCACGGAGATTTCGTTGTTTACGAAAATAATCGCCATTTCCGGCACGCGATATGACGAGTCCGGAAGCACGCGGCCGTCAGGTAATGTGACGCAATTTTAAGCCACGCGGTTTTCGCGACGATGCGTAGGAGTGGCCCCGGTGTGTATAAATAGCCAGTTAAAACGGTGGCCTAGTTCTCTATCGTAAGAAATATTGCCTGGCCGTAGGACGTCGTAATTATCGTTCTCCACTGTGGGAAAAACCAGCGATAATCGGTATGTAACTATTTTATTCATCGTTTTACTTATTAGTGGGTTTTTCAGAAATTCGCCCGTAGGTAAAGTTTAACTTTTCAGTTTTAAAATAAACGATAGTGCCATCCATTATCATTTTTTTGAAGAACGACGTAAATGCAACAGTGTGCTTATTCTTTCTATGATTTTGGCAGTAGTTAGGAGTGTGTGAAGTTGTGAGAAACACGTGTGCCCATATTTGTAGAATGTTATGTAAAACCACCATTTATTTCTGTGTATTTACTAATGTAATTTTATGGGGAAATCCCTGGTGTGTTCGTTAATTTTTCTGAGCCTTAAAATGTGAGAAATATTGTCGGAGGGTTCAGATTTATGTTGTAAGTGAATTATACTGCTTAGAGGAGTAAACTATTCCTATAGCGAGATTTCATTTAAATTGGGGCTTAAGTAGGAAACCTCAATGGGTAATGTTAAAAAAAGGGAGACCCCGGAATTTCGGACAAAAGAAGTTCCCGAGTGAAAATGTTGACACGTGGCTAGCCACGCGTCACAAATAGATAAGAGGCAGACAGGTCGGGAGGTTCTGTTTATTTACCTGGCAGATTTTAGTTGAGAGAGAGAGAGGAGGAGGGAGATTTAAGTGCCACGTGGAATAGAAATATTTTATGTATCGTTTTCAGAACGAGAGAAGGGGAGAGAGGAGGAGAGAGATTTAAGTGCCACGTGGGTAATATTAATTTTTGTATTGTTGTACATGACGAGTGAGCCACGTGGTCAATATTATTTTATGTATTGTTGTAAAAGAAGAGTGAAGGGGAGTTAGGTTAGAGATGCGTTAGGTTGGAATTGTTATACAATAGACGCATCTTCTTTTAATTTCAGCGAGTCGCGGCAAGAATAGTGGGGGAGCATAAATTTGCTCATGTGCAAAATTACCCACGGCAACAGGACCTATCTTAAGGGTCAGACCTATGGTCTCTGGCAGTGAAGCCCCTATGCTTCAGCTGGAACGGGGTTTATTTATCATACAGCCGAGAGCATCGCTATTTTAGTCTCTAGCAACGGCAGGTGGCCGTGAGACTGAGTTACATTGCCTACAGCCAGAACTTTAGGCCGTGTTTTTTTTTTTTCCTCTAACTCCGGAGCGGGTTATCAGGGGAAAGTTATAGAAGCTAATCAGCAGCAGAGAAGTTTGTCAACAATTAATCGAGTACCTCATGCTTGACGCCAGAACTTCATTCAGGAACAGGTGACAGGGTTACCATGCCTGGTCTTGAAAGGAACAAGAGGAGAGCGTAACGGAGACGCAGCATCATCAGTCGGCGAGTGTTGGAGAGACACTGAGACCAAGAGCAATAGAGAGAGAGATAGAGAGAGAGAGAAGGAGGGAGAAAATAGACAGGACCAGTAGGGTCTGTTCAGTATCCAGTTGAAGGATAGACACTGAGCCATTGTGTTACTCCAAGTCTATTATTTTAGCATTTCCAGTGGTGTTAGATAGCGGCGCATATCGCCTAACAAGTGGAAAGCTGTGTAGACGGTCGTTGAGGAAGAGTCAGCAGGACTAAGACAGTAAAATCTTAGTTGTGTTAGAGAGTGGAGGCTAAAGTTGACAGCCCCACAATATCAGAGTAGATTAAATCACTAATCATTTTATTGTTCCTCAGCAGGGTGACAGAAAGAGTGAATGTGATTTGGGGTTTGGGTTTTTTTTTTCAGTGTCTACCTAATTTCATTGTTACTTGGGTTTTTTTTCTCCAGGCCGTGCAACAGCGCACGCTATTTATGTGATTGCTTGATGATGACATTTTAATGCTTTATTGTTGTAAATAAATATATATACATATATTTACTGGATCAGATTCTACTCTTTACTATACTTACTGTACGTCGTCTGTATAGTGGTGTCTGTGGTCGTATTTATACACCTTATCTCCTTGTATTTAAAGGAAGTCAGAGGAGGGTGAGGTTATAGCCAGTTTGACGTCACGAAGCGGCAAGGGGAGATTCAAATCCTGGGTCTATCTCTTGAGCCAATAGTCTCACCTGTCCACAGGCATGTCATTTTCCATCTAAATTCTATCTTCTCAGACTTTCTCATACTAGGGTCTTGCTTTCATTCAGGCAAACTCTATAAACTTAAAACCACTTCGTGACACCATCCTCAGTGTTTTATTCCAAGGATCTAGCTAAATGACTTTGTATTTGTTTTAGTAGTTTTGTTCATTATTTTTTTCGTTTCATTGATTATTGACTTTCTTGTTTCGATATTTCTTTCTTTCAGGTTTTACAATTTTCTTGCATTATTATTGTTCTTGTTTCGCTCATGACCGTTGTTGTTTACATTTTCATCTGCTTGTATCACTCATTTGGTGTATGTTTCTCATCATCGTATGTTTTTGTAGTACCTATATGTAATTCTTGTCCTTGTCACCTGTTTGTAACTGTGGCTGATGAAGGGTAAAACCCGAAACGTCCCGTGTTTCCTGTGTACCGTTAACTTGTAAAACTGATTTCATACCATTTTATTTTTTAATTAATATATTTGTTTCCTTACCAGTTTTACAGCAGCCTCCTTATTTATTGTCTCATCTGTTTATTTAATACCTTAAATCATCAGAATAACTAATTAAATTTTAACAAAACAAAGTAAAAATGACATGATTTGTGTGCATAATGTGCTTGTTGATTTCTGTTTCACATCTTAATTTTTATTTGTAACTTCAGGTGATATAAATTATTTTTGTTTCTTTTGAGATTCCATCATTTATTCACTCATAATTTATTTCTCAACAAATATGTGTTGACTTGATTGTTTGTTACTAGTTGTTTCTGATGTCTAATTGCTCAGTGTAATTTCAGTGTACGTATAGTGGATCTCTCATGCAATGGTATTGTGGGTTTCCCAGCACCGTTCATGTGGAGGACTCACATGTTGAAAGAGCTGTTTCTATCCAAGAACAACATAACACGGGTAAGAAAACTTTCTCTATTAATTCCTGAATAGTTGTACTGACCTAGATATTTGGTAGTTATACTTTAGATTTGCTTTCTGTTCCTTCATAGTCAGCATCTGGGTGACAAAGTAGATAGGGCACTTGCTTCATGAAGCAAAAGAACCTGGTTCAGAACCAGGTCACATTACACTCCAGTCTACTCAGATGTACAAAATTGTTCTCATCTCAGCTCTGAGTTATGGAAGGCTAACTCAGCGAGGAAGGGATCTGATCACCCCACCTTATAAAGTTGAGACCTAGTGGTGGTGAAGTCTGTAACACTTCATTCCCCTTTATCTGTTATGTGACGACCTTGACTTTGATCTTTTACCTTCAAAGTGTTCTATGCTTCTAGTGTTTTAATATTAAAATTTCTCTGAGTCTCCAGTATAACTTACATGGAGCAACTTTTTCTGTATCTTTATGTGACCTGTTATGGGACATTTTATCTTCATTGAAATGTTAGCATCTCTCTTAATAGTTGAATGTCCCTATTTTTGTTCTTTAAGGAGCATGGCGTCACTACAACAGTTATATGCCAGGCATGTTATATTTTGTCCTTTATATGTAAGTCATGTTATACTTTGTGTGCCATCAATAAGGTGGGATTTATTGTATGCGTTATACATGAGGCATTTATATTTCCTTTGTCATGAGTGAGCAAAGTTATATATTCTGTGTGTCATAAGTCAGGCATGTTATATTTTGTTTTTCATAAGTGAGCAAAGTAATTCTATTCTATTTATAATGAGTCAGGCATGCTATATATTTTACTGTTCACAGGTTAACAAAGTTATATTCTGTTTATCACAAGTAAAGCATGTTATATTCTATTGTTAACAATTTAACAAAGTTACACTCTGTGTATCCCAAGTCAGGCATGTTATATTCTATTGTTAACAATTCAACAAAGTTACAAACTATTTATCACAAGTCAGGCATGTTATATTCTGTGGCCGGGTAGGGTAGTGGGGATTGCTGTTTTGAATCGAGAGTATTAGATTTTGATTACTAGCTAGCCTGCTAGAGGTGATGATTTCTCTCTACAGACTTACAGGAATTTACCAGGTTCGGGGACAATCCTCTAAGGTGTAGTATTAGAGCAGATGTGTTTTATTTATATAATTTACCAGCAAGAGTAGTTATTGTTCATTTATTATTTCCTTCTTTCCTCTCATGAATGTATGGCAAAGCAAATGAGTGACGACCTGCCTTTAGTATAAAGGTGACTTTTATTAAATTATAACATAATTACAAGTCGACATGGCATTCATAAGACACATATTTTATTCTTCTTCATAATGCCACATTTTCAAAGTTGTATACCAGTAGTGCAATAGGGGTTTTTCTGCTTCTTCAGGATATAAATTTACCATATCTCCGCCTGATATGTTATTGCTTCATCAAAACAAATCAATCCTGCATGTTACATTTGAACAGAAATCTTTCAGCCATTGTTCCCTTGCTAAATCAACAATCTTTCGATTTCGGCAGGGTTAATAATTTTATAGTGTTCACAAGTCAGGCATGTTTAAATATTCATTCCTGGAATTGATTAACTTTCATGCAGTTAAAACCACTTTAAGCAAACTAGTTAACTAATTAGGTTGCTGGGGAAATTATTCACATTTTTCTGAGCTATTGGATAAAGTGACGTATGCTTGGCGAGCCTAAAATAATGCGAAGCTATGGTTTATTTTTCTTTTATCTTCTGTTTCTATAAAAATTTATTTTATGTTAATATAGCCTGTATCTGAAAAACTTACGGTATACGCGGTTACAATTCTATTGTTAATTTTAAAAAGTTACATTATGTGTATCACAAGTCAGGCATATTATATTTTACTTGTCACAAGTTATCAAAGTTATACTAATTTTATTATGAGTGTTGTTATTTGTGCCACATGTGAGACCATGTTAATAATTGTTGTTAAACCCTTCTGTTGACAACAACTTATATACAGTAATGCCTACTAATGGCCTTGTTTCTGTTACAGTCTTCCTTATTATCTAACCTAGAATTGAGCTGTATTTTGTGTATTTGTTGTCTTTTAGCTGAACATGGAGGGGGCTCGCCAGTGGAGCAAGCTGGAAAAGTTACATTTGTCCTACAACAAGATTTCTGAGGTAAGGCTCGCATGTAGAATGGTAATCAGCAGATAATTTTTTTGTTCAGTGATCACAGCACTAGTGTTTTTGTTCAGTCGTCTCAGCACTAGTGTTTTTGTTCATTCATCTTAGCACAAGGGTTTTCTATATATAATTTGGTTTAGCAGTATTTTCATATTTTCAACAATATCTACCATATTTTTTGTATCAACTTTATTTTAACAGTGTCAGCAATGCTTTTGATATCTATAGTGTTTTCAGTATCACAATTATTTTAACAGTACCAACATTATTATAACAGTAACAATATTATTTTAACAGTAGCAGTATTATTTTCACAGTATCAACTTTATTTTAACAACATGAGCTATGCTATTAGTATCTACAGTGTTCTCTAACAGTGATGTTTTCTGCTTCTACCATGTTTTTTTAATGATAATTTAATGATAATTGACGTAGTGGATGATAAGCCAACATTACAGATAAGAATGATAATGAACATAGTGGATGATAAGCCAACATTACAGATAAGAATGATAATGAACGTAGTGGATGATAAGCCAACATTACAGATAAGAATGATAGGAAAGATACTAGAACAAGTCAAGAGTTTCTCATATCTTGGACACATAACAACAGAAGTGACAAATTTCAAGTTGTTGTCACGTGCTGGCCTTCGAAGCATGTATACACTGCTTAGACAGCACAGACTACGTTGTCTTGGCCATGTCTGCCACATGGAAGACGGTCGCATTCTGAAAGCTATCTTCTACGGACAACTGGCAGATGGCAAAAGAACAGTTGGGCAACCACAGCTGAGGTTCAAAGATGTGTTCAAGAGAGACATGAGGTCACTGGACATAAATCCAGCAACCTGGGAGAATGAAGCTGCCGATCGCACCAAGTAGCGATGCTCTCTATAGTGCCACCTCAGATTGGGCAAAAAGAAGCTCACACGGCAAGCAGAAGAGAGGAGAAAGTGTGGAAAGGAGCACCAGGAAAATAAGCAGCTGAGGGCTATCACCTCAGGGGTGCATTCCCATAGTCAATTATGACTGAAGGGGCTATTATTATTGTTATAATAAAAACAGAAGATGGCAGATGTGAAACAGGAATCAACAAGAAATACGACTGGCCAAAGCTACATTCAACAACATGAAACAGATACTGACATCTAAACAACTAACTTACAAATTGTTATTATATACTTGTTATTACCATCTAGTGTAGAAACATGGACATTGAACAAGCAGTTAGAAGAATGAGTTGAGGTGTTTTAGAATTGGAAATATAGAAGAATGGGACTCATCTGATAGAACGAGAGGAAAACTCATAAAGGAGTTGCAGAAAAGCTAGGAATGAGAACAGAAATAATGAATGAGATTAGAGCGAGATAAAATATTTTGGTCATACAAAAAGACTTAACACCTTGCTGACAAGCAGTTGACGGCAGATGAGCAATAGGAAGACAAATCTACATAGGAAGATTGTACAATAAGTGGAAAGATACTGATCAAAGCTTTTGTCTGAATACTTGGTGTGACTTTAGTAACTTGTTAATTGTGTTTAATATTGTCTAGTTACCCAGGGAGATTGGTCAGCTGTCATCTCTGCAGTCCTTGGACTTGAGTCATAACAGACAGCTGACAACATTGCCTGATGAACTTGGGAGATGTTCTCGTCTCTGGGAGGTGAGTATGATGAATGTGAGGGAATGAGAACTGACCAAGCTGTTTCTGTGACTTCAGTATGAAAATGAGGCATTTTTCTGTCATCAGCATCATTTTGTGAGACACTTCTGTTTGGGTCCAATATTCTTTCTATCTTGTATTGTGTCTCATAAAAGGCGGTTCTCTCTCTAGATATATACTGAAGCACATTAAAAACGCACCACCTGTATAATCCAGGAACAGAGTGTGAAATGTAAATATAAGTGTTTACAAGTTTACATATTTGGAATCTTTATTCATTTTCCTATGAATCCATGCTGGTCATTAATTTTTACATTTGATTGTTATGAAATTCATTGCGTTCTGTGCAGGCAAGGGAGAAAACCAAAAATGCAACCAATAAAAAAATTCATTGACACTATCCTCAGTATCTGGTATGTCCACCGTGTGCTTGCAAACAAGCTTGGCAGCGGCTCCGCATGGAATGCACAAGTCTCTGAAGGAAATTCCGGGGAATCAAGTCCCATTCACGTGTAAGAGCAGCTTCGAGCTGTTGCAGATTAACTGGAGAATCTTGCCTGTAGACTCTGCGTCCAAGCTCGTCCCACAGATGTTCTATAGGGGACATGTCTGGTGATAGGGCAGGCCAATCAATTGTCACAATGTTCTGCTGCTGTAGATATTGCTGCGTAATGCGTGTAATGTGCGCACGTGCGTTATCCTGCTGGAGAAGCTGCAAGTCTGGATAATTTGTGAACGCAGGAGCAACCAATGCATCCAGAACCTCATCTCAATATGTCACAGCATTAACATTTCCACGGAAAACGTGAAGAGGCAAGCAATGGTGAAAACTGAATCCTCCCCAAATGTGAATACTGCCACCTCCAAATCGGTTGTGCTGACGAACACAGCAATCTGCAAAGCGCTCTCCACACCGTCGCCAAATCCGCATACGTCCATCAGCAAAGGATATGTTGAATCTGCTCTCGTCTGTGAATAGGACAGCATTCCACTGCAGTTTAGTCCATCTGACATGTTGCTCTGCCCATTGCAGGCGCTGCTGACGATGTCTGTGAGTCAAGTTTGGCCCAACACAAGGTCGTCTTGCAGTAAGGCCTGTATCTCTGAGTCGTCGTATGACTGTCATTCGAGAGACTTGCCCACGTCTACCCACTATTGCTCTTGCTGTTTGACTTGCCGGGAGAGAACGATTCCTTAGGTGACTCAGCACAATATGATGATCTTGCGCAGGGGTAGTAACTCATTGTTGGCCACTCCGAAGTCTATCCCGGGCACTGCCAGTGGTTCCGTAACGTTCATTGAGACGTACAATATTGCTGTGGTGGCAATTCATCCTTCTGGCAATGGCCCACGAGCTCATTCCAGTCTCCAACATACCAATGGCTTGTTGGCGGTCGTTTTCAGATAGTCGTGGCATTTCAAGCACATGTACTGGGTGTTTTGTCTCAACTGCCTTTTTATACCGAGTATACTGCCACAACGCGTACACATTTTCAGGGTCATAGCTGTTGGGAATCATGTTGCACATGTAACTTTCATTGTTTTCATGTAGTCTGTACACAAACCCGTGGGTTGAATCATGCACTTTCCATTCCAGCAGCCATTCACTCTCTACCTCATGACAAACACGGGGAAAATCCATTCCCACACTTTTTTTTTCCAGCTTCTTGGCATCAGTATATATAATAGTGGTGCGTTTTTAATGTGCTTCAGTATATGTATATATATACATATATAGTTGTGGTGAGACGTGATCACTTATGCCAGCTAGTATAGTACTTGAAGAAGAAATTTACAATGCAAATTTCCAAGTACTTTTACAAGAGGCTGATTACACATTGTAAAACTGTGTCACAAAGTGAATTTAGGTTTAGAGTTGTCTGAATATATAGACAAGACTCTAGTTATAAGAAAGTCTGAGAAGATAGATTTTGTATGAGAAATGACAGTGAATGTGGAAGATGAGACTTATAGCTTCGAGGGTGAGAACCTAGATTGACTCTCCCTCGCCACTCGTGACGTAAGTACTAACTATTGTCTCACCACCTCTGACTACCATAAAGGAGATAAGGTTTCACTAAAGTCCACAGACACAACTATACAGACAAGCATATATGTACAGTATAGTTATAGAGAAACTGATCGAGGGTACATTTTATGGTTTATTAAACAAATCAAAACAACACAGTAAAATAAATAACGTGCGAGGTCCCACCAAAGTGAAAAAAGACCAAAACAATTAAAATGACAGACAATATAACCAAACACTTTCACCCTATCTTTAAACCAGCATGGGAAAAAGAATTAAGGATTAAACACCCTGTACTTGGTGGGGGTCTCTAAGTACGAGCCACCACTCCTAACTATGCTATTATTAATTTTAAATCTAATCCACTGTCCGGCTGCAGACGTAACTAAATGTCTACACAAATCTGAATGTACTATCTAATGTCGTACACAGCTAATCACAAGCACTGATCCACTAACGGACTTCTTCAGTGCTAACTCAGAGGCTGTCCTCTAACTCTGTCTATCACCCTCTCTAACTTCTTGCTCTCCTTTGCTACTGCTCAGTGTCTCTCTGACACCGCTGTCTTCTGCTGAGTGGCGTCTCTGTTACGCCCCTCCTCTCATTAGCATTCAGAAAGGAATGTTTTCCCTTTCTCCCTTCCAAACTACAGATGCTGATGACTTTCTTATTAAGAACGAGGTACTTGACTCGGGATGTAGATGCTTCGCTGCTGATGAAAAACGTCTTTCAACTGCCCCGTTAACCTCTTCAGGTTTAGGACAAATGACTTTATTATGGTCGTATAAACAACAACACCAGGCCATGCGCCTAATTGATGTGTTATAACGAGCTAAGAGCTCCAGATTTTAAAAAATCTCATTCCCTCTGAAGACTGTGCTTCACTGCATGAGAACTGCTTTTATTTTACTGGTGCAGACGTACTTGGCACGGGTAAATACCGCGTCACCAGTTCTCTTCACCTCTGGCAATGCCTCGAACCTTCTACTCCTGAGAAGACCGAATACCTTGGCAAGTTGTAAGGCAGTTTACAACCCACCCTGTGTGCTGTGAAAATGCTGTGAACAAAAAAATAACCACAACTATACAACAAATTAAAAATATTCTCAACCCTAACACATAAACACCTTAAATTAATACATCTCCCATCTTTCCCCTAAATTAATACCTCTATCCTACACAAAACTACACACAAGCGATAAACAAAATTCCTACCCAAAGGTCAAACTCATTTACAATCACCTTCCCGCCCCAACTTACTATCTGACTGTTATGTGAATTCCCAGACACAGGCTGACCTAAATCTGTTGCGCTAGTCTACCTCAGCCGTCAAAACATTAGCTTCGTTGAAGCGTAACATTCCCCGGTACAGGATAATTTCCTAGCCTTACTTTCTCAAGGACTGACCCGGGAAGGTAACAATTAACACATTTATTAACCACCCTGTCTACTGCACCATCTCAGTAATATTAATTACACCCCTTACCCCTGTCTCCTGACTACACAACAAATTAATACATAATTAAATAAAATACACAAATACGCTCGCGTATATACACGGTAAATTGTCATAATCAAAATGAGGGTGACACAGACCTCCTCTTTCCTATTACAGAGCACCCGTTATCTTAGCACTTTTCCTCACACAGTTAATATCTCAAAACCGTTACACAAATCATAAATACTACTAGCTTATATCCAAGAAAATCAAAGACACTACTTACACTACATTCTATTGTTTAGCATAAGTAAGCAATTGATGGCACTTCTGTTTAATAAAATAAAATTAACTCCCAGAAGAAAACTTTACTTTAACATGCTAAGATCTATTATGAAACGAACTATCTACTCGCTAATAAGTTATAGACATACCCAGATTATCGAATTTCTCACAAAGAGCAGACGATAAGACGTTGTTTCCACGGCAGTAAATTATGAAACCAGAGAGACCGCTAAAGACTACACCTTGGTTATTTATCATAGAAAACCGATGCTATAACCTACGCCATAAGTCACCGCGTGGCGTCCCTCTGGGCCGACCTCTGAGCAATAATATTGCTGCATTTAACTTACATCTGACCTCCACCAATGATATCATAAACTAGACATGAGTCATGTTTATTATTGCTCATGCGGTACTTATTGTGTCATGTGAGATAATCCTACTGACCGTTCGCATTATCAAAATTAAATTTGATTGGTTATAGCATTGAACCTGGGTCGTTTCTCCCCCCATCCCTCATTTAAACCGGGTGGGTGTTCCTAACATTGGAAAATTTTCCCAGCCGCCTAATAAAAATAAAAAATGAACGCAATTACTTACAGAGAGAAAAGGACTGGGGGAAAAATTGAAATTAAAACCCACAATAACTCCTCATAAATAAACGCAAATAATACATGGAGAAGGAAAATGGGGTCCGTTGAAAATAAAATCGCAGTAAATCCTCACAAACTGAAGTTTACAGGTAGAATCAGCTGTCGTTTGGTAATTCATATCAGTAGAGCATGTGTTTTATGACTGGAGACAAAAGTGACAATGATGATGAGAACTTCCACATAACACTGACAAACAACATTTTTCTTTCTTATATAAGAATAAGTGTTCTTAGGTCAGTTTCTTGCGCTGATTTCAAATTTGAAATCCGTTTATCTCTATCACATCGAGCTCTTAAGATATTTGTGAATAAATATATTTTTGGGAAACCCTTATTTGCTCCGTTTCATTTTTACTATATAACTTTTTAAAAATTAATAAAATGCAAAATAATTATACTTTTTATACTGCTAAAAGATGCATGACATATGTTACGTTATATTTCAAATAGTTACTGTATTTTGAAATAATTCTGAGTGAAATATGGCTTCTAGAAGTTGTAGAAATTCGGCTGATCTGTTCTGTTACGTGTGCGGATATTTTACCGATCGTGTTCACCAGAAAAACTTTACACCATTGCTAAAGAAAGCATATGAACTTTATTTCGATTAGAAAGTTGATGATGCAAATAAATCTTGGAAGCCAAATGCAGTTTGTTCGACTTGTGCAAATACATTGGCAGGTTGGTTACGAAAATCGCCGAAGCATAAGTCGATGCCTTTTGGAGTGCCAGTAATATGGCGTGAACCGACAAATCACGCTACTGATTGTTACTTCTGCTTGACAAATATCTATGGTTTCCCTTTTAAAACTAGAAAGTCTGTGGTTTATCCAAATATTGAATCGGTTTCGAAACCAGTGCCTCATGATCCAATCACGTGTCCAATCCTAGTTCCACCAGAACAATATCCGTTGGACGTGAATGAACCATCAGAAAGTGATAGTTTACCTGCTTTAGAAACTAATTCTGACTCGGATTATATACCGGTGAATGATGGTGTTCACTTAATTAACCATTCAGAACTTTCAGATCTAATACGTGATCTCGCTCTCACCAAAGGACAAGCGGAATTACTCGGTTCGCAACTCAAAGAATGGAATCTTTTAGCGCCCAATACTCCGATAT
Organism: Oreohelix idahoensis; assembly: GCA_024509875.1. Lineage (NCBI taxonomy): Eukaryota > Metazoa > Mollusca > Gastropoda > Stylommatophora > Oreohelicidae > Oreohelix > Oreohelix idahoensis. The sequence continues at coordinate 307,028 of JAMPIV010016584.1, read as the reverse complement.
CTAAATTTCGTCATAGACACAGAGAACTTGTTCAATACTTTGAAATGGATGATGACATTTGCTATTGCAAAGATGTAAAAGGTCTAATGGTGCACCTCGGTCATGAGCACATAGTCAACGAATGGCGACTTTTCATCGACTCTTCCAAGACTAGTCTAAAAGCCGTGTTATTGCATAATGGAAATTTATTTTCATCAATTCCAGTCGCCTACTCTGTTCATATGAAAGAAACTTATGACAATATGGCTATACTTTTGGCAAAAATAAAGTACAATGACTACCAATGGCTGATTTGTGGAGACCTAAAGGTCATTGCAATTCTCACGGGCATGCAGACTGGCTATACTAAATTTTGTTGCTTCCTATGTGAATGGGACAGCCGCAACAGACAGGAACATTATGCAAGAAAGGTGTGGCCTATCAGGGATCGTATGCAGCTGGGGCATAAAAATGTAATACACGAGCCATTAGTTAACAAAGACAGCATCATTTTACCACCGTTACATATAAAGTTGGGGCTCATGAAGAATTTCGTAAAAGCGTTAGATAAAACGAGGAAAGCTTTCACTTATCTTCGAGAAAAGTTTCCGCAAATTAGCGATGCAAAGATAAAGGAAGGTATCTTTGTAGGACCTCAGATTAGGAAAGTTATTGCAGACAAACAATTCGAGAACTTGTTACATGGTAGTGAACTTCGCGCATGGATGGCATTCAAATTGATCGTCGATAACTTTCTGGGAAATCACAAATCTGTCGACTATGTGCATATTGTTAAGCAGTGCATAGATGCATACAGAATTATGGGCTGTAACATGTCTCTCAAAATCCATTTGCTCGATTCGCATCTTGACTTTTTCCCTGACAATCTTGGCGAAGTCAGCGATGAACATGGAGAACGATTCCATCAAGATATCGCTGTAATGGAGTCACGTTATCAAGGACGGTGGAGTGTGACCATGCTTGCCGATTATTGTTGGATGCTTCATCACGATGTACCACATGCCATTCACCGACGAAAGTCGACTGCAAAGAAATTCAAGCCTACATAACTGTTATACTTCTTGTACAAATGATGTTGTAATACTGTATGCGTTGTTAAAAAAACTTCAATTGTGTATTTCTAGAGATCCCGACCTGAAGGAGAAAAACGGTTTGCAGATTTAAAAACAGCGCATTAAAATTGACCAGAAAAACATAGAAATGTTAGAGAAAGAAGAAAAAAAAATTTTTTTTGTTAGCCATTGTAATCTGAGCTGATAGCACGTGACAGGAAGACTTGGCATGTGTTTGTTGAAGGCCTATGCTCCTTGATGAGATAAAGAGGGTTGATAGATTGATGTTTGTGATGTCCCCATGTAGTTCCCACAAAGGAGGTCAAGAAATAATATCACTACTACTCCCTCAAACATTTGATAAGAAACAACTAATGTCAGGTTGTGCATCAGGTTGACATACACATCATGTCAAACAAATTGCTACAGAAACAACTAATGTCAGGTTGTGCATCAGGTTGACATACACATCATGTCAAACATTTGATAAGAAACAACTAATGTCAGGTTGTGCATCAGGTTGACATACACATCATGTCAAACAAATTGCTACAGAAACAACTAATGTCAGGTTGTGCATCAGGTTGACATACACATCATGTCAAACAAAATTGCTACAGAAACAACTAATGTCAGGTTGTGCATCAGGTTGACATACACATCATGTCAAACACATTGCTACAGAAATAACTATTACCAGAGCAAATGATTACTGTGGTACAGGTTTTGTGTACAGGGGCTAGCAGTTGTGGTACAGGTTTTGTGTACAGGGGCTAGCAGTTGATATCATAAACTTTATTTCTTACGAGTGCCTGAAAACATACCTTTATGTTTGTCTAATATTAATTTAGCAGTTGTGGTACAGGATTTGTGTACAGGGGCTAGCTGTTGTGGTACAGGATTTGTGTACAGGTGCTAGCTGTTGTGGTACAGGATTTGTGTACAGGTACTAGCTGTTGTGGTACAGGATTTGTGTACAGGTGCTAGCTGTTGTGGTAGCTGTATGCTCATTAAGGAGCAACAAGAAAAGTGAATCAACTAATGATTGTTATTGTTGTTGATTAGAATCAACATCATTTCACTGTAGGCAAACCCAAAGGTGCTCAGTCTCCCTCAGTATATGTCAAAGAATGTGAATGCTAAGTGAACTAATGATTGTTATAGCAAATAATATTCATAATGTTGTTTGTGCATCATGTCAAACAGTTATCTCTTTGTAAACATTCAGCAAACCAAAAAAAGTTGTGATGGTTATATGATTGCTGAGACATATTTTATCAGATGCCTCTTGATGGCCTATCTCTGGAACTGGATATTGGACTGACCAGAGGTCGAGTCAAGGATCTGACAATCTATCTCCATAACAGGCTGAAGAAGGTATTCACTAGTGTTTGTGGACTTGACATGGACAAACAAAAATCCTGACATGATCCTTTCTCTTCTTCTCTCATATCTGGACTTATTTTGTTGTTGTTGCCTGCAGTTAACCATGTCTTATAACACTGTATGTGAGTATCCATACTTCCATAATGATGCTGACCATATCATTCCTAGTTTGCTGCATTTGTGTTCTCTATGTCAAAGCCAAACTGAAAGATGGGCACAACTTCCCTCATATTTCTACTAGTTTTTTCCTTCTATCTTTTCTTCCTTTTGTTTTACAAGTTCTCTCTTGTCAGACTGACTTTGTCTGCATCTCTATGTTTTTAATTGCTGCTTTTTCTTCTCTTCCATTTATGTGTGTTTCTGTTTTCTGTCATATTTCAGACCAGTGTTTCTTGTTTCAGATCTGTTTTTCTTATTTCAGACCTGTTTTTCTGTGCTGTCTGTATATCTTATTTTAGATCTGGATATTTGAACAATTTAGTATGTCTTATTTCATATCTATATATTTCTGTTTGTATTATGTAGATGATCATTCACTCCACATCTGTGACATGATGTTATAATATAGATGGTTGTTTATTCCACATCTGTGACATGATGTTATAATATAGATGATTGTTTATTCCACATCTGTGACATGATGTTAAAATATGGATGATTGTTTATTCCACATCTGTGACATGATAAAATAGGTAGTTGCTCATTCCACATCTATGACATGATGTTATGATATAAATGGTTGTTTATTCCACATATGTGACATGATGTTATAATATAAATGGTTGTTTATTCCTTAAGCACTGGTGTACAGAAAAAGCGATCAGTAGAAACAGGACAATTTTCAAGTAACTTCAGAGCAGAGGCAGAGGCCTTGAAAACTGCAGCAGAGGTTATAATGACATAGGAAAGCACATAGAGACAAGCTGCTTTCTTTACCGATGCACAGTCAGTAATTGCAGCATTGAAAAACCAAAATAATACAGACCTGGATGACTTCAGAATAGTGCTCCACAAACTATGTCAACGATTCAAAAGTGTTGTGATCCAATGGATCCCATCTCATTGTAACATCACCAGCAATGAAGAGGCTGACAGATTGTCAAAGGAAGGTGGAAATCTACCTGAGCCTGATGCAAGCGTAACTTTTGAAGAGGCAAAGAGTTTTATCAGAATCAGATAGAGAAACAAATGGGATGTAGAATATTCAGACTCCACACTGGCCACAACAGATTGAGATCCCATCTATTCAACAAGCTAAAGATAGGAACTACCGATCAGTGTAACTGTGGCACTGATAAAATGACTGCTGATTTTATAATATAGGTGGTTGTTTATTCCACATCTGTGATATAATGTTATAATATAATAATAATAATAATAATAAATTCTTTAAGCGCCAAACACGGCGCATAAGGCAGAAAACCAGTGTTTATTGTTCGTTGTGACATCCTCTTAGTGACATTATTTAGGCCCAACGTTATAATATTAGGTTCTTCTGAGTTTCTTTGTTTATTCCACCCTCAGGAACCCAAGTCTGTAGTGGTATTCTGATGTTTTGCATTCGTATACATGACCGATATATGACCATCGTTGTTTATTCCGGACATATTTCTGCCTAGAGTCTTCTCTTATTTGTCGATTAGTCTTGAATTCTTTCCAACTGATGTTCATGAGTTTTCTAAGACATTTGTTCTCGAATGTATTCAGCTTGTTCTCCAATGATTTTGTTATTTTCCAACTCTCACAGCCATATGTTAACACTGAGATAACATTTGAATTAAACAATATTATAATATAGGTGGTTGTTTATTCCACATCTGTGACATGATGTTATAATATAGGTGGTTGTTTATTCCACATCTGTGATAGGTTAGTGGTTGTTTATTCCACATCTGTGATATATGTTATGGTTGTTTATTCCACATCTGTGATATGATGTTATAATATAGGTAGTTGTTTATTCCACATCTGTGATATAATGTTATAATATAGGTTGTTGTTTATTCCACATCTGTGACATGATGTTATAATATAGGTGGTTGTTTATTCCACATCTGTGATATGATGTTATAATATAGGTGGTTGTTTATTCCACATCTGTGATATGATGTTATAATATAGGTGGTTGTTTATTCCACATCTGTGATATGATGTTATAATATAGGTGGTTGTTTATTCCACATCTGTGATATGATGTTATAATATAGGTGGTTGTTTATTCCACATCTGTGATATAATGTTATAATATAGGTGGTTGTTTATTCCACATCTGTGACATGCTGTTATAATATAGGTGGTTGTTTATTCCACATCTGTGATATGATGTTATAATATAGGTGGTTTCTTCTTCTTCCTCGTTTGCCCTGAAAAGGACGGTGGTTGCGTTGTGTCTGTTTGCGCCTAAGCTGTGATATCTGCACCTTTCGGTCAACACATCCGACTTCTGCACGGCATTTTTTAGGGACCGGGTTTGCCTTCCCATTTCGATCCGTGCTCGCTCAGCCAGACTGCACTGCTGCAGACTGTTTCCAGGACCACCACATGGAGGTGGAGCACGGTCTTGACCAGCTCTGGTTTGCTGGTCCTGACACAAGCAGTCAAGCTATGAGTCGCTGACTGCGTTCTCTATTGCTGCGTCTTTGGGTCCCATATAGGTGGTTGTTTATTTCACATCTGTGATATGATGTTATAATATAGGTGGTTGTTTATTCCACATCTGTGATATGATGTTATAATATAGATGGTTGTTTATTCCACATCTGTGATATGATGTTATAATATAGGTGGTTGTTTATTCCACATCTGTGATATGATGTTATAATATAGGTGGTTGTTTATTCCACATCTGTGATATGATGTTATAATATAGGTGGTTGTTTATTCCACATCTGTGACATGATGTTATAATATAGGTGGTTGTTTATTCCACATCTGTGACATGCTGTTATAATATAGATGGTTGTTTATTCCACATCTGTGATATGATGTTATAATATAGGTGTATTGATCAAATATTCACACTAAGAACAATTATAGAAGAATCAGTGGAAATGCAATCGCCACTTATTATCACCTTCGTCGATTTTCAAAAAGCCTTTGATAGTCTACACCGCCCATCATTGTGGAAGATACTTACAATCTATGGTTTTCCAACAAAATATGTGAATATAATTAAAGCGCTATATGACAATGCAAGATGTTGTGTTAGAACAAATAATGGGAATACAGAATGTTTTACAGTAGAAACAGGGGTGAAACAAGGCTGTATTATGTCACCACTACTTTTTGGAATAGCTATTGATTGGGTTATGAGAAACTATACCCACAATGAACAATTAGGTATAAAATGGACAAATGGAAAATTCCTGGGGGACCTGGATTTCGCAGATGATTTAGCATTCTTAAGTTCAACACCCAGACAATCCCAAGAAGCAGTAAATAATTTGTGTCATCTCTCGGTTAAAATAGGTCTCCAAATAAATGCCTCTAAAACTAAAGCTATGAACTTTCCTAACGAGACCTTTGATATCATCTTGAACGGGGAAAAACTACAGAAAGTTGAAAGTTTCAATTATTTAGGCAGTAAAATGACTCAGGATGGTGACACAACAAGAGAAATCCATACTAGAATTGCTTTGGCAGCTAGCGCCTTCAATAGATTATCTAAAATTTGGAAATTACGATCATTGAATATACATACCAAGCTTCGTCTGTTTAATTCAAATGTTATCTCAGTGTTAACATACGGTTGTGAGAGTTGGAAAATAACAAAATCATTGGAGAAAAAGCTGAATACATTCGAGAACAAATGTCTTAGAAAACTCATGAACATCAGTTGGAAAGAATTCAAGACTAATCGACAAATAAGAGAAGACTAGGCAGAAATATGTCTCCGACTATATAAGGAAAAGACGATGGTCATATATCGGTCATGTCCTACGAATGCAAAACAACAGAATACCACTACAGGTGCTCACTTGGGTTCCTGAGGGTAAGAGGAAAAAAGGAAGACCAAAAGAAACACTCAGAAGAACAATAATAAGAGAAGGAAGAACGTTGGGCCTAAATAATGTGCAAGAGCTAAGAGGAGTGGCGTCACAACGTACAACCTGGAGAGCACTGGTTTCTGCCTTATGCGCCGTGTTTGGTGCTTAAAGAATTTATTATTATTTATTATTATAGGTGGTTGTTTATTCCACATCTGTGATATGATGTTATAATATAGGTGGTTGTTTATTCCACATCTGTGAAATGATGTTATAATATAGGTGGTTGTTTATTCCACATCTGTGATATGATGTTATAATATAGGTGGTTGTTTATTCCACATCTGTGATATGATGTTATAATATAGGTGGTTGTTTATTCCACATCTGTGAAATGATGTTATAATATAGGTGTGGTTGTTTATTCCACATCTGTGATATGATGTTTAAAATATAGATGGTTGTTTATTCCACATCTATGATATGATGTTATATTATAGGTGGTTGTTTATTCCACATCTGTGATATGATGTTATAATATAGGTGGTTGTTTATTCCACATCTGTGAAATGATGTTATAATATAGGTGGTTGTTTATTCCACATCTGTGATATGATGTTATAATATAGGTGGTTGTTTATTCCACATTTGTGATATGATGTTATAATATAGGTGGTTGTTTATTCCACATCTGTGAAATGATGTTATAATATAGGTGTGGTTGTTTATTCCACAACTGTGATATGATGTTTAAAATATAGATGGTTGTTTATTCCACATCTATGATATGATGTTATATTATAGGTGGTTGTTTATTCCACATCTGTGATATGATGTTATAATATAGGTGGTTGTTTATTCCACATCTGTGACATGATGTTATAATATAGGTGGTTGTTTATTCCACATCTGTGACATGATGTTATAATATAGGTGGTTGTTTATTCCACATCTGTGACATGCTGTTATAATATAGGTGGTTGTTTATTCCACATCTGTGATATGATGTTATAATATAGGTGGTTGTTTATTCCACATCTGTGATATGATGTTATAATATAGGTGGTTGTTTATTCCACATCTGTGACATGCTGTTATAATATAGGTGGTTGTTTATTCCACATCTGTGATATGATGTTATAATATAGGTGGTTGTTTATTCCACATCTGTGATATGATGTTATAATATAGGTGGTTGTTTATTCCACATCTGTGATATGATGTTATAATATAGGTGGTTGTTTATTCCACATCTGTGATATGATGTTATAATATAGATGGTTGTTTATTCCACATCTATGATATGATGTTATATTATAGGTGGTTGTTTATTCCACATCTGTGATATGATGTTATAATATAGGTGGTTGTTTATTCCACATCTGTGATATGATGTTATAATATAGGGGGTTGTTTATTCCACATCTGTGACATGCTGTTATAATATAGGTGGTTGTTTATTCCACTCTGTGTAATTATATTTGAAAGGCACAACGCTACTACCGAATGAAGCTGATGGTTGTGGGTTATGGCGGGAGAGGAAAGACAAGCCTGCTGCAAGCTCTTAAGAGAAAACTGAAGAATGCCCCATCAGAGAAACCTGCAGTTACAGTCGGGGTCATTGTAGAAGACTGGAGGTATCTTCTTGCCTTCCGATTTATTTAACCATGGCTAGCTCATATAGACGTGTGACTCTGATGTGACTCAATAGTTAACAATGTTTGTATCTTTTATTCTTTTATTCTTCTTTCTCCTTAATCACTCTTTAGAAGAATGAGATCACCACTGCAAGTAATACTCTTGCAAGAAAATTGCACTTAAATACTTTATGTTATCTTGCAGTGGTATTTTCTGAAGCAATTTGTTTTACATGAGAAGGTCTGTAAAACTAAAAAAAATAATGGAAAAATGAACTGAAGACAGAAATGAAAGAGATAATGGAGGCATGGAAAGATCTTGGACAGGAGGAGGTTGGCAGGAATTTCTTAAAAGGTCTAAGTGCTGGAAATTAGCTGAAGAGCAATGAATGAAGGAATTCACAAGTTAGAAATTATTTGAAATCTAAAACTATCCGGTCCAGACCTTTCAGGCGAGGGATCTCTTCTCATTTATTTGTCTTTGTTTTCATTCTTGTATCTATGTATAATAATTGTCTTTGGCATGCTCATGAACTTCTTCCTAATCTCAGTAGTGCTGTTGTGATCTTTATGAACAGATATGAGAGACAGAGATACGGCAAGACAGTTACCTACACACTCAACACATGGGACTTTGCTGGACAAGAGGATTTTTACAGCACCCATCAGTGTTTTCTCTCCAATAGAACACTTTATCTGGTAGGTTGGTCTTGTGTCAACTCAGTGTTTTCTCTCCAACAGAACACTTTATCTAGTAGGTTGATCTTGGGTCAACTCAGTGTTTTCTCTCCAATAGAACACTTTATCTGGTAGGTTGATCTTGTGTCAACTCAGTGTTTTCTCTCCAACAGAACACTTTATCTGGTAGGTTGATCTTGGGTCAACTCAGTGTTTTCTCTCCAATAAAACACTTTATCTGGTAGGTTGATCTTGGGTCAACTCAGTGTTTTCTCTCCAATAGAACACTTTATCTGGTAGGTTGATCTTGTGTCAACTCAGTGTTTTCTCTCCAACAGAACACTTTATCTGGTAGGTTGATCTTGGGTCAACTCAGTGTTTTCTCTCCAATAGAACACTTTATCTGGTAGGTTGATCTTGTGTCAATTCAGTGTTTTCTCTCCAACAGAACACTTTATCTGGTAGGTTGATCTTGGGTCAACTCAGTGTTTTCTCTCCAATAGAACACTTTATCTGGTAGGTTGATCTTGTGTCAACTCAGTGTTTTCTCTCCAACAGAACACTTTATCTGGTAGGTTGATCTTGGGTCAACTCAGTGTTCTCTCTCCAAAGAACACTTTTATCTGGTAAGTTAATCTTATTTCACCTCAGTGTTATCTCACACATCATGTTCTCTGCCAGGTTGATCTTATTTAATCTCAGCATTTTTTTTCTTCTAACTAAACACATCATCTGGTAAGATGACCTTATTTGACCTCATTATTTGACCTCAGTGTTGTCTTTCAAATAGAACACCTCATCATATAATCTGACCTTATTTCAGTATTATCTAACTGACAATTTTTCTCCGCTAAGTTGACAACATTTCATGTCAGTATTTTCCCTCTAACTGAACACTTCATCTGGTAAGATGACCTTATTTTGTCAGCATTTGCTCACTATAATGTAAATTGACTATTTCAATTTCAGTCTTGTTATTTCTAACAGATGACTTTGTCTGGTAAGCTTACCTCATTTCACCTCACACCAAAAAGTGACAGACTTTCATAAATGGGTGCTTGCATAGAATGAAAGTGGTATAACAAGATGACTAATGTAGAACTAATGACAAGAATCAGACAGGTGCCAGTGGAACAAGAGATGAGATCAAGATGCTGGTGATGGATATGACACATATTGAAGAAACCTGTTGATAGTATTACAAGGTAGTCCTTATTCTAGAACGCCCCCAGTGTCAATCTGCAGTGATGTCCTGTTAATGATAAGCAGACAGAAAGTGAAAAGACAGTCTGGGTTATAAAGACTAGAGGTGATGACGAACCTACTAATACTGATCACGTATAGTCTAAACTACATTCTGTACAACTAACAATGGTCACACTGTGATTGTAAGATTTCTCAAGCAGTTTTTGTAATTGTGTAGTTCTTGCATTACAAGATGCCAATGTAAAATTTGGATCATTTTCTCTTGCAGGTTGTGTATGACATCAGTATGGGCACAGATGAAATAGACAAACTGAAGCCGTGGTTGTCAAACATTCATGCAAGAGCGCCAGGCTGTCCAGTTATTGTGGTGGGCACTCATTATGACCTCCTCGCAGAGGGTAAGTTAATAAGTGCAAATAATCTTCTACTTCTTACACTCTCAGACGTCAATTAGAATATGTTTTAAGAAAGCCGTAGTCAGCTTGAAGCTATTTCTATCTTCATAGAGCTTTTCTAGGAATGGTACTGGAGCTTTCTCTGTTAATCATATGTTAGACATCTTTGAAGCAGATGCTCAGCAGTCATTGTGGCCTGTGTGAAGTCTGAAGATTACCACTTGTTCTCTTCTGTTGATCTGGTAATATTCATCATTTTGTTGTGTGTGGCCTGTGTGAAGTCTGAAGATTACCACTTGTTTTCTTCTGTTGAGCTGGTAATATTCATCATTTTTTGTGTGTGGCCTGTGTGAAGTCTGAAGATTACCACTTGTTTTCTTCTGTTGAGCTGGTAATATTCATCATTTTTTTGTGTGTGGCCTGGATGCACTGCATCCCATTTGTTTCTGTATCTGCTTCTGATAAAACTCTTTACCTCTTCAAAAGTTATACTTGTGTCAAATCTGATGAGGATAGTGATGCTATTGGTAGATGATAACATTCTTTCACTGATAGAAATTAACGTTGTTAGTCACAAGTCCCTGTCTTTGATGAACTGACTTCATCTGTGAAACTAACGTCATTGTTTAAATCACAGAAGGGGAAGATGACAAAGTCCAGTGTGAGATGCTTGAGAAAAGTTGCACATGTCACTCTGAGAGATAGTAGAGGAAATCAGGAGGTTGTGGCAGCTAGACGATGCATGAGCTGCTGAGAGACCATGCAAAAACAAAAACAAGATTGTTCTGGCACCTCATCAGAATGTAGCCAGGTTTTCTGCCAGGATACATAGTAAGGCGAGGCCTGAGAGAAAGATGGATGGGTAGTGGTAAATAAATCTGGAAGAAACATGATGTAGTGGTAACCAACGCAACACACTCCTCATGGGAACAAAAGCTGCTTGTTCCCATGGTGTTAAATGTCACTGGTGTGTTGTAGTCTAGAAGATAAAATCTTGTTACAAAATTCATTCTCAGTGAAACTCTAGCAGGGTTGTTCATTGTTTGTTGCTCTTTGTTTTCAGAGACCAGAGAAGACGTTGTAGCAGATTTTGAAGTCAAGCTAAAAGAGTTGGTGCTTAAACCAGGTAATGTAGCTCCTGATCTTTGTTACTCTCATTTAAGTCTCATCTTTGTGTATTGTGCTCAATGTTTTAAGATTATAAATCACATTGCTTTAATATGTCCATCATCATCATGATGTCTTGTGACTAAAGAATAATCTGTGTTCACTCTACAGATGTGACAAGAGTTGAAAATTTGTCTGAATCCAAATGATTCTAACAAATCTTAAACTGACAGATAATTGTTCAAAACTCCAACAGAGTTTAGAGTGGCAAAATATAAGTGTTTCTTTGATTAATGTTTCAATAAAAAATTATTTTTTACAACTGACACTTTGACCACTAGCATTGCAGACTCAAAGAACATTTATGTGTCTGACACATTACTATTATCTGTGTGAATTTACAATAAACAGGACAGACAAATAGACTCATTAGACTTAATGAAACCTCACACGATTAACAGGTACACTTAAGTGAAGAGAGACTTGTTCAATTAACTATCCCTTTATTACTGACATATAACATAGCAAAAATATGGCGTGAGTGGACGTTATACAACAACTGCTATGAAAATAACAATGCCCTTTACATCAGGTAAAGTACCAGTCATGCCCCATGGCACCAATCACATCAGCTTGCGAACTTAGTCAGGGAACAAAATGCTTACTTACAAGATACCACATCTATGTGAGATTACTACAAAAATATGAATAACAAACCTTGGTATAAGACGCCGCCTACAATCAGGGCTACAACACACCCTGTGCTGAAAAACCAAAACTAGCCACATAGACTAAATAGCAAAAGTCTGTCCCGCTGGCCGTGTGATACGGTCTTGTGACCAGCTGAGATAACGACCTGCCAAGATGGCAGTCTACTGGACAGTCATGAAGCTTCCCCTGCTTCAGTCCCTGCATAACTTATGATCACATGATACCATGGGACTTGATTTCACAAGGTGTAATCACAGTTGACTCTTGTAAAAATTGTCCTGCCCCAAACGGAGCATCTCAGTCATGGTAGTTGTAACACATCCTGTTCAGCGTTGATTAGTATTTAGTGTTGTAATGTTCAAACAGTACCTCAGATAACCTTTCCATAGCACACAGAAATAACTTAATGATCTCTAGCAGATGAAAACAGTAAACATTGTACGACTTGAACTTGTTTGTCCATAACCAGACAATAGAATATGACCAGCAGCAGTTTATTGTCTTTAAACAGTTTCACAGATTTATAATTATGATTCTGTTTGTTGTTTGTTGTTGTTGTTGAGGATGATATAACATAAAGGTACTCCCAAAACAGATACTGCCATAGGGGAGTGAAGTGTTAGAGACTCTACAATACTAGGTCCAGTATCGAGAGGTGAGGTGACCAATTACCTTTCTCGCTGCCTTTTCCTTCCCTGACAAGTGCAAAGTCAGGTACCCATTTACAGCTGGGTAGACTGAAGTGTGTTGATACCATGAATTGAACCCAGCACCTTTGCCACAAGAGACCAGCGCTCTAACCACTCTGTCAATCAAATATTATATAGAGAGAGAATAATTATGATGTTTTTGGTATAATATGATTATACCTGTCTAGTTGCCAGGGTCTGTGTGTGTGTGTGTCTGATGAGACAAAGAAAGATTTGTTATGCATGACGCTGGCAACCTCCTCATGTCAAACACATTGTTACAGAAACCACTGCTACAACAGCATGTCAGTGTTTGGTGTAGGGAGGGAACCAGCTACAGTGATGGCTCCATGCTCCATTAATAGCAACAAGAACATAATGACGATGAGAACATGAAAATATTGTCACTGGTTGGTTGTGTGTGTGTGGGTGTTCCAGGACAATTGTCCACTCTTACTTCTGGACATCTCAAATGTTTGGCTGTAGCGCTGCAAGAACTCAGGCTCTTAACTTGTGACAAGCAGAATGTGCAGTTCAAATCTCATTGTAGTTTCCACTGCATTTTGAAGTATCTACATGACTTATGTGTTATTGCATTTGCTGACTGACCTCGTTGCTGTTTCGAGTCATCAGGTCAGCACTATCAATAAGTCTAGTTAGATTGGTGAGTTTGTGCTACTGTATTGGCACTTGTTCATTTGTAACAGATGTTATTAAATAAAAGTTTTGTAGCACATTACTGACAGTAAATGATAGTTGAAAGTCCACACATCTCTGGACATGTTGTAAGCCACAATTGTGTGATGATGGGATTGACTGCGTATCTAAGAACTACTGAGCATCACATGTCGCAGCAGAAGCTCTAATTATAGTGTCCCGATAGCAAACATTCTTAGTAAGCTGCCTGTGGAGCATAGGGTTTTGGTTAGTTCATGCGAAGCCTTGTTGCCCCTTGCACTAGCAGTTCAAGTTCTGTCCATATCTTCTGTATCCTTTGTATGTATGGCTTCAGTTTTCTTATCTGTGTTTTTTTGGCTCCTTATTATCATAACCCATGAATATGTACAAAGAGTATTAGTCAAAGATTTACAAATGTTGGTTCAGTTGTAGGTTTATAACATGATTTGTGTATGAGTGTTTTTATTTTCTTTTTTTTAACAGGTTTTCCAGTGATCAACTGCTTTGCTATTGTTGGCATAAACAAAGAAACCAGAGAGCTTGAACAGCTAAGACATAAGGTCAAGGACATAGTCGATGAGTAAGTACAAACATAGTTTAGAAATGGACTAGGGAAGTTCAGCCCAATTTAAAACAAACAAAAACATCAAGATATTTGATTATTACAATCTTTAACTTGATGGTTTATTGACATGTCAATTTTAAATGTGATTTATTTTCTGCAAGTCGGAATGATGTGATCCTGACATGTACTGTCAGGTTTATTTTAAGAGAGAATAGACAATTTAGTTTGTCCAGCGTCTGTAATGCTGTGTGTAGGCTAAGTTATGTCAGGAGATAGTAAGCAACAGTTTCAAGAAGGAACAAAGGCACAGTTTTCTTCTCATGTTTGCAGTGCAGCTTCCTGTGTAGCTTAAGCCTTCAGTTAGTTCATTACGATTGATCTGTTGATAGTTTATGACTGTTATGTATGTGACTACAGTCTTCTTCTTTGATCCGTAGCCACCAGCCATCAGAGCAGTCAGTGGCCATCACGCCTGGTGGCGTCTTGTAGGTCAGCAACAAATTGATTCCACTTTGCTTGGTCGGCGGCCATCCATCATACAGTGCCCCAACTCTGGTTCATTCTTTGCATCTCGGCTTCCACAGTCCTCCGCCAAGTTGTTTTTGGTCGGCCTCTCTTTCGCTTTCCTTCAGGGGTCCATAGCATAGCTGTTCTTGTGATGGTATCAGGGTCCCTTCTGAGGACGTGGCCAACCCAACTCCAGCGTCTGCCAGCTATGATGGTGTGCATGTCCTCCTGGTTACTCCGAATAAGTAGTTCTTGGTTGCTGATGGTATTCAGCCAAAAGATTCAGAGAATTTTCCTTAGGCAGATTGTGTGGAAGGAGGACAGTTTCGACATTTCCTTCTCTGTTACTCTCCAGCATTCTGCACCATAGAGAAGCACAGAGAGTACACAGTTCTCGTACAGCCTTAATTTGGTGTTTGTGCTGTTCTGGGAAGACTTCCAAATATTGTTGAGACTAGCAAAGGCTGTTCTCGCTTTATTCATTCTGTTGTTAATGTCCTTGCTTGTTCCGCTGTCAGGTGTTACTATGCATCTTTACTTACTTACTTAGTCATTCCCCTTCTACCATGAGGTGTAGAGGTTTGGAAGAGAGAGCACCAGACTATCCTATCGGCTGTCTTCCTCCTGGCCTGGTTCCATTCTAGTCCTCAGTCCTTCAAAGATTGTCTAATGTTGTCCTCCCAGTGGAATCTGGGTCGTCCTGGGGATCTGGATCCCTGGCTCTTTGTTTCCCATGCTTGTTGTGGTAGCCAATCTTCTCCCATTCTGCAGACATGGCCAAACCATCTGCTCTATTCAGGTCTGCAGGGGGTGGGATTTTAGCCTTGACGTATCGTCTGGTTGCGGACCATGTCTCTTCTCGTTACTTCAACCACCTTCCTCAGATACCTCATTTCTGAGGTTTGGATCTGGCTTTTGTGGGTTGTAGTCATTGTATCCATATGTCAAGACTGGGACATGTGGAGCGGTATACAACCATCTTCATTTTCTTACCAACCTCTCTCTTGCTGAGGAATCCTCGATTTATGGCCTGAAAAAGTCTCCCAGCTGCTGCTTTTCAAGTGGCCAAATCTTCTTTGATGCCTCCCTTTCAGTCTATAATAGCTCCGAGGTATTTAAAGTGGTCGACCTGCTCCAGGACCTGTTCTCCCAGCTTAATCTGATGTCTTCTTTCTTCTCATGATATCACCATGGATTTTGTTTTAGAGCTGCTTATGACCATCCCTCTCTTCTCCAGCTCTTTTTCTAGACTTGCAGTTTGGATTGGAGATGTGCTTCTGATTTAGCAATCAGGGCAACATCATCAGCAAATGCCAGCTCTGAAATACAGACCTGTCTCATCTTCCAGTACCCCACTGAATACTTTCTTGTTCTCTCCTTACATGCCTTGATGATGACATCCATGAGGAGTATGAAAAGATAAGGTGACAGGATATCACCTTGTCTTACACCAGTGGTGGTCCTGAACTCTTCTGACTTATGGTTTGCTGTCCTCACATAATTTCTGCAAGACTTGTAGAAGCTCTGTATAGCATGAATCAGAGGTGCTGGAATGTTCTTCCTTGCCAAACAGTCCCAAAGTTTGCTCCAGGGGACCCTGTCAAATACCTTTTCCAGATTTATGAAACAAAGATGGATCTGACTCTTATACTCAAGGGCCTTTTTACTCAGCTGTCTGAGTGTGAAGATTAGGTCTGGAGTACTTCGGTTAGCTCAGAATCCGCACTGGACCTCATCCAATTGTGGCTCAGCTAGGCGTCTGAATCTCTGCTCTAGGATTCTAGAGTAGATTTTACCAGGGACACTGAGAAGGGATATGCCTCTATGGTTTCCTCAGTGTTGATTGTCACTCTTTTTGAAAATTTTGAAAATTGGCATTATGATGGCAATCTCCCAATCCTTTTGGTTTTGTTGCACCAAGCTGCCTGTATGACCCTTAAGAATAATAGGTCACCTGCTGCACCCATGTACTTAACCATTTCTGGTGTTATACCATCATGTCCTGCTGTTTTGCTTACCTTGATTTTCTCCTGTGCTGCCTTCAGTTCTTCCATCTTTATGTCATCTTCACCACCATTGGTTTTCTCTTCTGTGCTAGTGGTTATCATGTCAATGAGTTAAAGACAGCCATGCATTGTGTTTTATTGTTTTCTTTTCAAATGTAACTTTTAACAGTTGCTATAGTTTCTCTTCTGTTAGTTCATTTATCTTCATTAAATACTGGTTGTTGGCACAAAATCCCTCTTATGAGGTGTCTTCCAGCAAGTTAATGTCAAACTTACTAACATGAAGATTTCAATTACATTTGTTTTTGTTTCATGTTTTCTTTTGTTTTCTTCTTTGTTTCACAGGTTTAAAATAAAAGGGCAGTCAGTGATGGGGCAGAATGTTCCAGCAAGTTATGTTGTAAGTATCTTCTTACTGGCCCCTGGTAGTTTCTAGGGCGGTCTGAGGACACATAGAATGTTCCAACAAGTTATGTTGTAAGTATCTTCTTACTGGCCCGAGATAGTTTCTAGAGGTCTGTGAGGAGACACACAGAATGTTCCAACAAGTTATGTTGTAAGTATCTTCTTACTGGCTCCAGATAGTTTCCAGAGTCTATGAGGAGACACAGAATGTTCCAGCAAGTTATGTTGTAAATTTCTTGTTAAATAATGAAAGAAACCTTGAGTTCTGTGAACAGGAAATAAATTAGTAAATAAAGAAATAAAGGTAATTAACAGGTACTCGTTGGACATAAAGGGTGACACTAGACAACAGAAAAGAAAATATAAGTGATAGGCTTACAGGGAATCGAACCAAGGACCAACAAAACGGCGCCATCGCCTTGCTGTGACAGTACATCGTGAAAGGACGCTCAGCCAATTTTGCACCCCAAAAAAAGTGCATTATTGGCAGAGAATGTGGTATGCTGGCTTGGCCACATGGAAGATGGTCGCTTTCCGAAAGATATCTGCTACGGATAACTGGCAAATGGCAAAAGAACAGTAACAGTTAGGCAACAGTAGCTGAGATTCAAAGATGTGTGCAAGAGAGACATGAGGGCACTGGACATAAATCCAGCAACCTGGG
Organism: Oreohelix idahoensis; assembly: GCA_024509875.1. Classification (NCBI taxonomy): domain Eukaryota; kingdom Metazoa; phylum Mollusca; class Gastropoda; order Stylommatophora; family Oreohelicidae; genus Oreohelix; species Oreohelix idahoensis. The sequence continues at coordinate 289,356 of JAMPIV010016584.1, read as the reverse complement.
AGGATGAATCTGCCGATCACACCAAGTGGGGATGCTACCTATGGCGCCACCTCAGATTGGGCGAAAAAAAGCACTCACAACAAGCAGAAGAGAGGAGAAAACGTCAAAAGGAACACCAGGAAAATAAGTGGCGCATTCCCATAGTCACTTGTGACTGAAGGGGCTATTATTATTAATTAGAGAATGTGGGTTACTTTGACTTGATCCAGTCAAGCCTTATTATCATTTGTGTCCACAAAGCTATTCAAATATTCATATTTCCTGTGTGTTTTTGTACAAATTATTTTGACATCATCATCATTTGCCATTTGTGCTCCCTTTGGAGTATGTAACTGCAACTGGCCCCTTATATAGAGTCTTCACAAAAACATGTACGTGCTCATACAGTGTTGGTTTCTGTATGTTTTATGTGACAAGGTTGCCAGTCGTATACAAAACTTCATATCAGTCACCTATCTTGACATGTCTGTCAGAGCTGTCGTTACCTTTCTTTATGTCCTCAGAGACCCCTAGCAACTACAGTTAATATACCGTATATTACATTTTTGTTTTCTAGATTTTCAGAATGTTGAAAACATATTTGCTTAAAACAGTTGTTAAAATTAGGTTCAGGAAAACTATAAGTTATGAATGACTGAAGACCTTGTTGAATCTTCAGAGACTTTACAATAGAGGTGAGCTTGTGGGACAGTTTACTGACTTGTCTAATTTTTATTTTTATTTGTGTGTCTAATCCTCTGTATGTTCTCAGCACGTTGCAAAGTGTTTCATGACTGATGTTGGCTATACTCACTGTTTCAGTTTTCTCAATGTGTCTGTGGCTCTGTTATAATAACGAATTTTCTCAATGTATCTGTGAGTCTACCTTTATAAAGTTTTCTCAGTGTATCTGTGAGTCTACCAGAACAAAGAGTTTTCACACTGTAAATCGACCATCCATTAAAATGAAATAGTTTCCTGGGACCTGTTTCAGAGACTAGGAGAACTGCTGCATGAAGAGTCCAAGAACATAGAGTCCAGTTTCCCAGTTATCAGACACTCTCGCCTGGTTCGTCTCATCAAGAACGAGAACCTGGACTTGGATGAAGATGATGAACTCAAGCAGGTAAGTAAAATTAGATTCCTGTAATATTTCTGTCTCACAGTATGATGTTTTACGTTCACCATTTACATGGCCACCACCAGCAGCAGTGTACCATCAAACACTTTGTTTTGCATACTGTTATTGTAGTTAATTAAGCCTGTTCAACATTACCATTGAAATCCTACTATTATTTATGAAAACAGCATGTCATGTAAGTATCTGCTGTTAAAAGATGACTTAATTATAAATTAGATCCTGAACAAACAAAAACAAACAAGATGTTAAAATCAAACTGGATATCGTCAAAACAGATACCGTGTTTAAAACAACACTTTCATTTTTATGTCAGCAAAATGTTTTTTCCCGTTACTGTCTTATATCACCTGATGTGGACATTAGGGCACAATTAATGCTGTCATTGAGTTCTGTGACTCAGTAAACACTTTTATCTTAAAAAGGGAAAATTATTTTCTGTCTCACACTCATATGTATTCTTTTTTACTTTGCTGTTCAAAGGAAGATCTCATACACAATTTTAAGTTTAGAAGGTTGTTCTTAAACCATGGACAAATGTTTTGTATTATGGCTGTTCAAAGGAAGATCTCATATATAATTTTAAGTTTAGAAGGTTGTTCTTAAACCATGGACAAATGTTTTGTATTATGGCTGTTCAAAGGAAGATCTCATACATAATTTTAAGTTTAGAAGGTTGTTCTTAAACCATGGTCAAATGTTTTGTATTATGCGTGAAAATATTGAGACTTGAATTAAAGAATGTCTGTCTTGACAGGCTGTCAGCTTCCTTCATGAGAGTGGTGTGCTTCTTCACTACAACGAGACAACCCTTCAGATGAGAGATTTTTACTTTATCAACCCAGGCTGGCTGTGCCGCATGATGGCCCAGGTTGTGACAGTGCCCCAGATCAACCCATTCATTGACAGGAATGGGGTTCGTATCATAAATTTTGTATTTAACAATACTGTGCGTGCAGTGTCTTCTGCTCGTTACATATTGTCTTGAAATAACACATTTTAGCAAATAGAACACATACTGCTTATTGTACAAACTAAACTCTGCAAAGACATGCTGTAAAAATGGTAGCCTCTCTTTTTCAGAGTTTATCACATTATTCTTGGCAATGTCTTTGTGATGTTATTATTGTAATAAGTTATAGATAATCTGTAACATGTTTTGTAGGTATTGTAACAGGCTATAAATTTAATCCATAATATGTCTCTTCTTTGATATTATTAGGTTTTAGATTTAACACATAACAAGTTTTGTGGACATGGAAACATTTTGTAGTTTGATTCTGGAAGAAATATTTAAAATATTGTAATAGCTTGTAGACGTAATCCATTACATAAGTTTTGCAGATATAGCAATAGTTGTAGATTTAAACATTAATAAGTTTTGTGAGGTCCTGACTGTAACCAGACAGACATTAATGGATTGATTCTGCTGAGAGACTGATTGTGACAAATAATGGGTTAATTCTGACCTACTGGTAGATTGATTCTAATAAATGGTGGGTTAATCCTGATTGATGCAGGGCTGGGTGTTCTTACTGGTAGCTTGATTATGTCTGTTGGTAGACTGAATCTGATTCATTATCTAAATGTTCAGTTGATGAAGTAGTGAAGGTTACAGCTATCCTAAAATTCATATGTGACAATTTGTGTTTTATGTCCAGGTGATGAAGAGGTCTTCAGTACAGATGTTGTTTACAGGCAAGGAGACATCAGGGCAGAGCAACTTTGTGTTTCCTTCCACGCTGATTCCCCAGTATCTGCATCTGTTAGAAAAGTCAGTTACTTATCTTGTCTCTCTCTGTCTCTTTTTTTTTTTTTTTAAATGGAGTTTGTTTAATTTGTGTACTCTTTACTTATGTCATTTGCCATTATTTGTGAATTATCTTTAGTTCCATGTTCTTTTATCTGCCGCTTCTTGAGGAAGAATTACTGGGTTTCAAACCTGATGGTATCACGCTGCAGTTTACCCAGCTGTAAGTGGGTACCTAACTCTGCTTTTGATTTAGGAAAGGCAAAGACAGCATATAAAACTGAGACCTTGTATAGTAAAGTCTCTAACACTTCATTACCCTGCAGGATCTGCAATGAGACTATGTTTATCTTTACCATTTTTGTGTGCTAGAAACTTCACTAGTAGGATTGTTTATATAGTACACATTGTGTTGCCTGAGGTGGTGCCATGTTTTTGTTCTTAAAGATGTCTGCCCGTTGCTTGATCCATTTTCTTCTAGGCTATCTCTGTGTCTGGTCTCATCCATTTTTATGCCACATGCACATTCTGCTGATTTGTTAGGATTGATTCTGATAAGATGTTGGAACAAATTTTTGTTTAAGATAAACTATTTTTGTTCTTTGGTCACCTATTTACCTCAAGGCAATCACTAATTGTATCAAGTGTTTAATTATGTCACTGTCATGACGTATTTCTAGGCCGTATTTCTAGATTTTTAGATGGTCGAAAGCCACCCTGATAGTCATGTGATCAGTGGAAGTAACGGAATGCACAAGGCTGGTGCGAATATGGTCAGTGGAGACTTTGACTGCCATCCATTGCGGACGCAGTTTTTTGTATGCCAGCTTCGGCCGCCTGTGATATCTAGGAGAGTGACGCTGTGCCCACCATTTGAGCCCTATTTCTAGTGTTAGCTATTTCTGCTATTAAGGATTCCAGGGAAGTGGTTATTTACTTAGCGCTGAGTTTTGGTACATGCTAAGTTACTGTCATACCAACGGGCTGATCACCCGTTTGCCAGTCACTTCGATTACGGAAACAACAGCAAATGGATTGATTTGCCGTTGCCCTAAAGACGCCAATAGGCATGATGGGAAACAATGGCAAAGAAAACCTATCTGCTGTTGCCCTAAGACGCCACTAGGCGTAATGGCCACTGACTGCTTTGACGGTCGGTGGCTAAGGACGGAAGAAGAAGAAGAAGTTACTGTCATGCATTTTCATAGTCAGTGTTACTATGTAGGTTTTTCCCTCGTGATGGCGCGGTGTCCATTTTACGATTGTGGTAGCCAGATTACCTGTTCTGTAGATTGATATTTGTACATGCATTCCCTGTTGTGGCACGTATATAGTCGTAATGTTGTATTTTCATCAGGCCATGTGTGGTCATGTGTTTAATTGAATAAATGGGATATAAGCTATTCCTGAGCGTTAGTCATATGTCACCCACTGTTGTTGTGTCATGCTTCTGGCAATACGAGCCCGTGGGTAGTTTTGATATAAGTTATTTAGGACAACAGTGGTATAGTCAGGGCCGGATTAAGCTAGTGCGGGGCCTGTAGCATATGTTAAGAAAGGGGCCCTATATTTAAAAAAAAAACAATAAAACAACACAAACATATTTGAACACATACATTTTTAATTTGCATAGTAATTATCATTATCAAGTAATTCGTGAAAGTAATCCTATAAATTTGCCACTCATGTTGCTGGCGTTGTCATAACTTTGACCACGGCAGTCTTTAATATCAATGTCATTTGCCTTTAAAAAATTAAGTAGACTTTTAGTAAGCTGTTCAGCACTATGACCTTCCATATCCAAAAATGTCACAAATCTTTCAACTGGTCCAGATGGCAAAACATAGCGCAGAGTCAAAGTCAGCTGGCCCATATTAGATATATCTGGAGTAGAATCCAATGAAACGGAATAATACTTGTATTTCTTCACTTCACAGAGAATGTGATCCAGTATGCTGGATCCAATCAGATTGATGAATTCCTCACACGTTGTTTTAGATAGATATGATGTATGTCCAAATCCTTTGTTTGCATGAGTACTTATATGCTCTGCCAGAAAAGGGTCAAACTTGGCCAGTAATTCTAACAACCCTAAGTAATTCCCGTTATAAGGGTACCCAACAATTGTTTTACCAGGTATGACCAACAATTTCATCACTGCCACGAAATGAAAGGCCTCGTTCTGCTAAATACTTCACAACTTCAATTATTCGCTCTAGAAGTTTGTGCCAATACTTTTCTTGAATGTCCATTTGTTTCACAAGATGGGAATCGACACGTTCACCTTTGTTTTTACGCATCAACAGTGAAATTAAAGCTTGTCTATGTGAGGAGCTTTCTTCATGTCGACGCAATAGATTGCTTGCATTTTTCCAGTCATTAAACCCTTCCACAGTAAACTTTGATGAACATTCTGAACTCATAAGCTTGCATGGGAAACAGAATAGGCGCCCTTTACTTTCTGAATAGCCTAACCATTTTCTTGCATGTTGCTTGTTTGTAAGTTTATGAATATGTGTAAAATAAGACTTCTGACAGTATCGAGTTTTCTTTTCAGTGTCATACAATCGCACGGATGAAGAGAAGGCACTATCAACATGTTGACATTTTTCACTTCCCTCGGATATGCAATATTCACGCTCACAGTCATCTATATTGTTCGGCCAGTCACCAATATCATTAGAGTACTTCTTCGTTTCACTTATTCTTTCACATTCAGACTCAGTGTATACTGGGTTTTGCTGTATGTTTTCTGCTGCACAGCCTGCACTAGTACTAGTTGTTCCTGTACTTCCAGCTTCAGCGGTTAGAGTACCACCACCATGAACATCAAAATATTCTGTCAGCTTACGTGTTTTTGATATCACAAGTTGATCTCTTCTTTCTTTTTCTTCCTTCGCTTTACGTTCTTCACTTCCAGAAGCATAATTACGTCCAATATCTCTGTGTCTACTGCTCATTTTTTGAGTTTTCTAACCTTACAAATCAAGAAATTTTAATCAAGATCGAAAGAGAGCGTGAGCACGCCATATACCTCAATTAAAACAGGAAGTTTCCGTTTCCTAAATTCTAGTTTTTATTGTTAATGCAAATTCATTTCACAAAGAACGAAACAAAATTAGAGGGGCAGTCGCCTAGAGCCAAAAAAGTGGCTTCCGTCCAAACGTGACCAAATTTTCAACGCCACTTAAATGGCTTCCGTCCGCAAACAGTTAAGATTAAAATAGTGAAGTCACACTAAGTCACCCTCTTATGCTCTTTCTCTCACAATTTCGTGACACCAAATGAAAAGGCGCTAAAGATGGCATAAATCACAAGATCATTGGTTTAACGCTCGTTTGTTTTTTTCTTCTCTCTAACCAGCGGCACTCGAGCTTTCCATCTCTTGTGGCCCAATGACATGTCATTGCGAGGTTGGGGGGGTCAGTGGACTTTCCTTCCGACCCGGTCAGGAGCTTCGCTCCTTCCCATCAACGCTCGTATTAGAAGATGACCAAAAAATTATGTACATATTTATTGGCGCGGGGCCCCTAAAAGCGCGGGGCCCGTAGCATATGCTACTTGTGCTACTACGTTAATCCGGCTCTGGGTATAGTGGTTAAGGGGAAGGTAGCTAGCACCTTATTCCTCCCTCCGCCTGAGTTAGTATATAAAGGCTTGTGTGATAGTCACTTATTGGAATATAGTTCATGTCAACGTCTGTTGTTTGTGAGAACTGAAAAAGATGTTATTTCTTAGTTGGTGCATGTTGGTATACTGCTAAATTTTAGACTTACATCAAACAGGGTGTACAATGTACGAGTAGCTAAGTTGTCTACTACACTGTACACTTGCATTCAAACAGTGGAATATATTTTAGCAAGCTCTATTTCATACTATGTCTCCTGGAAACAGACTGCAGTCTGGCTGAGAGAGTAGGGATCGAAGTGGGAAGGCAAACCCTGTCCCCAAAAATTCTGTGCTGAAGTCGGATGTGTCGGCCGAAATCACAAATATCGCAGCTTTGCTGTAAACTGAAACAACGCAACCAACGTCCTTTTCAGAACGAGTGAGGAAGAAGAAGATACTATGTCTCATATAGTTCCTGGAGTCTGAGAAAATACTGAGATAGAATAGACTACTGCCTCCTCAGGCATGTCATACCAGGTGACTAATATGAGGTTTTACATTAGGTTGGTGACCTCATCAAGTCAAATAAATTGACACTGCAATCACCAAGAGCATATAACTGCTTTTTGCTGGCTTCCTGCAGGACCATGTGACTCCATGCTCGACAAAGGAAAACGACGATGATTTTGTACTATAGATGATTAAGTCAGCCATGTTTGTTGTTGTTGTTATAGAGGTTGTTGTTGTTGTTGTAGAGGTTGAAGTGTCATTTTGTGATATTTAGTAACATGGGGAGAAACTAATGATAGGTTGTTCAAAACTGTTGGTCAGTTTTTGTAGTAGCTGTTGAGCTGTCACAGCCTTTGATATTTAAAAAACACAATGTGGAAATAAGTGACAAGCAGTTTTAAATTGCTGTAGTTTGAGCTGTTTCAATGGTCATCCTTCAGGTTTGAGATTGCCTTGCCAAGAAATGAGGAAGAGCTTCTCATACCTTGCCGTCTGCCTAACAGAAAACCAAACATAGAAATGCCAGTACAAGACAAGTCAGGTAGGAATACAGTTGTTTTTCGTTTGGATATTGTGTTTACAAGAAAGTAACTGAGACATCTTGCTGTTGTCTCTCAGATCTTATGTTAAATGATGAAAAATTTAGATCCTGTAATTAAGAAGAAAAAAAAAATAACCCAAATATTGTTTAATTGTCTTGTCAGATGTGTATGTTAAATGAAGAAACCCAGACATTTGTTTGTGGATTTTACCTTTTAGATGTCTATCAATCTCTGGATCCATCTTTCCTGATATTTGCTATTTTAACATTAAATGCCAGCATTACTGGTAGTTCAGCAGTCAGTCTTAAAAGGTGTCACCGCCAACTTTTTCTTTGTTTCTCAGTATATTCCTTCACTTTTGCTGTTTCAGTAATTCCTAATCTCTTCAGTTCTCTCTAGATTTTTTTTCTTCTTTTATGAAATAGCATTCTCAGACATCTTTTTATACAAGTAGTGAACTTATTTCAATGTTGACAACCAAATTAGAAGGTAAATGGGTAAATAGTTTTACTTGCCTTCCCCACATGAAGACATTTCTGTCTGCCAGATCTTTAATCTGCTCACCTGATCTGTAATATAAACTGGTCATTCCACATAAAATAGGACACACATTTAGAAAAACCTATTGATAGCATTACAGGGAAGTCTTTGTTCTGGAATCCTAAGGGTAAAGGGTAGTGGGAGACAGAGAAACACACGGACAAATGAACTGGTGACATACATGAAGAGTAAAGAAAACATGGAAAGATTTTCATTGGATGGCACAAGTCAGGTGGGACTGGCAGAAATATGTTCAAGGTCTGTGCTCCTGGAGCAGCTGATGAGTCATAATGACTTAGTCAAGAGTAATTCATATAGATCACATGGTTATTTGTTTCTTTAATGATGATGTCCGTGTAAATAATAATGTGACTTTACTGTCAACTTCAATTCTGATGTTTAATTTGTTGAATATAGATGGTTTATGAGACTGCAGTAGCTAGGTCTCAGTCTGAAAATTCTCTTATTTTTTATTATATCACTTAAAATTATTGGCGTATGTTTGGGTGGCTTTAATAAATAATACAATTGTCATGATCATGTTTATAAAGTCACAGATAACTAACTGTTCCTGCTAATGTTGAATCTGTCTGTTACAGAGCTGGTTGTGAGGTGTTATATGATGCCAAACACACCTATTGGATTCTGGTCCCGTCTTCTTAGCAGGCTCATTGTTTTTTCAGAGAGCAAGTTTGCAGAGGTTTGTATAAAAGTTGTGTCATTGATTGTCTGTGTGGATTTCCAGATTGGATATTGGTGAGCAGAGACTAGGACTCCTGCACTGCATCAAGCAAGTCATAAAAGACGGGCCGCATGGATTGTTCTTGGGACTGACTTCTTCATTAAGTAAAAGATAATAACCACAGAAAGCATCACTGCAAAGGAGTACGGCAAATACTTGAGCACATACTTTCTGCCAGAAACTCTGTAGCCAGTCACCATTTTAGTTTGTGGAGTTTTCATTTCATTAGGGTATTTGTTTTTATCTGTTGTATTTCAGTCCAGGCATTTGTGGATATTAATTGATGATGTAGCAGACTTTTTGATGACAAGTTTCGTTGCTCTCTCTCTCTGTTTTTGTTGTGACTCAGTGTTAATCTCACGATCTATATCTTCAGAACATGTTGTGTTTACAAGAAAAACCTCAAGTCCAGTTTTGGAAGGAAGGAATTTTTGTCAAATGGAGTCAGGTAATTGACTGAGGATCATTATACAACCAATATCTTTCATGTTTGAACATAATCCAGAAATGTGTGATAATTCTTGAAAGAAAGAGTGAATCAACTGAAAAAGTGGTCATAATTTTCTTCATGTTTGTTATATGATGTGAAGCATTGTCCATAAACTTTGATTGTCTGTTTATTGTTTAAAGAGAGTGATAACAAAAAATGGATGCTGTCATTGCTATCTTTGCAAGTTATGTTCTTTATTACAGAAGTTACATGTTTCTAACACTTCATTTTTACCAAACCACAGACAGCATTTTTCCTAGTGGACAGCTATAAGGGTTACCACGATGAGCTTCATCTGACAGTATCAAACACTACTCATGGCAGCAGGTAAGGCTCTGTTGACTGTTGTATAGTGTAAGTAAATAAATTAAGGGGCTGCTGTAAAACTGGTAAGGAATATAAGTATATAAACCAATAAAATGGTATTGAATCAGTTCTACAAATAACAGTTCACATGAAACAAGGGACGTTTTGGGTTTTACCCTTCGTCAGCCACAGTTACAAACAGGTGACAAGGACAAGAATTATATATAGGTACTACAAAAACATACGATGATGAGAAACATACACCAAATGAGCGATACAAGCAGATGGAAAAAGTAAACACCCCCAGTGATGAGCGAAAAAAGAACAATAATAATACAAGAAAATCATAAAACCTGAAAGAAATACCATAACGAGAAAGTAAATAATCAACGAAACGAAAAAAAGAATGAACAAAACTTTGGAACAAGTAAAAGGTCACTTAGCTAGATCCGTAGATGCTTGGAATAGAACACTGAGGTACCTTGTCCAAGAAATCGTCTAAGGAAGTGACGTATAAGATAGCGACAATTTAAAAAGATACAAAAGGATTTCTGTTGACTGTTACACTGTACCTAGTCTGATCTCGGCAGTCTGTGAGTAGACAGAGAGACAACAGGACTGCTACTCTCTACTGACGTAGCATTAAAAAAAAAAAGTTAGTTGCTTATCCTTTACAGGACGTGGCAATCAACCCCAGCTTTTATTGGCTGTTTGTGATTTTTCTAGGCAATTTTTTCATTCAGTAGTTTGCCATTGCTTTCTGAACGGTACGGCGCTTATACCATTGTTAAAAATCCACACAAAGCGATCTGCTACCAAACCGCCTGCAGCAGGTTTCGAACCTGGTATATCTGGATTATGAAACTGCATTCATATCCATTAGGCCACAGACGCAGACGACGTAGCATAAGAGGTGATTAATATGAGGTTAGGCACGGGGCTACAAAACCTCATCATGTAAAACCAGTTGCTATATAAACCACTACTACAACAGCGCATGAATTGTTTTGTTGCTGGTTTCCTACATGGGAGCCAGCTGTAGTACTTTAATTCTCTCCGAAGACGGTGAGTATCTGCCTGAATGGCGAGAGGACACTTGTCATTGTACAGGGAAAGTAGGATACTCACATAAAATCAGTCTCAGGTTAGACATACTAACCTGAGATTTCGCCTCGAGTAATAGCGGGCATACGTTAAAAATAAAAAAGTACTTTAAGTAGCTAAAAGTAGGGATAGGATCATTGACAAGGGCCCCACAGGCTTAAAAAATCACAGAGACAAATCTAGAACTTGCCATGTCAGACTCGTTATCTGAGAGTTAAGATTAGAATAACAATGGGACAACTGAGAGTTAAGATCAGAATAACAATGGGACAACAACTCACTTGTAATAATGAGATGTCATAACAACCGCAGCATCAATCTCCATAATTTTAATACATCAACAAGACATTGCAGTAACAAATTAATAAAGTGGTGCAAATAAAATGTGATATACTAGACAATTCTCTGGTCCCTGCAACACTTCTAAACTGGTACTCTAACACAGCTGATTCAATAAAACAATACACAGGCATATTCCTCAACACACTAGTACTGCAAGACCAATACAAAAATAGCAGAAGGCTTCACAACTTTCAATCTTCTAAAATAAATCATCAGCAGCTTCTCCACAATTGGATAAACCCTGATGACTCAAGAACAGCTACTTAACCACAACATATAACTTGCTACTTGACTCGGCAACATCTCTCATTCAACTCCCCTCTACGAGAACCACTCACTGGCTATGCCCCAAACAATCCTGACATTTACTCACTGTAAAATATTCCCCTCGTTTAGATGTGAACAGCTCACAACAAGTCTTGTAAACATCATGCGTACACAAGTATGGGATTTTCGCTCAAATATGGGAAATTTGACTTTCTCTGAAGAGCTACAGTATGGGTGTTTGCATAGAATAAAATCCCAAGAAGCAATAAATAATTTGTGTCATCTCTCGGTTAAAATTGGTCTCCAAATAAATGCCTCTAAAACTAAAGCTATGAACTTTTCTAACGAGACCTTTGATATCATCTTGAACGGGGAAAAACTACAGAAAGTTGAAAGTTTCAATTATTTAGGCAGTAAAATGACTCAGGATGGTGACACAACAAGAGAAATCCATACTAGAATTGCTTTGGCAGCTAGCGCCTTCAATAGATTATCTAACATTTGGAAATTACGATCATTGAATATACATACCAAGCTTCGTCTGTTTTAATTCAAATGTTATCTCAGTGTTAACATACGGCTGTGAGAGTTGGAAAATAACAAAATCATTGGAGAACAAGCTGAATACATTCGAGAACAAATGTCTTAGAAAACTCATGAACATCAGTTGGAAAGAATTCAAGACTAATCGACAAATAAGAGAAGACTCTAGGCAGAAATATGTCTCCGACTATATAAGGAAAAGACGATGGTCATATATCGGTCATGTCCTACGAATGCAAAACAACAGAATACCACTACAGGCGCTCACTTGGGTTCCTGAGGGTAAGCGGAAAAAAGGAAGACCAAAAGAAACACTCAGAAGAACAATAATAAGAGAAGGAAGAACGTTGGGCCTAAATAATGTGCAAGAGCTAAGAGGAGTGGCGTCACAACGAACAACCTGGAGAGCACTGGTTTCTGCCTTATGCGCCGTGTTTGGCGCTTAAAGAATTTATTATTATTATTATAGAATAAAAGGATTGATTTGGTACGACAAGATCACGAATGTGGAACTGATGACAAGAAGACTAATGGGGAACTGATGACAAGAAGACTAATGTGGAACTGATGACAAGAAGACTAATGTGGAACTGATGACAAGAAGACTAATGTGGAACTGATGACAAGAACTAAAGAAGTCTCAGTGGAACAAGAGAAGAGAAGAAGACACTGGCGATCTATAGGGCACACAATGAGGAAAACTTGATAGCATTACAAGGCAGTTCTTGTTCTGGCATTTTCAGGATAAGAGAGGTAGATGGAGACAAAGAAGACATGAACTGGAGACAGACATGAAGAAGGCCTTGAGCTGATGGCACGGGGCATCAAGTTTGTTGAAGACCCATGTTCCTTGAGGAGGTGAAGGGTGATGATGATAGGACATTCACACAAATATGAAAGATTTCACTCATGTATAGGACAATCACACAAATATAAAACATTAACTCATGTATAGGACATTTACAACAATATGAGAATTTCACACAAGCGCATGTACTCACATGGAACTATAATAGAGACATTGAGCTGTGCTTGACTACTTTGTAACGCTGATCATTTGCAGACTGATGGGCTACCTTGTAGACCATGTTGACTCTTTGGTGGACGAGTGGTACCCTGGCCTGACTACCATAGATCCCATGCTTGGTAGGGAGCTTCTGGAAAAATATGTTCCCTGTAACATGTGTCAAGGTCAGTGTAATCGGCTGTTAGTGAGAATAAAATCATAGTTGATTAGTTTCTTGTTGACTTTGTGGTTCATTATGGCATTATTTTTTTTAAACAGCTCAATATTTATCACTTCTATGATGACCAGAAGTCATCTGGATTGATACTTACATTTTTATAATCCCTTGTATACTACTTAATGCACATGTAGCCACTGAGACCATTAGCCTCTTTACAAGAAACTTGTGTCAAAGTACTTTGTGTGCTGCTGCTGTGATGGTTTGTGTAGCAGGTCTTTTTAGATGGTCAGACTGTCAGCTCCATTTACAACCTATCATTAGTTACTTCATTAGTTTCTTCATTAGTTTCTTCTAATGACATGTCTATGGAGGAGGCAGTATCCATGCTCTTTCTTTGTCACTTCAGAAACACCAGAGATCATTAAAATAAACAAGTTGTTGTCAACAAATAAAGTGTATTGTGTATGTAGACTTGAACTGAAGGATTGAGGGGTGTTGCCTTATATACTGCGAACCAAGTTCTGAAATAATCAGTTCCAGTAGATTTGTGAAACAAGAAGCAATAGAACCTGAAATTAATAAATATAATGACAGGAACACAATTATACACAATTTTATTCTGTATGCAATAAAACTAATGGTGTCATCAAAAAGCTGCTAAGCCCAACAATTAGATCACATGGCTGTGTATTGGTAATAAAGTGTGCAAATATAAGTTAATAACACATATTTGTTATTTATTTTATATTTAGATGTTGGTACAGTCAATCCTCGCTATTCACATGTTCCTTTTTTGTGGATTCGCTCATTCATGCAAGATAACATGTAACCCATTTTTTGCCATTCACGAGTTTCAAGATGTCTACCGCACAGTAAGGAGAGGCTGGCTGCTTGTTCTCACGGCTTTTTTTGTGTTTACACGTGTGTTTGTTGAGCATCTTTTCATTCACCTTTTTGCAGTTTTACACTATTTTTGATTATTTTTGTAATTAATAATGGCATCCAAGCATAGTGCAAGTGTGTTGGTGAGTGTGTCTAAGTACAATAAGGCTGTGATGAGCCTCACTGATAAAGTATGTGTGTTAGATAAACTTCTTTCTGGGATGTCTGAATTAAATTTTCTTTATTTCTTAATCTTAAATGTTCTGTGTAAATGTTTTCAATTTTTGTTTTCCAGGGGTTTTGTAATAATGTGTGTGTATGTTTGTGTGTGTGTGTGTTTGCATGTGGATGTGGGAATGAGTAGTGACAGTGTGAGTGAATGAATATTGGTACACCAATAGATTATACATACTGTACTATTACAAAGACAACAGTGTATAAAATACATTTATAAAATGAACAGTATAATAAATAAGCTGTTTTTCAAGAAGGGTACACGACATGATGAGTTTATGGAGATCGGTAGCAAAAGTATATGGTAAACAGGGTCCCACAGAAATCTAACCCTGTTTTTCCCATAGGATCAATGGTTCCGTGTTTGCAGATTTCCGTATTGTCCGGGTTTTCAAGGAACCTAACCTAACCCTCACGAATAGCGAGGATTGACTGTATTTGTGTCTAGTTATTGAAGATATTTTGGACCATTAAATTGTTGAGAATATAAATAAAGCAAGAATTGTAAATATTTTATAAACTGTTGTCATAAACAATGCTGATACAGTCAGAATGGTTCATTGATGTTGCAGTGCTGACTTTTTTTAACCTTTCTCCAATGTAATTTAATTACTTAAATTATTTAATTTGAGGGGGTTGGAATGGCTAAGAGGTATGGCGTTCGCCTCTAATTCTAAAGATACCAAAGGTTCGGTTCCCAGTACAGGGAATATATTTGATGGAATGTTTTCAGAACCAGTGGGTCCTAAAGATTTCATACTCCCCCCTGATCTCCCTGGGTAGTCAGATATGATGCCTAGCCTTCTCAGATAAGGGCAACAAAATAGAAGGTCACGTTTACAAGTTGTTCATTTTAAAAATCCCTCGGCACTTGGAAATCATAATGAGTAAGCCACATGGCCGCTGCCCTTACAAAATTTACAAAATTAGGACAAACCTACCCACTACAAAAATATTTATAGAATATGTGATTCCTGTATACACACATTGTGATCCTTGCTGGTGTTACGGAGTTCGTGCACTGTGTTGAGATCCTCCTTGTGTGATCTAAGGGAAGAGATTGGAGCACTGATGGAGTTGTCTATGTGCACTGTGTTGAGATCCTCGTGTGATATAAAGGGAAGAGATTGGAGCACTGATGGAGTTGTCTGTGTGCACTGTGTTGAGATCCTCCTTGTGTGATCTAAGGGAAGAGATTGGAGCACTGATGGAGTTGTCTATGTGCACTGTGTTGAGATCCTCGTGTGATATAAAGGGAAGAGATTGGAGCACTGATGGAGTTGTCTGTGTGCACTGTGTTAGATCCTCCTTGTGTGATCTAAGGGAAGAGATTGGAGCACTGATGGAGTTGTCTGTGTGCACTGTGTTGAGATCCTCCTTGTGTGATCTAAGGGAAGAGATTGGAGCACTGATGGAGTTGTCTGTGTGCACTGTGTTGAGATCCTCCTTGTGTGATCTAAGGGAAGAGATTGGAGCACTGATGGAGTTGTCTGTGTGCACTGTGTTAGATCCTCCTTGTGTGATCTAAGGGAAGAGATTGGAGCACTGATGGAGTTGTCTGTGTGCACTGTGTTGAGATCCTCCTTGTGTGATCTAAGGGAAGAGATTGGAGCACTGATGGAGTTGTCTGTGTGCACTGTGTTAGATCCTCCTTGTGTGATCTAAGGGAAGAGATTGGAGCACTGATGGAGTTGTCTGTGTGCACTGTGTTGAGATCCTCCTTGTGTGATCTAAGGGAAGAGATTGGAGCACTGATGGAGTTGTCTATGTGCACTGTGTTGAGATCCTCCTTGTGTGATCTAGGGGAGAAGATTGGAGCACTGATGGGGTTGTCTATGGTCCTTTAAAACCAAAACCAAAAACCAATTTAATTTAATTTAATATTTTTGTTTTTGCAGGACCCCAGCCGTAAAACTTTAGATTTGAAGATCTGCATGGCATGGTTGATTGGTTTATACTGGTGAGTGGTGGTGTTGTTACTGTATGTCGTCTGATATCATAATTGCTGTAGATATAACATGACACAGCTTGTAGCTTAATTTAAGCTCCATGCACTGTGTTAGATCCTCCTTGTGTGATCTAAGGGAAGAGATTGGAGCACTGATGGAGTTGTCTGTGTGCACTGTGTTGAGATCCTCCTTGTGTGATCTAAGGGAAGAGATTGGAGCACTGATGGAGTTGTCTATGTGCACTGTGTTAGATCCTCCTTGTGTGATCTAAGGGAAGAGATTGGAGCACTGATGGAGTTGTCTATGTGCACTGTGTTGAGATCCTCCTTGTGTGATCTAAGGGAAGAGATTGGAGCACTGATGGAGTTGTCTGTGTGCACTGTGTTGAGATCCTCCTTGTGTGATCTAAGGGAAGAGATTGGAGCACTGATGGAGTTGTCTATGTGCACTGTGTTGAGATCCTCCTTGTGTGATCTAAGGGAAGAGATTGGAGCACTGATGGAGTTGTCTGTGTGCACTGTGTTGAGATCCTCGTGTGATATAAAGGGAAGAGATTGGAGCACTGATGGAGTTGTCTGTGTGCACTGTGTTAGATCCTCCTTGTGTGATCTAAGGGAAGAGATTGGAGCACTGATGGAGTTGTCCGTGTGCACAGAAGATGGTCCTTTAAAACCAAAACCAAACCAATTTAATTTAATTTAAAATTTTTGTTTGCAGGACCCCAGCCGTACAACTTTAGATTTGAAGATCTGCTGAAGGAATCTGAGAATGGAACTGAGATCTTCTGTCCAGAACATCAAGGCATGGTTGATCTGGTTAAACTGGTGAGTGGTGGTGTTGTTATGTATGTCGTCTGATATTCATATTGCTGTAGATATAATTACCAGCATGTAGCTAATTCTAAGCTCCCATAGAAGACACAAAAAATTTAACAAAAGAAGTATTTTACAAAGGACTGCGGGGGACATTGGTTAGATGATATTTATAGCATCTGTCTGTTTTAATGAGGATTCTTGATGACCAGGTAATCAAACGTGGGATGCTTGTTGAGCAGTGGAAAAAAAAAGGTAATGGTCGTCCCATAGCAGGTACTCAGATACCGACATCATGACCAGAACTGTGATGCTGTGGACTCCTGAAGGCAGGTGAAAGAGAGGCCACCCCAATAAAAAAACATCTAAATAGAGAACTATGGAGGCCGAGATGGAAATCATGAACCAGAGTTGGAGTACCACACAAAGGGTGGCCACCGACCGAGACAAGTGGAGACAGTTTGTTGCTTTCCTACAAGATGCCACTAGGTGTGAAGGTCACTGAGGGCAGGAAGAAGAATAGCAGATATTGCTGTTGAGGAGTAAAGTGTTAGAGACTTCACTTTTATAAGTTGGGGCGACCAGTTCTCATCCTAGTTGTCTTTGCTTTGTTTCCAAACTCAGGAGAAGAGTCAGGTAACTATTTTTACAGCTGGGTTCAAACAAATAAATGAATTTTATTTTAGAAAGGTTGAGAATTGGATATGTAGGTCTGTCTAACATTCTCCCCTTTGTTTTATCTTTAATCCTGTATCCTGACACTCACTCACTCACTCACTCACTCACTCACTCACTCACTCACTCACTCACTCACTCACTCACTCACTCACTCACTCACTCACTCATGTGTTTGATTATGGTTTGATTTCCTTATGTCTGCACTTTACATGATGCAAAAGTATCTGTTGCATTTAGAACTGCCATCACTTGAACAAATTCTTCATTCAGTTGGCAACATCTTTATATCACAAGATATTTTCTTATATGTTTATTGCTTCTTTTTAAAACGTTACCTGTGAAAAAAAATTGAATCTATTATGGTGCCTATCAGGGACAGAAAAAGTTAAGATATCACATGATTTCACGCAAGATGGAGCTATGATGTCTGCTGATTACTGTTTATGTTCTTACACTGTTAACATCTTTTATGTTTTACATATTGCCAAGGTTTGAATATGATTTGTTCTGTCAGATATTGATTATGACATGTCTTAACCACTGCTGATATTCTAAGCAATTATGCCTTTATTATATTAAATATTTCTTCATGTTATTAGTTGTACTGCAGTACTAGTTTTTTTTGGTTTTTTTTAAATAAAATTTTGCCTCGTTTTGGCGAGGCGCGTCCCGTTCAACCTATCCGGTTATATTAGAGCGCATGTCCAAATATTAAAGACCTTTAGGTCTGAAGAATTGTTACAGTACTAGTTTGTGTAGCACATTTTGACATCGAGTTTTGTAGATAAGCCAACCTTTGAAGGCATGTTTGTTGTTTTTCAGGCTCCAGACGTGATGTTGGCAGATGTAGAGCCTCACTTCCATCTTGATGCAGATCAGTTTGACTTCAAGGAAAGGTCAGTACATATTGTAGACAGTGTTTCAGGCTGTTGATTATATGTTGTTTGTATACCAGAACATTCTTGTCATGTCAGGAGTAGAATGTTGTACGTGTACCAGAAGATTCTTGTCATGTCAGGAGTAGACTGTTGTATGTGTACCAGAAGCTTCTTATGATGTCAGGAGTAGAATGTTGTACATGTATCAGAAGATTCTTGTCATGTCAGGAGTAGACTGTTGTATGTGTACCAGAAGGCTCTTATGATGTCAGGAGTAGAATGTTGTATGTGTACTACAAGGTTCTTGTCATGGCAGGAGTAGAATGTTATATGTGTACTACAAGATTCTTATGATGTCAAGAGCAGAATGTTGTATGTGTACCAGAAAGTTCTTATCATGTCAGGAGTAGAATGTTGTATGGGTACTACAAGGTTCTTGTGATGTCAGGAGTAGAATGTTGTATGTGTACTAGAAGGTTCTTGTGATGTCAAGAGTAGAATGTTGTATGTGTACCAGAAGGTTCTTGTCATGTCAGGAGTAGAATGTTGTATGTGTACTAGAAGATTCTTGTCATATCAGGAGTAGAATGTTGTATGTGTACTAGAAGATTCTTATGATGTCATAAGTAGAATGTTGTATGAATACCAGAAGCTTCTTGTCATGTCAGGAGTAGAATGTTATATGTGAACTAGAAGATTCTTGTCATGTCAGGAGTAGAATGTTGTATGTGTACTAGAAGATTCTTATGATGTCATGAGTAGAATGTTGTATGAGTACCAAAAGCTTCTTGTCATGTCAGGAGTAGAATGGTGTATGTATACTAGAAGATTCTTGTCATTTCAGAAGTAGAATGTTGTATGTGTACTAGGAGATTATTGTCTTGTCAGGAGTACAATGTTGTATGTGTACTAGAAGATTCTTGTGATGTCAAGAGTAGAATGTTGTATGTGTACCAGAACATTCTTATGATGTTGGGAGTAGAATGGTGTATGTGTACCAGAAGCTTCTTGTCATGTCAGGAGTAAAATGTTGTATGTGTACTAGGAGATTATTGTCTTGTCAGGAGTACAATTGTCATATCATGAGTAGAATGTTGTATGTGTACTAGAAGATTCTTGTCATGTCAGAAGTAGAATGTTGTATGTGTACTAGAAGATTCTTGTCATATCATGAGTAGAATGTTGTATGTGTACTAGAAGATTCTTGTCATGTCAGGAGTAGAATGTTGTATGTGTACTAGAAGATTCTTGTCATATCAGCAGTAGAATGGTGTATGTGTACTATAAGATTCTTGTAATTTCGGGAATAGAATGTTGTATGTGTACTAGAAGATTCTTGTCATTTCAGGAGTAGAATGTTGTATGTGTACTAGAAGATTCTTGTCATGTCAGGAGTAGAATGTTGTATGTGTACTAGAAGATTCTTGTCACATCATGAGTAGAATGTTGTATGTGTACTAGAAGATTCTTGTCATGTCTGGAGTAGAATGTTGTATGTGTACTAGAAGATTCTTATGATGTCAGGAGTAGAATTTTGTATGTGTACCAAAAGCTTCTTGTCATGTCAAGAGTAGAATGTTGTATGTGTACTAGGAGATTCTTGTCTTTTCAGGAGTAGAATGTTGTATGTGTACTAGAAGATTCTTATCATGTCAGGAGTAGAATGTTGTATGTGTACTAGAAGATTCTTATGATGTCAGGAGTAGATTGGTGTATGTGTACTAGAAGATTCTTGTCATGTCAGGAGTAGAATGTTGTATGTGTACTAGAAGATTTTTATGATGTCAGGAGTAGAATGTTGTATGTGTACTAGAAGATTCTTATGATGTCAGGAGTATATTTGTTGCACACGCTGGTCTTGCCAGTCCCAAGCACAACCCTTATTAGTCACCCTTCACAACATATTTGTTGGACTGTGGTGGCCTTATTCATTGTTCCTCAGTATAGAGCCTGTGATACACATAGGTGATACTCCTCAGTCTGTGTAATACCAGTATGCTGTACACATAAGGGAGATACTCCACAGTCATTGTAAATCATCGTCATCATCAGCTGCCATCTCCGCAACGAAGGTTGGCTGTAATGGATCTCCAACGTCTTCTGTCTCTTGTCTTGATGGTGTCCTCTGATAGACTCTTTCCTGTCCATCTCTTGATGTTATCTTCCCACTTATAACGCTGTCTTCTTCTTGGATGTTTGCCTTCATCTCTCCCTTCTATTATGGTCTTCTGCAAGGTGTTATGTCTTTTTATATGGGCAAAATATTTTACTGTCTAATTTTGATCTCCTTCATTAATTCTCTTTTCGTACCTAGGTTTTCTAGGACCTGTTTATTTATTTTCTTCTCTTTCCATCAGATGCGCCCCATTCTGTTTGTGTAAAACCAGTATGCTATACACATGAGTTATACTCCAGTCTCTCTCGCCACCACACTTTATATTAATTATCTGAGGTATCTAACCACAGTAGATCTTACTGGTAAAATAAAGATAACAGTGAGCCATATCCATAAAGTGATGTGAAGACACCCCATCATACCTTGCATCTTACCTTTTACGAGCAGGAAAGTAATAAATCAGTAAAGTTTCTTAGAGTGTATTTCAGAAAATAGTTATACCAAAAGAGTAATCTAAAACTACAGAATTTTACACTTTTATTTTTGTGTAAGAAAAATTGTAATCTCTAGTATTTCAACCAATTTCTCCTCAGTCCAGAAAATCTGTGTGGAGACGGTGGCTTTGGAACTGTTTACAAGGCCATGTACAGGGGAAAGGTCAGTTGGAAGTTAAAGTTGAATATTTATCACTTTGAAGGCAAATAAATATTTATTCATTCATCTCCACACTGACAAGAACTGAAGATCCAGATGAAGTCGTTTATAGTGAGAAGATGTAATGTTGCATTCACTAATAAGTTCAGTCTACAGTTTCAATCTACAGTCTACACCACACATACAGTTGTGCTGCACCATACATCAAGCACTTAATATAACAATTCTCATCTTAAAAGTCTATAAAGTTATTCATACTTGGACAAGCCCTGTGACCTCTTGTGGGGTCTCTGAGGCGACAAAGGAAGAATAAGCTTACTGCTCATTCAGCCATGTTGTACGTCTGCTGATATGTAAATACATTGCTGCAGAAACCACTGCTGCTGGAGCATATACTGAGGTGCAGACGTCCTACAAAGAGGCCATTTGTAGTTGTTTCTCTATACTCAATAAGGGGTGAAAAAGGAGAGGATGATGATGTTAGTTATTTAGAAGATGTAATCATGTATTCACTATTATATTTTCTAGCACTACACTTTCTGTAACCTACTTCACACTTACAGTTGTGTTGTGTCATACATCAAACATGCGATATAAAACTGTCATCAGTTAGGAGGTAAATGTCATGTACCTAATAAGATTTACTCTCACCTCTCATTAGGTTGTTGCAGTCAAAGTGTTCTCTGCCATTGGAGATATCCACCCACATAAAATGTTGAGACAAGAGGTATGTCATCTGTCTTTTAAATTTACATTGAATGCTACATTTTGTTACTGATGTTGTGTTAGAAGATAAAGATTCACTTTTTCTGTGTTAGAAGATAAACAGGGGTTGTCGCACGGAAGGTCCCGGGTTCAAGTCCTGGGTAAGCCACTCACGTCTGTTGTTTTTCTGTTGTCTAGTTTTCTACTTTTTTATTTCTTATGAGTGCCTGAAAACATACCTTTATGTTTGTCTAATATTTATTTACTGTCTTCACCTCAGTATTTTCCACAGTGTGACTGGATGGCCCACACTAATGCAAGTTATCACGTTAGCATTAGAAATAAGGATAATACAAAAGTACTTGAGCAAGTCTAAAAGACCAAAGTACTTGAGCAAGACTAGCAAGTAATAAAAACACTAGTCAAGAAAAGATGATGTCAGCACTTCGTGTGTAGAAATAATATAATTAAAACCGGAAGAACATTTAGATTAAAGAGTATACCAACTGACTTTCTAATGATAGACCAATCCAATATCTTGTACACTTAACTTCCAGTAAATCAGCCAATGAAAGGAAAAAAAAAAGTTTTATAAAGTTTTTGTCATAGAGGTTAGCTTGAATACTATATATTAGGTAGGCAGACATATTAGACAGCTATTAGACATATTCAGAGCTAGATTCCTAGCGAGATACATCTCAGTCTTTCATTTCGGTGAACCTCCTTCTAGAAGTTGTAAGTTATTCCCTTGTGAAAGTAAAACTGAATCTACGAAAATCTCAAGATATATTATGTTAGGGGATTTGTTTTACGACTACTGTTATTATGGTTTGTACCTCTCGATTGTTTTGTGAACATTATGTTAAACCTTTAACTATGAAATTTATTGTTGAGGTCTCGATAGAAGCTTACCAGTATTTGAAATTGATCTCTGGACAGTGCTACATTAATGTTGATGAATTTTATAAAGAAATAATGCTTTATTTGGAACGTGAACGTTCTGGTCGTCAATAACCAGATTATTGAGTTGTGTAAATTGAATGAACTTTGGAGTTAGTCTAGTTAGACTCATAAATAAAACGGTTTTCTAAAACCAAGAGAGTTCCTTGATATATACGTTGGAGTTGAAAGTATTAAGGGAAATAGATAACGTGACAGCCTGCTGTGAGTACTAAACAACTTGGGTTAACTAAAACTTTCCTTCGAGTAATAACACCTCTGGTAATCACCAGTCATCACTCGAGAGATTCCTCAGAATAATCACTAAAACCCCCAACGGTTACAACAGGCTGTCAATGTGTGTGCTGTCAAAAGCCTTTTCAAAATCAACAAAGTTAATGTATAGCTGTCTCTGCCATTCTGAGCACTGCTCTATAATGTTCCTGAGGGTAAATATATGATCTGCACATCTTCTGTTCTTTCTGAATCCTGCTTGTTCTTTCCTCATTTTTTGGTCTACTGTTTTTGAAATTCTCTGAATAATTATCCTGCCTAGTATTTTACTGGGAACTGGGAGGAGAGTAATTCCTCTCCAGTTGTTGCAGTCCGCAAGGTTGCCCTTCTTGGGCAGTTTGACAATTATTGCTTTACTCTACTCTGTTGGTGTTGTCTCAGTTTCCCAGACTTGTGCAAATAGTGGTTCTAATAGTTCTGCTGCAATTTAGGGTCTGCCTTGAATAACTCAGCATTTAAATTGTTGTGACCAGGCGCTTTTCCATTCTTTAACCCTTTGATAGCTGTGATGATTTCTTCTCTTTGTAGAATGTCTGTATTTACGTCTTGGTCACTTTCAGCCTCAGGAACATTCAGCTGCGTTTCTGGTGTTTCTCTGAAGTGCTTTGCCCATTTTGTTTCCTGCCCCTGTGCTGTGGTGATGAGATTTCCTTATCTCTTACTAACGTAATATTGTTTGCACCTCGTTTTCCGCTGATAGTTTTAGTTATTTTATAAACTATGCTTTGTTCATTTCTCTGTGCTGCCTCTTCTGCCTGTCTTGCAAGGTCATCCAGAAATATCCTTTAGTTAGCACGGGTTTGATGTTTTACTTCCTTGTCCAGCTGACTGTACTGTTCGTTATATATTGCTTTTAACCTGGGAGACTTTGCTTCTGCTTTCTTTCTTTTCATTTCCTTTCTCATCGCTATGGTGTTTAACATGTCTGGTGTTATCCAATCTTGTCTCTTTCTTTCCTGGAATCCCAAGCATGATTTGCTGCTTTCCTTGTATACTGTTGAATTGATGTTGAATTTCTGGTCAACATCATCAGTCGCTGTCTTTTCCTGGCTTTTGGCAATTTGATATCATCTCTTTACATCAACCACAAAAGCTTTTCTGGTGAGAGGGTCCTTGAGTTTCATGATGTTATATCTTCTGTTTGATTTTAATTGGTCCAGCAGCTCTGAGTGTCACCTTCAGTCTTGCTACTACAAGGGGATGATCACTTCTCACATCTGCACCTCTTCTTACTTTCACGTCTTGTAATGCATGCATCCATCTATCATTGATCATAATGTGGTCTGTCTGGTTTCTTTCCCATCCAATTGGTGATTCCCATGTTAAATTGTGCACTTCTTTGTGTGGAAAAAGTATTCCTCCAATGACCAGGATGTTAATGCTGCAGAAGTTTATTAGTTTGTCCTCATTCTCATTTACTGTTCCACTGCAACATTTCCCCATTACTCCTTCATTATAAGTATTGTGAGTACCAACTTTCGCATTGAGGTCTCCCATTACTATAAGATTGTACTTAGGTGCAGTTTCGATTTCTTTTTGTAGCTGCTGATAGGTTGTCCTTGACCTCTTCATTGCTGTCATTTGTTGGTGCATATCACTGTATTATTGTGGTGTTGATGAATCTCCCTCTCAGTACAGGAAAATAGGATATTCACGTAAAATCAGTGTCATGTTAGATTTACTAACCTGAGATTTCGCCTTGAGTAATAGCAAAAAAAAAAGTTTTTTAAATCTATTTATTAAGGTAATATAAAAACAAATGTTAAGAAAAAGGTATTAATATAGAAAAAAGCAAGATATTGGTGAATAGCCATAAGAAACATGTTGCGACCAACATTACGTTAAATGGGCAAACGTTAGAAGAAGTTAACACCTTTAAATATCTCGGGTCCACTATATGCAGTGATGGAAGATCAATTAAAGAAATCAAGACAAGACTTGAGATGGCCTCAGCTGCCATGACAAGGTTGAATGTGATCTGGAAAAGTAACATCAGTTTTCCTGTGAAGATCAAAAACATCAGTTTTCCTGTGAAGATCAAATTATACAAATCACTTGTATTATCTATTCTCTTGTATGGGTGTGAGAGCTGGACACTCACTGCAGATACGGAGCGAAGGATTCAGGCTTTCGAGCATAAATGTTATAGAAGAATTTTGCGCATTTGCTATAAAGAGCACAAAACAAATGTCTATGTTAGAGAGAAGATAAACACCTATGCAGGCCACCAAGAACCACTTTTGTCAACAGTGAAACGTCGAAAGCTTGCCTGGTTTGGGCATGTAACTCGTCATGACTCCCTTTCGAAAACGATCCTTCAGGGAACAGTCGAAGGTAAACGGAGAAGAGGAAGGCAGAGAAAATCCTGGGCTGATAACATCAAAGAATAGAGAGCAGTGGAGGACCCTGTCTGCTGATGCTTCCACCATGGCACCCCTACGACCCATGACGGGTTACGGGCTGAGATGAGATGATGAGATGATTTCTGATTTAGGTATATTACAAACAAAGTAATTGAGTAGTTATAGAAAGCAAAGTTTAAACACATTTTTTAAATTACTGAATATCGTACCAGACGATATGTGAACATCATTACTGTCTTCTAAAATATTTTAGCAGCGTAGACTGAACTGTCTTCTCTTTCTTTAAATCTTCATACAGACACTGGTAGGCACGGAGAGCTTTATCCACATCTCTGTGAATTTGAATGCTTTGATCGACATTAGGGTCAGCATCCATCCTTTTTTGTTTCACAACTTCTACAGCTCGAAAGATGTCTTCAAGTTCTTTGAGAGTAAACTCCTTCATTTGCACATTATCTGCTTCTTTGGAATCATTGTTGGCGTCTTCAGACGCTCATTGTTGATCTAAAAGAAGATGATCATCAGTCTTCCGAGTGCAAATTGAGCATTTCCTGGATATTGTCATTTTCTAGTTCATCAAAACCACTTTCTTCCAATGTTTGCTATTTCTTCGATAACAGACAGCTTTTGAGAGAGAAAACATTTTTTTTAAGGGCACTTTAAAAAAAACAATTATACAACTATATATGGTAATAAGGTACATCAGGCAGGATCACATCCATACACGATGATAGGCAAGTGCAGACTGACATAGCGGTATGTAAAATGCTAGTTTATAAACTCGACTCGCTTGTCATTTTTGCACACAATTTAAAAAGTTTGGACAAATCTGAAAAATAATAAAAACTCTCATTAATTAAATTTTGGCTTGCATTAATTGTAGCAGGGTATCATTTACTAATTCGCACTAAATCGAACTCACACTATTCGAACTCGCACTAATCATGACCTAGCTGTAATTGTAAAAATTCATCTGCTGTTCATTTCTTCTTTGAGGCAGAATTTCTAAGTTGTGATAAGACATAATTACTAAGTTGTGTCTATTTTGAAGATAAGACATAATATCTAAATTGTTACCTTATATACAATATAGTAGGAATTTCAGAACAATTACTATTTTTAAGGAGTAGGCAGAACTTCTGAGTAATGTCCATTTAGAAGATAAGACATAATTCCTTAGTAGTGACCATTTGAAGATACCAGCAGAATCCATTTTTGATGCCTAAGAGAAAATAAAAGCAGAATTTATGATTGAAAACAATGTAGAAGAAGAAGAAGAAAAAAACCAATCACAGACATCAATGACACCAACACTTGTTGTCTGTAGACAGGTTTTATGACAAGCAGGAAAATACAGATCTCCAGAACTGATAGATGAACATTTTTTACATCTTTTGGAAAAAAGTTTTGCTTGTTTATTCATGTCACACAAACATCATACAAACTTGTTCCCTGCAGGCTACCATACTTAGAAGACTGGAACATCCCAGTGTTATTGCCCTTGTTGGGGTATCTCTTCGGCCAAACCGACTGGTTGTCATTGAGTTTGCTCCAAACAAATCTCTTGGTGATGTGTTCAGATCTGGTCATCATCTCAGCCGAACTCTACAGCTCAAGATATCACAGCAGGTGTTTTTTTTTTTTAATTTTGTTCCTCTCTGTCATTTTTTTAAATATCAGTTTTACAAAAAAAAAGTATTTTTTATTATGTATAAAATCTGTAATTTTTTAAATGCCAGTTGTACAGGTGATTTTGTTCTTATCATGTGAAACAAGTTTTTGAACAATTGTAGTGGCTTCTGACTGTTTGCTTTCTTCAACACTAGGACTTTGGGAATCTGTTGAAACTCAACTTGGATATATGGGGAACTGCAGCAAAACTGTGTACCGGTAATGTGTGATTTGAAAGTACAAAGTGAACAAACAATTGAACTCTGCCAATGTTTACACGCTACTGTTACAAAGCCTTTGTCAAGGATGGGATGCATAAAAGCAGAATAACATTGGAAAGATGAACTAATCTACATGAATACATAAAACAGTAATGAGAGAGCTGACAGACTAGCATCAAGAGCACCCACAGTGGGGGACACTGCATATGGATAAAGGAGAGATACTGAGAACAATTAATCATCGCCTGTTAGAGAACGACACTGCAATAGATGAGACTTGGAGTTTGGCATCAAACGTAAGGCTAGCAGTGATGGACGTAGGAGATGAAGCATCCGTCGTGTATACAACTGTGGTAAAGTGGGATGTATAAATATTTATAGGGGACTTAGTGTACTGACTGAGATCAGCTGTGAAGGTATCTGTATCTAATAAGGGTAGTGTATTACAGATGACCTTACTTGCTACCACATATTTATACCTCAGTCAGAATTATTCTGGAATATTGTGATGACTACGTTGAATGTCTAGGGTATGTATATGATGAAGTGTAAGTCACAACAACAACAGACAGATAAACAATTTAATTTATTCCACCACACGTGACAACACTGTGACACTCGCACACATGTACCATTCTATAAGACTATCTTAAATGAGTCACTGGTAAATTTTCAAATATCAATATGTATTAAGTACTTTTCATTAATATATATGTGTCCTGATTCAAATACAAAGTGAACCAGGAATCACAATCAATTTTAATTACAAGTTATATGTACAGAATGTATCAATATGAATCTTGTAGTGACATATTTTATTAATCTTATCCTATGTGTGTCAGTGGTGTAGTAGTAATATGAGGTAATACTGGTGTTGTTTTTTCAAGCTATGTTGTTATTTGTCATCATGACTTCAAGTGTTTGTTTCTGTTGGAACTAGTATTGGAGATGTTCTCAGTTCCGTTCATTAAAACAATTAATTTCCCCTCTTATTTTTATACAATGTCAGTTTAAGATGGGGTTACATAATGTTGAGCTCCGCTGGCCACATAGGCTTATCTTTCGTGATGGCGGCAGGAAAAGACTCCTCTGCTCGATTGCTCCCCTGTGTTCTGGAGACACCTCACTGTTTGCTATATGGACCAAGGAGTATGCTGTCCGCCTCTGGATTCAGCAAAGCTCTGACCAGGTGCTGCTCAATAGCTTTAGGACCACAGTCCCTGAAACAAGAAGGTTGTACCTCCTACTTCAGAACTAATTTATACTCTATTTCTACACTGAGCACAATACATAACAAACACTGAGTTCAGAGCGGTAGGCCAACTGCTATCTTCATCTGAAACAATTTTCACCAGTATATTCCTCCCTAATGGTTACTACGCCTCTGCAATTCCAGCATTATTTCTTTCTAGTCAATAATATCCCAACGGGCTGATCACCCGTTTGCCAGTCACTTTGATTACGGAAACAACAGCAAACGGATTGATTTGTCGTTGCCCTAAAGACGCCATTAGGCGTGATGGGAACAACGGCAAAGAAAATCTATTCGCTGTTGCCCTTAAGACGCCACTAGGCGTAATGGCCACTGACTGCTTTGCCGGTCGTTGGCTAAGGACGGAAGAAGAAGAAGAAGTCAATAATATAGGTGTCAGTGTACTGTTTGGCAATTCCATGCAGTTTTACTTTCCTCCGACACCTTCTGTTCAGGTTGGAGCACTATATATGCTTCACCTCATGTTCGCTACTGAACCACACATATATACAGACATAAATTATCAATTTACATTCAATTTTCATTAAAAGATGTCAAATATTTCAAGCTTACCACAATTCATGGAAATAATACAGAATTACGTTGACTGGCACTGAATATAGCACAATTTCGATCTGCCGATGTCCCAGGCTTTTATTTAGAAAAACATGCACTGGTGCTCAACGCACTGGTTCTGTAGTAAGTTTATTTGCAAATGTGGTGGTGACCTGACGCCTCTAATTGACTATATTGGCAAGTCTAACCAATCATGCCATGTTTACACAGCTTTTCAAAAAAAATACTCCTACTCACGTTTCCCCTGACAACACAAGATAGTATTTATAGCCCGACTAATCATGTTTAGCCTTACATTTACTTTCCGCCAATCAAATCGGATTTAACATGGAGACCCATTTCCCGTACAATGGTGGGGTGAAAATCTGCCACTGAGCGATTCTGATTTAGGTGTTGTCTGACATCCCTCACTATTTCTTTTGGCTATAATTTGGTAATTCCTAGACTATTTGCGTTACGTTTAACATATTATTTGTCAGCAAGTTCTAAGGAACCCAAATATATATATTTAATGGAGCTAAGTTCAAAATATGTATTTTCTAGGATAGTCGTGTAGTTGTTTTTTTATTTTTTATGTTTAGAACCGCCACCTGTCCTGCTGTACTGTCAGACTAATGTCAGGATTTTAGACATAAAACAGTAGAATGTCATGTTTCCCAATAAGCGTTTTGTAAGTTTTTAAAACCTAACTCTCGTCTGGGTAGTGTTTTTTTTTCACTGTCGATTTGAAAAAAATTAGTGCTAGTGGCCATACACGCGTGATGGTAGTAATTGTGTATCGCGCGACTGTGGTAGTATTGCCTGCGTTCCGGCTTTCAGCCCCTCCCTTTCTTTCTATCTTTAGTCCATCTGTCTTTCATTTTTTTGGTAACATAGTGTATAAAACGACATGAATGGAATTTTAAATCTAGGTCATCTTGCGTATCTCAAGGTTTTTCTTAGAAATGGAGTACACATTTTATCGTAGAAGGCGGGTATTGAAGCAGTAGGCTTTTACTATCAACGTGAAACGTTACAATTTGCAGACGAAGTAGAAAACAAGGGGAATTTCGAGTACAGTCATTGTGACAGCACTGTTCTTTACCATTCTTCTTTCCTTTTATTGAAGTTTATTTGTTAGGCTTTACATTTACGTTTTAATTTATATATGTGGATTAGAATATTTCACGACAACAACCAGCGAGCTACAGGAACAGTTAGCATTCACACTCTTTGACATATACTGAGGGAGACTGAGTACCTATGGGTTTAGTGATGTTGATTCTGTTCAACAATATTAATAACACAGTGACAGGAAATGGTGTGTGAAATTATATGTGTGAAATTACATGTGTGAAATTACATGTGTGAAATTACATGTATGAAAATTACATGTCATACAGCATTCTGAGCCACTCACATGCATTTATTTCTTAGTGTACTATTTTCCAGTGAGAGTTATATCTTGTCTTTGTTTTATACATCTATATCTGATATATATTTGTTTTTAATAGTTAGCTATTTTTAAAGTTGGTACTTTTTTGTGTGTGTCTCATCATTGACATTGACCATGTGGTTTTAACATTGTCTATGTTGGTGTGGTGGCATGTAAAACTATCCTTTGCCTGTTCTTCTTGTTCTTGTTTAAACAGTGAGTTCAAGACTCTTTTCCAGCCAGTGCCAAGTTAACAATTGTACATGTGTTGTGCAGCTGTTTGGTAGTGATGTGTAAAGTGTTTGTGAGAGGCCTGGAGATACTTTTCTCATTTCTATGGTTAGACCTACTTGTTCATGTATCACACATCATTGGAAGTCAGCCATGTTGGGAATACATGGAAAAGCAATGACAAATGATTTAAACATTGGAGTAAAATTCTACAAAAGTAACCAGTCTATACATGGTGTCACGAAATGGATTTAGGACTAGAGACTGTCTACATATAGTGACAAGACAATAGTAAGAAGAAAGACTGAAATGATAGATTCAGATAGAAATATAGTGCAAAATGTGAAAGTTGAGACCATTGGCTCCGAGGTTGAGAACCGAGGTTGATTCTTTCCTCGCCACTTCGGACGTTTAAATTGCTATGGCCTCGAACCACCTCTAACTACCCTAAGGGGATAAGGTTCAAGTAGATTCACATACACCAAGATACAGACAACATATAGCTACTGTACTTAAATGAAATGACTGATTCCAACTATAAGTTACAAGTTTATTAACACCTATAAACAATTAATCACATACATGTCAAAAAAAATGCAGTGTAGAGCACTTCTGAAATAAACAAATTCATGAAGAAAAAAAAATGAACATGATGTCATGCTTCAAAACAACCAACCCCACCCTTCACCCACAAGGTTCACCTGTATGGAGAAAAGGTAAGATTAAACAAATGAATTACACTGCCTGGGTGGGGTCTCAAGTCGAGCCTCCACTGCAAAACTAGCTATTCTAAATTCTAACTCTAAGTCCACTGAAGCTGGAACTACTGCGAAGTGACTATACAATCTTGCACAGACTTGTTCTACACAGCCTATCCTGGAATCTCCTGAACACACCTAACCCATGCACATCTAAACTTCAGCAGCTGTCTCTGCTATGATCTTCAACAAAAAACTATGTCTCTTTTCTGTGCTGCCATAGAACTTCAACAAACTCATGCTATAAAACTTCAACTAACTCATGCCATAGAACTTCAACTAACTCATGCCATAGAACTTCATGCCATAGAACTTCAACTAACCCATGCCATAGAACTTCAACAATCTCATGCCATAGAACTTCAGCAAACTCATGCCATAGAACATCATGCCATAGAACTTCAGCAAACTCATGCCATAGAACTTCAGCAAACTCATGCCATAGAACTTCAGCAAACTCATGCCATAGAACTTCAGCAAACTCATGCCATAGAACTTCAGTAAACTCATGCCATAGAACTTTAGCAAACTCATGCCATAGAATTTCAGTGGATGGGTTTTGAAAAAAAATCAAAAAAAGGTTATTCGTCTTACGAGGACAAGAGACAAAGAAAATAGTCTACGTTACGGCCACAAGGCCTTCGTCAGGAAAAGAAAGACAGTGAAGGCTAGATAGGAGACATAAGAACTTAAATGAATATAAGAATAAATATAAAAAAATAAATAAATAAAACCTAGGTACTTCCCTGAAGGCGAAGCATTGGAGTCCTATCACGCTGGGCTGAAAACGTAGACTATTTTCTTTGTCTCTTGTCCTCGTAAGACGAATCACCTTTTTTCGATTTTTTTTCAAAACCCATCCATTGTACTCCACGTCTTACCTCAGTTCCCCTCAACTTCCTCCATAGAATTTCAGCAAACCCATGCCATAGAACTTCAGCAAACCCATGCCATAGAACTTCAGCAAACTCATGCCATAGAACTTCAGCAAACTCATACCATAGAACTTCAGCAAACTCATGCCATAGAACTTCAGCAAACTCATGCCATAGATCTTCAGCAAACCCATGCCATAGAACTTCAGCAAACCCATGCCATAGAACTTCAGCAGACTCATGCCATAGAACTTCAGCAAACTCATGCCATAGAACTTCAGCAAACTCATGCCATAGAACTTCAGCAAACTCATGCCATAGAACTTCAACAAACTCATGCCATAGAACTTCAGCAAACCCATGCCATAGAACTTCAGCAAACCCATGCCATAGAACTTCAGCAAACTCATGCCATAGAACTTCAGCAAACTCATGCCATAGAACTTCAACAAACTCATGCCATAGAACTTCAACAAACTCATGCCATAGAACTTCAACAATCTCATGCCATAGAACTTCAACTAACTCATGCCATAGAACTTCAACAAACTCATGCCATAGAACTTCAACAAACTCATGCCATAGAACTTCAGCAAACTCATACCAGCTCCTATTATTGGAGGAAATTAATTTTACTCATCTATATACTAATGTATCTTCATATGAAGAGCTGATTTTATTTAGTCTGGTTCACAAAGCTAGAAAGAAATTATTATTTTCCAATGTGTTTATTTTCAGATCAATGCCAAGATAGCAGATTATGGCATCTCTCAATTCACAACCTTGTTTGGTCTGACATCTCAGGAGGGTACCCCAGCTTATAGAGCACCAGAGGTCATCAGGGGAGAGACTTATTCTTTCCAGGTTGATATGACATTTTATTTTAATTTTTAATTTTCAACTCACAAATTGTCAAGGTCATAATGATAGCTTTATCATCGTCATGTTAAAAGAGATCACCAGACAGTGAAGTGATGGAGACATCTTGGTGATAATAGTAACAGATTAAAGAGTGAGAATATTAGTCATCTTTGAAATACAAACTATAACTGGTCAATTAAATATACAAATATATGTGCATAAGGAATGTTCAATGCCTAAATGTTGAATGTCTATAAACGTTGGATATCTGTTAATGTTGAATGTCTATAAACATAGGATGTCTGTTAATGTTGAATATCCATAAAAATGTTGAACATCTGTTAATTTTGAATAATGTTAAATGTCTTTCAATATCATAATTACACTGCAGTAACTGTTGAGATTGTCTTAGTTATATATGAGTTGTTGTTATTGTTGTTTAATTAGGTGTCTTAGTTATATATGAGTTGTTGTTATTGTTGTTTAATTAGGACTGCTATGCTTGTCATTCTTTCACAGCTAATGCCAAAATGAAGAATTCTTGGCATTATCTCTATTGTAGATCTTGGCTTTTCCTGTGGCTTTTCTGCCATAGTAAAACTTGTTGAATTGAAGTCATGAGCTTCAGTTTCTTTGTGAGTATCCTGTCCTGGCTTGACAAGCATTTAAAGGATCCTCATATCTGGTTTTTAAGCTAGATAAAAGAAGGAGGGGGTGGCATACTATTCCTCACCATCCAAGGCAGCTTTCCTACAAGAATGGCTAAAATATTGTGCTCTGGTTCTGGGCATTCCCAGGAAATTGCCCTGTCCTGCACAGAGCCACTTCCCAGCTCCCCCTTGCCTGTCATTTGTTCATTGTGAGATCCTCTTACATGCAGCAAACCAGGTCAAAACTGGTGTTAAGTCTGGGCTCAAGCAATTTCTCCAGGCATAGTGTGCATTGCTGGGTTCTGAGTGTGTTTCACCACTGGAGAAATCATGTTGTTAGACCACTCTGGTGTGACTAATCAATGCTGGAGTATTACCCAGGCAACTTGAGGGTGCCAGTTCCAGAATGCACCACATGGATGTGCTACAGGATGTTAGTTAATGTTCTAACCCTGGAATTTACCAGAGAGAAGCTTGAATTCCGTTACGTCTCACATGTAAAATAATGCAAACATTTCTTCAAGCAGGCCAGGTAGGGCAGAATAGTTATATAAACAAATCAAACAAGCCAAGTTTTTGCAGTCCAGTTTTTATTTTATTTAAAATGTTTTTCAACATATGGGGAAAAAACATTTTAGTTTAAAACTTTTCTTTTTATGTTTTGTAAAAAAAAATTTTTGTTTAAGAAGTCAGGAAACACTTCCTAAATATCTCTAATCTAGACCAGTCAAAAAAGGTACGTATACATTCTGTATCCATCTACAGGCAGACATATTCTCTCTGGGAATCCTCATGTACATGGTTCTGACTGGAGGCATTCACCCATTTGATGGCCTGGAGTTTAACAGTGAAATTGACAAGGCTTTTGCTGAGGTCAGATTCATATTTCTTTTTTTAAATTGGCATTCACAAACTGCTATAACCTGATAACCATCATTGCTGAATTGTGTTTGATTGAGATTGTATACATTTCTTCTGGAATGTATGTCAGGACATGGAATTTAGTAGACTGACAAAAGGACCTAGATGTTGCTGATGACCTGGCAGTTGTGTCATATAACCATAACCAGATGTAAGATAAGGCAGAGAATACATGGTGAGAGGTCACAACAATTGGATCTAAAAATAAACAGTGACAAGACAAACATTATGAGAAGTTTATGAGAATTTTATGAGACATTTATGAGATGTTTATGAGACGTTTATGAGAATTAAAAAAAAGGATGACAGTAGTCCCATAGCAGATACCTCCTTAGGGGAGTGAAATGTTAAAGACTTTACTGTACTAGGTCCAGCTTAATGAGATGGGGTGACCAATTACCTTCATTGCTACCTTTGCCTTCCCTAACTCAAGAGCAGTCATTTACAGCTGGGTAGACTGGAGTGTGATGCTATCTATCTGGTTTTGATCCTGGAGCCCAGTAGTTTTGCCATGAGAGGCAAGCACTTCAGCTGCTTAGCCAATTGAACACTTTATGAGAATAATTGTCGCAAATGATTGCCAGATTGTATGTGGGGAAACAAGCCTACAAGATATGGACTCATACACTAATCTTGGCAGCAATATAGACAGAATCAGACAACTGACAGGGATATTAAAACAAGAATGCGAGAATAAAGGGCAGGGTCATCGCAGAACAGAGTGGAGCCTGCATGACAACAACCTCCAGCATGAGAATGGAGGTAGAGGTAGTTACTGTAGCACTGAGGTGGCTGTCTGAAACTCCATCAACCAGGGCAGTTATATTGTCAGACTCTCAAGCCATGCTTCGGAAAGTTCAGAATGGTTGGCCACGGCAGGAAAGGAAAACATCAATAGAATCCTCAAGTCTTCAAGAACTGGTGTGGATCTACTGTCCTGGTTATGCAGGTGTATGAGGCAATGAGAGAGCTGATAGACTGGCCTCGAGAGCACCCATAGTGGGGACACTGGACATGGATAAGGGAGAGATACTAAGGGCAATTAATGATCGCCTGCTGGATAATGATACTGCAATGGATGAATCAACAAGGCTGAGACTGTTGGAGTTTGGCATCAAACGTGGGACTAGCAGAAATGGACGTGAGAGAGGATGTATCCAACGTATGTACAACCAGCGTGCTACAGGTACAATTAGCATTCATACTTGTCGACATTTGCTGAGGGAGACTGAGCACCTATGGGTTTGCCCAGAGTGCAGTGAGGTCGATTCTGATTAACAATAACAATAACTATTGAGTTAGGGAAGACTAATGTGGGGGGAGAATTGATCACTCCACCTTGTAAAGCTAAAACCAAGTATAGTGAAGTCTCTAACATGTCACTCTCTCAGAACCTTATCTGCTAAGGGACTGCCTTTACCTTAATCAGTTATCTCTTGCATCCATATATGCTTTTTATTTGTTAGTACTTCATGTCTGGTCATTGTTTTAATGTCAGCCTTGTTAACTATGCTGTGGTTGATGACTTTGTTAACTGTGTTCTTACTGACAACTTTATTAACTATGTCTATGTTGACAACTGTGTTAGCTATGTTCATGTTGACAACTTTGTTAGCTGTGTTCTTGATGATGACTTTGTTAACTGTGTTCTTGTTGACAACTTTGTTAACTATGTCCATGTTGATGACTTTGTTAACTGTGTTCTTGTTGATGACTTTGTTAACTATGTCCTTGTCAACAATGTTGTTAACTATGTTCTTATTGACAACTTTGTAAAATATTTTATTGTAAACAACTTTGTTAACTGTGTTGTAATTGACACCTTTGTTAACTATTTTTATTTTTGACGACTTTGCTGTGTTCTTTTTGTCAACAGTGTTAACTATTTTGTTGTGTTGTTTTTGACAACTTTGTTAACAATATTCTGGTTGAAAACTTTGTTAACAATATTCTCTTGTTTTTATGTATTGTCAGAACTTTCCCATTCCTCCTGTTACAAAGAGAGGTTGTCTTCCATGGCCAGATTACCAGGAGTTGGTGACTCAGTGTCTCAACCAAGTACCAGACTACAGGCCAAAGGTTTGTATATTTGACTGTCTGTGTGTTGGTGACTCAGTGTCTCAACCAACTACCAGACTTCAGGCCAAAGGTTTGTATATTTGACTGTCTGTGAGTTGGTGACTCAGTGTCTCAACCAAGTACCAGACTACAGGCCAAAGGTTTGTATATTTGACTGTCTGTGTGTTGGTGACTCAGTGTCTCAACCAAGTACCAGACTACAGGCCAAAGGTTTGTATATTTGACTGTCTGTGTGTTGGTGACTCAATGTCTCAACCAAGTACTAGACTTCAGGCCAAAGGTTTGTATATTTGACTGTCTGTGTGTCTGTCTATGTCTCTCACCACACTAGAACAATCTTTACAAAACGATACACATAATCTTATTACGTGGAGCAACGAGAATCGCATGCAAATAAATATTAGTAAAACAAAATGTATGTTAATATCAACCAGACAAAAACTACAAAACTTGCAGAAAACAACACTTCAGCTCTTCATTGGAACATCACTAATTGAAAACGTAAATGAACACAGAACTCTAGGTATCACTGTTGACCAACACCTAAGTTGGAACTCACATGTACATGCACTCACAAAGCAAACAGCACAAAAAGTTTACCAATTAGCCAAAATTAAACATTTCCTGGATGAAGAGGCAAGGAAATGTTCTACATATCTCATATACAAACGCATCTAGACTATTGTTCCACAATCTGGGATGGTTGTTCTGTCTCCAACACAAAAAGGCTCCACTCGCTTCAGAAACGCGCAATGCGCCTTGTTGCTGATAAACACCAATCACATTGTATAGATTTATATAATTATCTTCAAATATTACCCCTCAGGAAGCGCTTCCTCTTTAACAAAGGGAAATTTATTCACAAAATCTTGTCACAGAATGCTCCAAAGTATCTTTGGCCGCTTTTAAAATACAATGACAGACGTAGTCAGCGCTTAAACAAATTACAGGTACCCAAGCCCAGACTTGACCTATTTAAAACTAGTTTGGCTTACTCAGCTGCTTATCTTTGGAACAATCTTCCCAATGACCTGAAAAACATGCACAGTCCTTACTCATACAATCGTTTACTGTTCAAATACTTTATGAGTGCTGATTATATGCCACCCTAACTGATTGTATTGTACTTTTATCTAATATACTGTATGGAGGCTCTGATGATCTAGTTTTCATTACAATATACTTATTCTTAATATTATATTCTTAATAACTTCTATTCTTAATTTTATGATCAGGTACTGTTAATGTATGCTGTTATACTTCCTTGTAATGTTGCACTGCCCTTAAATTAATACTTTCAGTACGCTGGAGAATGTTTGACTAACAGTAATAAAAGATGAGCAAGAGGATGGAAGAATGCAAGAGGGGACTGTGTCCGATTTTCAACCCTTGGCAAATTAATTGCTTTCATATATGTCTATCTAACTATCGACCTTGTCTGATTCTGGTCTTGAGTTTGGGACGCAAAGACAGCGAGGAAAGGAACTGTTTACCCACCTCATCTTGATGAACCTAAAAAAAAAAAAAAAGTCCCTGAGTCATTCAGTTGAACACCGTATAAACATTTTACAAGTTCTTATAACATACATCTGAATATGTCTCAGATCACTAATTTACAGTACGAAGAATTCGATTCTTATGTCTTGTTGTTATTGTTTTTTATTATTATTATTATTATTTTTTTTTTTTTTCAAATTCATTATTATTATTATTTTTTGTTGTTGGGGTTTTTATTATTATTTTTTTATTTTATTTAAAAAAACACTTTAATTATGATGATTATTGCAAATGTAATATTACTTTTATAATGATAAATGCCTTAATAATGCTTAAAGTAAATGTGAGGATGAAAGGATATTAGTATACATGATGAGAGAGAGAGGAAGGGCAGAATGTCAGACGGGCCTGCGTGCCCAATTCTTAACCCTTTGAAAATAAAGTTCGTTCGTTCGTCCGTTCTCATCACTGTGACTTTTACTCTCTCACTATTCTATTTCTCTTGATCAACCTCATTCACCCTTTGCCATATGTGTGCGTCTGTATGTGCATTTGGGTGTGTTTACACATGAGTGACGTGATGTGATATAATATGGAAACATGTTGATATTTTAGATTTAATGAAAAAAAGTGCATTCATCTTCTGTGTTATCAGACTGTATAGATGATTCCTGCCCACTGCAAGATTTATGGGAGTGAGAAGGGAGACAGACTTGCAAAAGAAATATGAAGCAAAATTCAGACTGAAGACAGGGAAATATATGTAGAGATAAAAGCAGTAATCAAAAATAACTTAAAAGAAATGGCATAGAATGTGCCAAGGTTTCTTATAAACCTTATCATGCCTATAAACGTGCCTGTATGCAGTATGAGGTTAAATTCAAAATGTCTTTGTTTCTGAATTTTGTTGTTTTTATTAAACTTCAATATGTGTTTTATTAAGATGTTTTACTTCTGTCTTATGTCATCTGTAATGTTTTACTTCTGTCTTATATCATCTATAATGTTTGACTTCTGTCTTATGTCATCTGTAATGTTTGACTTTTGTCTTATGTCA
Organism: Oreohelix idahoensis; assembly: GCA_024509875.1. Taxonomy (NCBI): domain Eukaryota; kingdom Metazoa; phylum Mollusca; class Gastropoda; order Stylommatophora; family Oreohelicidae; genus Oreohelix; species Oreohelix idahoensis. The sequence continues at coordinate 249,740 of JAMPIV010016584.1, read as the reverse complement.
TCTGTAATGTTTGACTTTTGTCTTATGTCATCTGTAATGTTTGACTTTTGTCTTATGTCATCTGTAATGTTTGACTTTTGTCTTATGTCATCTGTAATGTGTTACTTCTGTCTTATGTCATCTGTAATGTTTGACTTCTGTCTTATGTCATCTGTAATGTTTTACTTCTGTCTTATATCATCTGTAATGTCTTATGTCATCTGTAATGCTCAACTTTTGTCTTATGTCATCTGTAATGCTTGACCTTTGTCTTATGTCATCTGTAATGTTTGACTTCTGTCTTATGTCATCTGTAATGTTTGACTTCTGTATTATGTCATCTGGAATGTTTGACTTCTGTATTATGTCATCTGTAATGTTTGACTTCTGTATTATGTCATCTGTAATGTTTTACTTCTGTCTTATGTCATCTGTAATGTTTGACTTTTGTCTTATGTGATCTGTAATGTTTGACTTCTGTCTTATGGCATCTGTAATGTTTGACTTCTGTCTTATGTCATCTGTAATGTTTTACTTCTGTCTTATGTCATCTGTAATGTTGGACTTCTGTATTATGTCATCTGAAATGTTTGACTTCTGTCTTATGTCATCTGTAATGTTTGACTTCTGTCTTATGTCATCTGTAATGTTTGACTTCTGTCTTATGTCATCTGTAATGTTTTACTACTGTCTTATGTCATCTATAATGATTTGCTTCAACTGATCATTCCTATCAGGCCAAAGAAGTGTTCAACCGTCTCAGTTCTGCAGAGTTGTTCAGCTTACGTGAGGTTCTACCTGTATCTGTCAGGACAACTGTGGAGTGTATGGCAACACAAGTGGGTTCAGTTTCATTACTTTATTTACACAGACAATCATTTATACTAACTGTGTCAAGCTGACCTATCTCATGCAAATATTTCTCTCATTTTACTCAAATTACCATCTGCTCAACAAATTACAAATCTGGCACACAGACAGACATGTCTCTATGTTGGGAAGATAAATAAACAGTCAAACATATCCTATAGGAGCCAACAAAAACACAGTAGGACTATTTTTCCCTTAACTCTTTCACTGCGTAATTATTTTCCATCCTGTGCCTAATTATGTTTTGAAGAATTCTAACCGGTGAAGTGTACTATCTTTTAGTATAAATTTTATGTTAATCTTTTCTTGAACATGTACTTATTATATACCAAACTGTAGGGAAATAGAGAATTGTAACATATAGTGTTGTTGGTAGTATTAACACAACTACGTTCATTATACTTAAAACATTTTGCCTGTAAAATTAAAATCATTAAAAATTTAACTGTGGAGTACGAGCTTACCGAAGACAACTTACTGTTGCAGGCAATAAAACTTTCTTTTTAGTCTTCAAACATCAAGGTCATCCATTTACAAAGTAATAAAACACTGATGATGGCCACAGTTAGTACATTTAGTGTTATTTTACACCAGTTTTTACTGTGGTCCCTTATAAGAATAACAAACAATAATACAATATTGCATTAAGTAATTTTCAAACAAATTAACAAGAATAACATAATATAAAATCTTGTTTACACTTGTTTCAGGTTTTAATAGCATCCCTATCTTCATCTTCTACCTAGGGACTAGTGATTAGATCTTACTGTAGGTCTTGTTCTGTAACTTTTTAATCGAGCAGGCTAGAACCATGCCCACTCATCTGCTAAATCTAATGTGTCTAGCATTTCTGCACTGATTCCATTATTTGGCAACAAACTGTGACTACCAAACAATCTCCGTTAATGTCAGCAATGTTTCAAAGTAGTTTGACAAAATTATTCGCTTAGGAGATTTAGAAAATGTAAGTATAAAGCTTGACATATTTCTGTAGCAATAACAATGAAAAACGTGAATCGTCACACCATATGTAATAATAACTTCAAACATGCACATGTGCTGCTTAACTACATTCAAATTAGTTGTTTAAATAGTAGTGGAAGTCATTTTACGCATTTTAAAATATGAACTGCATTAAACGGGTGATTTTTTTGTTGTTTATTCGTGATAAACTAACGACAACGCTCAGAGCGTTGTTTTGGTACAGGTGTCAAATCTCACCAACACTCTGAGTGTTGTTCCAGAGTCAAAGAGCTAAGCATGTCATGAAAGACAACTAATATGAGGATGTGCATGAAGCTGGCAACCCCATGATGTAAAATGAATTGTTACAGAAAACACTGCTGAAAGATGACATGATGTAAAATGACTTGTTACAGAAAACACTGCTGAAAGATGACACGATGTAGAGGCTTTCTTAGATGTTTCCATGCTTCATATGGAGGTCAAGTGGAATGATGATGATAATGAATGATTTGTATTTCTTGTACAGCAACTTGACAGCAAAAATATTTGTATTTCTTGTACAGCAACTTGACAGCAAAAATATTTGTATTTCTTGTACAGCAACTTGACAGCAAAAATATTTGTATTTCTTGTACAGCAACTTGACAGCAAAAATATTTGTATTTCTTGTACAGCAACTTGACAGCAAAAATATTTGTATTTCTTGTACAGCAACTTGACAGCAAAAATATCCGTTTGTGGGTGGCTAGTGGAGACAATGAATACATGCAGCTAAGCTGGCTAAACCTGTTGGACGGCAGGGATGATAGTCTGCATCCAGACAGGCCAAGACGATCGGTTGATTACAATGTGAGTAGATGCTTGCAACAGCTGTGTGCTGTTTTCTATGTCCTTAATGAGTTTTATTGCATCCTGTTGTGCTCATTTCTTTGACTTTGATCTGCTGGCTTGAGAGTTGTGAGATGATTCAGTAATTCTCCTTTGCTACTTAAGCAACGTTACCGGTTATAGCCACTGAAGCCAGTCCATGTTATTCATCATTTTCTTGATATTCTCTTGCTCTAGTGTACAAAAATTAATGAAGTTATTGTTATTGATGATCAGAATCAACGTCATTGCAAAACCAGGCAAACTCATAGGTGCTCAGTTTCCCTCAGCCAATGTCGAAGGTTATGAATGCTAATTGTTCCTGTTGCGCTCTGACTGTATACACACCGGAGGCATCCTTTCATATGTTCATCTCTGCTGGTCTTCTTCTTCTTCCGTCCTTAGCCACCGACCGTCAAAGCAGTCAGTGGCCATTATGCCTAGTGGCGTCTTAGGGCAACAGCAGATAGGTTTTCTTTGCCATTGTTTCCCATCACGCCTAGTGGCGTCTTTAGGGCAACGGCAAATCAACCCATTTGCTGTTGTTTCCGTAATCGAAGTGACTGGCAAACGGGTGATCAGCCCGTTGTGTTGCTGGTCTTATGTTTGATTCCAAATTCCAGCAATCTTAGCCTTGATGATTCATCAATTGCTGTGTCATTCTCTAATAAGCAATCATTAATTGCCCTCAGTATCTCTCCCATATCCATATCCAATGCACCTTCTGTAGGCACTTCTGAAGCTAGTCTGTCAGCTCTTTCATTGCCGCATACCCCTGCATGACCAAGACAGTAGATCCACACCAGTTCCTGAAGATACGAGGCTTCTATGGAAGTTTTCCATTCATGCCGTAGCCATCCACTTTGGACCTTTTGAAGCATGGATTGTGAGTCTGCTACAAAAACTGCCATTGTTAATGAAGTCTCAGACAGCTGCAGTAACTGCCTCTACCTCCATTCTCATACTGGAGGTTGTTATCATGTAAGCCCCGCTATGTTCAGCAATGATTCTGCCCTTTACTTTATCAGAGAAGCCCCACCCAGATTTCTCACCACGGATTACAGACCTGTCAGTGTACACAATGGCATCATCATCCCCAGCATGATCATTTATCAGCTGATCAATTTCCAGCTCTACCCTCCCATTGGCCCAAGTTCTGCACTCTCTACTAAGGCTGATGATGACGTGCTGGTAGTTCTTCCAGTTCTCACCTGACTTACTCCACTCTTCTCCCTTGAATATATTGTCTACTGTGGTCACCTGTCTAATAGTTGCATCTGCCTGCGCCATCCATGACATCCCCCCTCTTTATTCTTGCTCCTTTGATGTCAGCTACGTTCCCATGCAGGGGGTGCAGTTTGTCTTTGGTTACTCACATTTGCCTGGGCCATCACACATCTGGATCTAATTGACAGCAATCCAAGCATGTGCTGCATCATCACATTGGGGGTATATCGCGTACAGCCCAAGACTATACACATTCCTTCATTTTGAATGCGTTCCAGTCATTCACATTGTGTTACAGACATCGTGAGTATTCCCAGCCCTTACTCGATTATCGATATGACTAGCTGATGATACAGGAGAAATAGTAATCTCTGCTCCAGGTGCACAGCTGCTATTGTTTTTAGGGCTGCCAGACCACTCCTGCACTTCTGTATGATGTGATCAACATGGTGCTTATATGATAACCCGCGATTAAATGTTACTCCAAAATACTTCAGCTTGTCTTGCCTGTGAGGAGTTACTGAGATTTTATTTTCCACAGGCCCCATTCTTTGTCTCCCTGTAATTATGTCCTGTAATTAATTGAGTTTAGTCTTCTTCTATAGGTAATTAATTGCGTTTCCATGAGGGATGACTGTAGGGTTTAATTTTAAGATTTGCACCAGTCTTCCTTTCTCTAAAGTAATTGCGATCACGTAGGCTTTTCTTTGTAAAATAATCGCGGTCATTCTTTTTGTATTAGGCGCTTGAGTTCTATTAGGCTGGGTATAAATTTTCTGACGTTAATAACCCCTACCCGGTAAATCGATGGGTGGGTGTTGAACCTCTACCCAGGTACGTAAAGCCGGGCGCTACAATGAATCAAAGTTAATTTTGCTCACGCCAACAGGTAACATTATCTAACATGATGCAAGAAAGATGCGCGCGATCAGAATAAATATGACTCACGAGGTTGCTTACAATCTAATTGGCCGGGGTCAGTTATTAACAAATTCCGGCAAGATTATTGGTTCCAGAGAGACGCCAAGCGATGATGTATAATGGGGGGCTTGCATCAGCTTTTTCTGTAATAAATACCCGCGTCTATCATTAGCGGGTCTCTTTGTCTCCAGAAATATCAGCCGTGAAAATCTAAGTCATATTCGTCTGCTCTTAATATTGGGTATGTAGGCATCTTAATTTAGCAGTGTAGATAATTCGTTTCTTAATAGAATCTTAGCCCGATCTAGTAAAGAGTTCTTCGAGGAGTTAAATTAATTTTATATATAACGATAGGGCCATCAATTGCTATCTTACAGAAATAATAAAAATGTAAGTGTGCATATAAAAATTTTTCTATGATAAGTTAGTACTATCCTTGGTTGGGGTAGCGGGGTTGAGATATTGTGTGTCAAGGCTTTGGAGGTAGTAAGTGTATAAGGTTAAGTCCTTAGGATATATATATATATACTGTAATTGTGAGGTCCAATATATATATAGGTAACCTCGATTTGATTATAAAATTCACAGGGTAAATACGCTTGTAAAATTAATTTTATAAGGTTAAGTCCTTAGGCTATCTCAATACTGAAATTGTGAAGTCCGATACATATGTAACCTCGATTTGATTATAATATTGGCATTGTAAATATGTGAGCGTATTTGTGTAATTTTTATTTAATGAGTATTAAGTAGTTGTACTAAATGTTTGTGATGCAGTTAGAGTGAGGGGTGTAATTAATTGCATGGAGATGGGATTTAATTATTCATAGTGAGGTCTAATTTATTTTTGGGTTAAGCGATGACTCACCAGGCTCAGTCTGTAATATAAAGTAGGACCAGGAATTTTGCTGTAGGGGATTTCCTTCAGTGTATGAATTGTTTGATGCTGAGGCGAGATTAACGTAACAGATTAGGTCAGCAGTGTCTGGGGTTTCCTACCAGACAGATATTTACGTTGAGGTGGGAGATGGGTAGGAGTGCTTGTTATCGCTTGTGCGTAGAGGTGTGTAGGGGATAGACGGGAGATGTATTTTATTTAAGGGAGTTAGGTGTTAGAGATGAGTAAATTTTGATGTGTTGTATATCTGTTGTTATTATTTGTTTCACAGCATTTTTTCACGGCACACAGAGAGGGATGAAAAATTTGCCTCACAGTTTGCCAAGATAGTTGGCCATTCTCAGGAGTAGAAAGGGTCGAGGCATCGGCAGAGGCGAAAGAAAATTGGTGACGCCGTAGTTACCGGCGCCAAGTACGTCTGCACCAGGAGAAGATAGCCATTCTCTTGCAGTGAAGCCCCCATGCTTCAGCGGGAACGTGTTCATCGTTAAAATCCCGAGCTCTCAGCTCGATATACCACTCCTAAAAAGGCGCGTTGCCTGGAGGTTGGTTCTAATTTTACACAGCCATAATAATGCTGTTTGCCCCTAAATCCTAAGTGGGTTCAGTCGGCCGATAACGAATTAAGTTCGTCAGAAGTGACGCAGTCACAGTCCGAGTCAAGTACCAAGTCATCAACAGCAATATTCGTGGAGGGAGATAGGGTTAACATTCCTTCTGAATGCTTTAGAGAGGAGAGACAGAAGTTATAAAGAGTTAAATAGTCACAGCTTCCGAGGTTGCATTGAAGAGGTCAGTTAGTGGATCAGTGTTCGTGATGTGCAGTGTAGGACTTCAGAAAGTTCATGCAGAGGTTGTGTAGACAGTTAGTTTCGTGATACACTTTTGGTAGCTTATCGTAGGGATAGGAATTTTAGGGATATTCTTGTACACAGTCGCTTGCGACATACTAGCCTGTCTTACTTTGGTACTAAACCGTGCCAACGCCGGATATGTAAGACCTGTCCGTTTGTACTCCAAACTCAGACAGCCACTTTTCCGAAAGGAAAATTTATCATTAGAGAGTCTTTTACGTGCAAATCCAGAAACCAGATTTATGTTATCATCTGCAAGAGATGTGGCATGACCTATATTGGTGAAACTGGCAGGCGTTTGGCAGACAGGTTTCGTGAGCACTTGAACGACATCTATCATGACAAACATTTACCGGTGGCCCTTCATTTCAATAGGCCTGACCATGCAGGTAATTCTGATATTCATGTTACTGCCCTCCTTTCATGTGCCGGTAATGACAAGACTCGCTTTTCGTTGGAGAATCGCCTTATTTTTAAAATGGGTGTTTTAGCTCCTGATGGTTTGAATATTCAACATCATTTTGCATAAATTCTGGTAGCTTTTCTCTTTTTCATTCTTTATTCATTGCCTTTTAGATCTATCTTATGTTTTTGTTTTGGTTCGTTTCGTATCTTTTTATATCTTTGGTTTTGTCGCTATCGTACGTCACTTCCTTGCGATTTCTGTGACGGAGTACTGCTGCTTTCTTTCACAGATTCTTTGGATTGAGCTAACTTTTATTAGTTCATCAGTTTTGTTTATTCTCTTTTTTTCGTTTTGTTGATTATTTACTTTCTTGTTTCGGTATTTCTGTTAGATTTTACTATTTTCTTGTATTAATATTGTTCTTTTTCTCTCATCACTGTGGTTGTTTACTTTTTCCATCTGCTTGTATCACCCATTTGTTGTATATTTCTCATCACCGTATAGTTTTTTAGTACCTGTATGTATTCTTGTCTTTGTCACCTGTTTGTGGCTGACGAAGGGTAAAACGGAGTGGTGGCTCGCAGTTAGAGACCTCACCAACTTACCGTGTGTAAAAAAAAAAAAAAAAAGGATCCCGTTACACGCCCATTGAGGCATATTGGGAATATGGTGTTAGGCCCATATTTTCTTGACTATCGGCACACTAGGGGTGATGTGGTCAGCATCACGCCGGCCGCCTTAACCTTCCCAGAGTTGCTCTGATACCCAATTGGGGCTGGGTCGACGCAGGAGCCGTTTGCGGTCTAAAAAAATCCCACCTCATCTGGGGATCGAACCATAGACCACTGAGCTAGGAAGCCAGTGCACTAACCACTATGCTACCGCGGCTCCCGACATTCTTAATGTGGTGATACTGTAAACCATGAGGACCTGGGGCAGTGTTTCTTCTGATTTCTAAAGTACACACAACATTTTCTTCTGATAAGAGGTCGAATTATATGTTGCCTCTTCTGTAATTTTCAAAGATATGGTCTTTAATTTCTTGGCAGACAGCTTTATCACCTTCATCTTTCTGAGCAATATAACGCTTAATCAATACATGTTCTTTTTCGGCAGCGGTCTTCAGACTTATTCTTATAGAGCTTAGAATATTTGGAATTGGTTGGCTTGTACTATTCCTGTTCATCTTTCGATGTATGGACCAGAAATTCTGTAGAGTTTTTTCAGTGCCCACCTGTGTCACAAAGCCCTCCCACACTGCATCCTTGTGTGACCATATGGCCTACTACGTCGCTACAACTATTAGAATTACAGTAAAGTACTTGAGAATGACTAGTTAGTAAAAATAAACACTAGTCAAAAACCAATGACATCATCAGTCATGGCACACATGAATCCATGATGTCATCAAACCTTGTGTGGCTTCCATACAAGTTAGGCCGGAAGACATTTAGAATAGAGAGAACCTAGAACAATGGTTGGTCATATTTACTTAGTAACAATAATTTTAGACTAGAGGTTTCGTAGTTTGTCAGGTTAAAGATTATTTTAACAGTCAGCTAGGCCCCAAGACCAATCATAAGAGAGTTTCCGGTCTATACTTCAATTAGAAATAATTGCATCCGGCAAGCCATAGCACCGGACTAGTATATAGACTGATGCATCATAGTAACCAGTCAGAGCCTGAGACAGTTATCTCAGTGATCAGAGTCAAACCTACATAAGGCGTACTCACTTGAGGTGTGGAGCAACCTGGCGCATCCCCTATTGTGAGAACAAAAGCCTTTGACTCCTACATTTGTGACAATTACATAACCGTCCAGACACCTACTACCTACCAGGGCCACCAGCGACCCAGCGCTGACCCCTGCCACGTATTTTATTGTGGTTTTATCCACAAAAGTAAGTCGAGTTAGTTTTTCAAACATTTCGAAATGATCTTTTGTTTCGATAGGCTTCCACAAATTTTAGACATGCCTTATCACGACTTCTGTAAGTAATAAACCTTTTGCCACCGAGGCTAAAGCTAGCGGTATTGCCCCCACCACAGAACGCTCCAGGAACTATTTGTATGCAGTCCAATAATTGAAAATGTGCTGGAGATCAAATAACTAAATAAAGAACATTTGATAATAAATACGTGGACTCTTCCTATATTCTGCAATTAGAATTTCCTTGACTTTGTTGGAATTTGGAATTGCTGTTGATAATTGAACCTTCAGTCATGGTACTACAAACTATAAGCATTTACGAGTACTCCCTACTACCTGGGTTTGTCCTCACTTCTGGAAGTAACAACTCTGGTGTATAACCAGTCATCCACAGAAGTATCCCAAGTAAAGAGAGTGTAGCGGTTATATCCCTTTGACTAACTCAAGGAAAATAACAATATTAGGCACTGTCACACTTGGCAGTTGATCTACTTTCATTTTGACTTTGTGGCTAAACCATTTCCTAAGGTAACTAAGGAATGTTAGTGAACAGCTAATGAACAAAGAAAAGTAATATCAAGTATAAGGAGAAGACAATCACCTTCATTGGAGATGTGATGAGAAGAGGTGCACCTGAACACATTGTGACTACAGGAACAAAATAGAAGACAAGAGAAGTAGATGAAGAGAAAGAGAAAAAAAAGATTATGTCTACCGTGACACTATGGCATGGGAAATTATCAACTATAGAACTGATGGAGATTGTCAAAAATTGAGATATGTGGCGGGGAATAGTCTCCCACTGTGGACATGACACCTGATGTGACTTGGCCTCATATGTCATTAGTCTTTGGATAACTTAGTGGCTACTTGGATTGATTAGTTTTATGGCAAACTGCTCTTATTGATTCCATGAGATGAATGACAGGTTGTGATGCCTCTGCAAGAAGTGTCATGGACCTATTTAAATGACTGTAATGAAAGCCCCATCTAATGCTTCTGATGGTATAAGCTGTTTCTGTCCTACACCTAATGGTTAGTCAATAAAATAGAAAAACATTTGTTATGGAGCAATTATAGAAATCAAAATATTAAAATCAAAATATAAAATTAACCACACATAAAACAAACATGTAGCCCAGTTGAATTTGTGTATAAAAATAAATGTAATTCCTCATACACCCAGCTTTCACACCCCCAACCCCTTTATTTCTAAAAAAAATTTTTTTAACATTTATTTAAAAAAAAAAATAATAAGAGTGTCCGATTGACAGAGTGGTTAGAGTGCTGGTCTCTTGCGGTAAAGGTGCTGGGTTCAAATCATGGTACCGTCAAGCTCTAGTCTACCCAGCTGTAAATGGGTACCTGACTGAGTTAGGGAAGGAAAAGGCAGTGAGGAAGGGAACTGGTCACCCCACCTCTCGATGCTGGACCTGGTATAGTGAAGTCTCTAACACTTGACTCCCCTGCGGCAGTATCTGCTATGGGACTACCTGTACCAAAAATGATGACAAATCTCTTATTTCATGACAAACACACACGTTCATGCAGAGTTAGACATTTTATCTCTTATTTCATGACAAACACACTCTTTGGCAGAGTTAGACATTTTATCTCTTATTTCATGACAAACACATGTTCATGCAGAGTTAGACATTTTATCTCTTATTTCATGACAAACACACACTCATGCAGAGTTAGACATTTTATCTCTTATTTCATGACAAACACATGTTCATGCAGAGTTAGACATTTTATCTCTTATTTCATGACAAACACATGTTCATGCAGAGTTAGACATTTTATCTCTTATTTCATGACAAACACACACTCATGCAGAGTTAGACATTTTATCTCTTATTTCATGACAAACACATGTTCATGCAGAGTTAGACATTTTATCTCTTATTTCATGACAAACACATGTTCATGCAGAGTTAGACATTTTATCTCTTATTTCATGACAAACACACACTCATGCAGAGTTAGACATTTTATCTCTTATTTCATGACAAACACACACTCATGCAGAGTTAGACATTTTATCTCTTATTTCATGACAAACACACACTCATGCAGAGTTAGACATTTTATCTCTTATTTCATGACAAACACACACTCATGCGGAGTTAGACATTTTATCTCTTATTTCATGACAAACACACACTCATGCGGAGTTAGACATTTTATCTCTTATTTCATGACAAACACACACTCATGCGGAGTTAGACATTTTATCTCTTATTTCATGACAAACACACACTCATGCGGAGTTAGACATTTTATTTCTTATTTCATGACAAACACACACTCATGCAGAGTTAGACATTTTATCTCTTATTTCATGACAAACACACACTCATGCGGAGTTAGACATTTTATCTCTTATTTCATGACAAACACACACTCATGCGGAGTTAGACATTTTATCTCTTATTTCATGACAAACACACACTCATGCGGAGTTAGACATTTTCATTGACCCAGTATATAATAAATAACAAGGAAGATAATGCAATAAGCAAACAGCGGCAATTGAAATGATACTATCTAAAATTGTAGACACTAAAATTGTAGACACTAATATTGTAGTCTTACTGTAACCCATCACAGGTTGATCAAGATATTTGTCTCCAGCAATTGAAATGATACTATCTAAAATTGTAGACACTAAAATTGTAGACTTACTGTAACCCATCACAGGTTGATCAAGATATTTGTCTCCAGCAATTGAAATGATATGGTCTGTAACAAATATTTGTTCAGCAATAAAAGTGAGAAAAAAGATGCTGGCATTATGTATGACTCAACATTGAGGAAATCTGTTGGAGCAATACAAGGTAGGCCTTATTCTAGAATCTCCAGATGACAGGTGGAGGAAAACTGAAAAAAAAAACACATGGAGATGAGAACTGATCCCATAGTTCCCAAACCTCCTATTCTCTGCTGCCATAATATCTTCAACCAGAATTGTATGTTGTTAAACCTGTCCCATAGTTCCAGAACCCTCAAATTTTCTGCTGCTATAATATCTTCAACCAGAATTGTGTTTTGTTAAACCTGTCCCTCCAATTCTCTACTGCCATAATATCCTCAACCAGAATTGTATGTTGTTAAACCTGTCCCATAGTTCCAGAACCCTCAAATTTTCTGCTGCTATAATATCTTCAACCAGAATTGTGTTTTGTTAAACCTGTCTCATAGTTCTTGAACACTCCAATTCTCTGCTGCCATAATATCTTCAACCACAATTGTATTTTCAGCATTAACTACTTCCGACATAACCCTGACCTTGCTAACATCACGTGTACAAGGACATTTTACTCATCCAAGATCATAGATTTGTCTCAACTGTTTCTCTCCTACACACAATTAGGGTATGGGAACAATGTTCCGGGATGGACGAGTATTGTGTATGCTGCCAGCCAACAAAGATCACATTCTGCTTGGCACCCAGGCTGGCAGGATTTGGGTTTTCAATGCAGTCACCAATGAGTTGGAGCATTCCTCACGTCAACTGCAGGACTCTGTTCTTTCTCTCTATCTTGTCCAGAGGTATGTACTAGTGGAAGCTTCTCTAAATGATATGAGATAATATGGTGTCTTCTGTCTTAATGAGTGGGCTGATGTAACCAGTTGTTTTTTTACATCCCAACTAATGACAGAAACAAATTTTTACTGAAGATACTATTTTGGTTTTTAAATCATTCAAAACAAAACTAAATATACTAAGGTGTAGTGATGGTTTAGTGGTTAGAACATTTGCCTTCCATGAAAAACATTCTTCTTTTAATTCCTGGCAGATTTAATGTTTTTATTTTTTTTAATTCAGTCAAGTTGATAATGTCAGGAATATTATTATTATTTAATGCCATGTAATAAAGACAGATCAATGTTAATGAACGCCATCACTGATACCGCCGCTGTGTTTCCTTCAGTTGATAAAGTTAGTGTTAAAGATATTATGTGGTTCAGTGATAAAGGCGTGAATGAGTTCTCCTTATATAGGCCACGCCCACCCAGGGCTATATATAAATATATTACTATTGTCACTATGCCTAGACTGATCAGAGTAAGTGTGTATTGGCGCATTCGTTCGTCACAGCAACACACATAGAATTCATGTATCGTGGAACGATAAGTAACGTTTAAATAATAGTTTATTTACGTTACACACAGACGACGACACAGACGAAATACAGCATAGTACATGATATTGAATAAAGGTATTCATGAAGCTCCCACACTCCACAGAACTTAAGTACAGCGCCCAGTGGCGCACACCTCATACAAATGCACGTACACCATGTTCCTAAAGAACTGCGCCCACCGCAGCCATAAACATGGCCTCATAACTTATAGCATAATGGTGCACTTCTCATTGAAGATGACCATAGTGATTTTCCTCAAAAGACTACATCTCCCCTTCTCCACAAAGGCTGCTCCCTGGCAGTTGAATAATCATCGACAGCTATGTATTCTTAAGGCCTAATCATAAATAGTCGTGCACTTCCTCTAGAAGATGCACATCACCATATTCCTCAAAGGAAAGACTGCACACACAGCAGTCTGCAGTCTGCAGTAATATAACCTGCATAATATCTATATATGGCCTACAAAGTCATGTCTTCCTCTCAGACTCTATATATGGCCTAATCTCCTTCACAAAAATGTCTATGGCCTACAAAGTAATCTCTCTACCTCTCGGACTCTTTATAGCGCCTAAATAGACTATACATATGGCCTACAAAGTCATGTCTTCCTCTCAGACTCTATATATGGCCTAATCTCCTTCACAAAAATGTCTCATAAGCTGCATCCACTGCAGTCATAAATATTAATACATACCATCCTCCAATAATCTAACACATGGAAGAATACATATGCAGGAAGAATATTCAGCTACAGGCCTGTGCAAAAGTCTCCACCGAGACACACATTGAAAAAAACACTATACCATTTTCACCGAACACTGGTCGGGAACACACACTTGGAAAAACACCAGGGTTGACTTCACTCTGTCAAACCCAAAACCCGACTGCCCAGCGGTCACAAAAACTCCCGCCTAAACAGTCACGGGACTTCGCAGTTCACCACCGCTCAGTCCCTTCACGGACTTGCCGTGAGAACTATTTACAGTTCTACAATACAGAACAGCGCTCATGACGCTATCTGACTTCTGACATATATTTGTTAACCCAATTCACCGTTTATCAAGTCTACAAGCGATGCAACCCTTAATTTACTGTGTCCAACCCGTATACAAAGTATCACCTCCCTTTTTGACCTTAACACAAGTGTCACCAGTTTTTGTGTATTTATTTATTTTAATTGTCTGTGTGAGTTGACTGGCTTACTTGCTCAGTGGGAGGTGAAAGGTAGAAAGAAATGGAAAGGAAAAAACAGGAGCAATGGTGCCATTTTCAGGACATCAGATATAAATCGCACACCATAATTCTTTGCCATCATTTCTTGATTGGTTATAATAATAATAGCCCCTTCAGTCATAACTGACTATGGAAATGCACCCCTGAGGTGACAGCCCTCAGATGCTTATTTTCCTGGTGTTCCTTTCGACGTTTTCTCCTCTCTTCTGCTTGTTGTGTGAGCTTCTTTTCACCCAAACTGAGGTGGCGCTGCAGATAGCATCACCACATGGTGCAGTCGGCAGCTTTATCCTCCCAGGGTGCTGGATTTAAGTCCAGTGCCCTCATGTCTCTTTTGCACACATCTTTGAATCTCAGCTGTGGTCACACAACTGTTTTTCTGCCAGTTGTCCGTAGAAGATATCTTTCGGGATGCGACCATCTTCCATGCGGCGGACATGGCCAAGCCATGGTTGTAAGCCAAGCTACGTTTTCTTGGACCGTAAAGAAAACTCGAGATGTTCGAGTTCCAGTGCAAACAACCCGTCATGTGATGAGCTTGAATTTTGGCGCAAAAGAAGCCATCGGTTATAAGAGTCTTGGTAGCCGTCTGATATAGACGTGTTGTGGAAAGCCGTTTGGGATACCATATTTTCGGCCTTTGGCAGGACAGTGAGTAGTTGCCATTGTTAATTTAGTCCTGGTATATTTGTTCTGGTTCAGAACTATTTTGCTCTTCAGGGTTGTCAGCTATATTTGCTGTTATTGTCATTCTCGCATTGTATTTGATATTTATAAGAGAATGTTATACTGTAGTTCGCCTCGTCGCTCATTATGTTGAGCTTTTTTTGTTGAACAGAGTATTTAGACATACTTGACTGCGAGGCCGATCGGATATTTTATATCTACCTTACTGTTTGCATTAGTAGCACATGTACATTTTGTATCTCATTCTGGCGATATTTGGCCAAGTTATTGTTCAGTGAATAAAGGGATAATTGCTATTTGAGCTTGCCTTTATTAGTGTCACCACTGTTCGTAAAGCCCTTAGTGTGTACGAGTCTTATTGTTCCTGTCCTGCGTGAAGTTCATACGTGCAGTGGTAGTGTGTGTATTTGTATTGTGTTGACATACTATACATCACACATTTTGACACTTAGCATAGGTTCTCCATAGGTTGTCCATGTCTCGCTACCATATAGAAGTGTGTTGGTGACACAGGCATTATATACCTCAGCTTTGATCTTCATTGTGAGTTTGGAGTTTCCCCATACACGCAATGTGAGGCAGCCAAAGGTAGCGTAGCTTTGCCAATGCGGCTGTCAATTTCTATTCCAGAGAGAGTTTGTCATTGATGGTAGACCCCAGGTATATGAAGTGGTGCACTACTGCCAGTTCATAGTTTTTGATAGTGATAACTGGTGCAGCACCCACATCCTGACTCATCACATTTGTTTTCTTTAGACTTATTGTGAGGCCAAAGTCCTTGCATGCTTGGGTGAAGCGATTCATCAAGCTCTGAAGCTCCTGCTGGCTTTGAGTGATGACCGCAGCATCATCAGCGAATAACAAGCGAATAATAGTGACCCTTCTGATTTTTGTTTTTACTTTTCAGCCTTGCGAGATTAAACAGACGGCCATCTGAACAAGTGTAAAGGCATATTCCTTCAGTTGCATATCTGAATGCATGTTTCAAGAGTAAGGCAAAGAAGATCCTGAAGAGGGTTGGAGCCAGAACACAGCCTTGTTTAACGCCACTTCGTATATCAAAGGGTTGTGATGTGCTTCCAGCATACTGGACTATTCCCTTCATGTCCTCATGGAATGACTTTATCATTTCCAGCAGTTGAGTCCATCCCTACTAACCAGGTCAAATGCCTTTGTGAGGTCTATAAAGGCGATATATAAAGGTCTTTTCTGCTCTCTTGATTTTTCCTGAAGCTGGCGTAGAGATAAAATCATGTCTGTTATTGATCTACCAGCTGGAATCCACACTGTGACTCTGGATATATGCGCTCAGCTAACTTTTGTAGGCGCATTAAGATGACTCTGGCAAAAACCTTACCAACAATATCAAGAAGAGAGATGCATCTGTAGTTATTACAATCATTTCTGTCTCCTTGATTGGTTACTTGTTAGTATATATATATATATATTTTTTTTTGGATAGTTGAAAAGCTGAGGCTGTTTGATATGGGTATATTTTCTATTTTTGTTCAGCTGATATTGTGGTGGGATATTGTTACTGTATCTGTTGACTTCTGTCATCATCATGCTACAGTTATCTGTTGACTTCTGTCATCATCATCATGCTACAGTTATCTGTTCACTTCTGTCATCATCATGCTACGGTTATCTGTTCACTTCTGTCATCATCATGCTACAGTTATCTGTTCACTTCTGTCATCATCATGCTACAGTTATCTGTTCACTTCTGTCATCATCATCATACTACAGTTATCTGTTGACTTCTGTCATCATCATCATGCTACAGTTATCTGTTGACTTCTGTCATCATCATCATGCTACAGTTATCTGTTCACTTCTGTCATCATCATGCTACAGTTATCTGTTCACTTCTGTCATCATCATGCTACAGTTATCTGTTCACTTCTGTCATCATCATGCCACAGTTATCTGTTCACTTCTGTCATCAACATGCCACAGTATTCTGTTGACTTCTGTCATCATCATGCTACAGTTATCTGTTCACTTCTGTCATCATCATGCCACAGTTATCTGTTCACTTCTGTCATCAACATGCCACAGTATTCTGTTGACTTCTGTCATCATCATGCCACAGTTATCTGTTGACTTTTGTCATCATCATGCCACAGTTATCTGTTGACTTTTGTCATCATCATGCTACAGTCATCTGTTGACTTCTGTCATCATCATGCCACAGTTATCTGTTGACTTCTGTCATCATCATGCCACAGACATCTGTTGACTTCTGTCATCATCATGCCACAGACATCTGTTGACTTCTGTCATCATCATGCCACAGTTATCTGTTGACTTCTGTCATCATCATGCCACAGTCATCTGTTGACTTCTGTCATCATCATGCCACAGTCATCTGTTCACTTCTGTCATCATCATGCCACAGTCACCTGTTGACTTCTGTCATCATCATGCCACAGTCATCTGTTGACTTCTGTCATCATCATGCTACAGTCATCTGTTGACTTCTGTCATCATCATGCCACAGTCATCTGTTCACTTCTGTCATCATCATGCCACAGTCATCTGTTGACTTCTGTCATCATCATGCTACAGTCATCTGTTGACTTCTGTCATCATCATGCTACAGTCATCTGTTGACTTCTGCCATCATCATGCTACAGTCATCTGTTCACTTCTGTCATCATCATGCTACAGTCATCTGTTGACTTCTGTCATCATCATGCTACAGTCATCTGTTGACTTCTGTCATCATCATGCCACAGTTATCTGTTGACTTCTGTCATCATCATGCTGCAGTCATCTGTTGACTTCTGTCATCATCATCTACAGTCATCTGTTGACTTCTGTCATCATCATGTTACAGTTATCTGTTGACTTCTGTCATCATCATGTTACAGTCATCTGTTGACTTCTGTCATTATCATGCCACAGTCATCTGTTGACTTCTGTCATTATCATGCCACAGTCATCTGTTGACTTCTGTCATCATCATGCCACAGTTATCTGTTGACTTCTGTCATCATCATGCTGCAGTCATCTGTTGACTTCTGTCATCATCATCTACAGTCATCTGTTGACTTCTGTCATCATCATGTTACAGTTATCTGTTGACTTCTGTCATCATCATGCCACAGTCATCTGTTCACTTCTGTCATCATCATGCCACAGTCATCTGTTGACTTCTGTCATTATCATGCCACAGTCATCTGTTGACTTCTGTCATCATCATGCTACTGTCATCTGTTGACTTCTGTCATCATCATGCCACAGTCGTCTGTTGACTTCTGTCATCATCTTGCTACAGTCATCTGTAGAACAAGTTCACACCAAACCTTTTTGTCCTGTGCCATCCATTCAACATTTCTCCCTGTATTCTTTATCCCTTGTTTGTCTGACTCCAGTATCCCTTGTGTGTCTGACTCCAGTATCCCTTGTGTGTCTGACTCCAGTATCCCTTGTGTGTCTGACTCCAATATCCCTTGTGTGTCTGACTCCAGTATCCCTTGTGTGTCTGACTCCAGTATCCCTTGTGTGTCTGACTCCAGTATCCCTAGTGTGTCTTCCAGTATCCCTTGTGTGTCTGATTCCAGTATCCCTAGTGTGTCTGATTCCAGTATCCCTAGTGTGTCTGACTCCAGTATCCCTTGTGTGTCTGACTCCAGTATCCCTTGTGTGTCTGACTCCAGTATCCCTTGTGTGTCTGACTCCAGTATCCCTTGTGTGTCTGACTCCAGTATCCCTTGTGTGTCTGACTCCAGTATCCCTTGTGTGTCTGACTCCAGTATCCCTTGTGTGTCTGACTCCAGTATCCCTAGTGTGTCTTCCAGTATCCCTTGTGTGTCTGATTCCAGTATCCCTAGTGTGTCTGATTCCAGTATCCCTAGTGTGTCTGACTCCAGTATCCCTTGTGTGTCTGACTCCAGTATCCCTTGTGTGTCTGACTCCAGTATCCCTTGTGTGTCTGACTCCAGTATCCCTTGTGTGTCTGACTCCAGTATCCCTTGTGTGTCTGACTCCAGTATCCCTTGTGTGTCTGACTCCAGTATCCCTAGTGTGTCTGACTCCAGTATCCCTTGTGTGTCTGACTCCAGTATCCCTTGTGTGTCTGACTCCAGTATCCCTTGTGTGTCTGACTCCAGTATCCCTAGTGTGTCTGACTCCAGTATCCCTTGTGTGTCTGACTCCAGTATCCCTTGTGTGTCTGAGTCCAGTATCCCTTGTGTGTCTGACTCCAGTATCCCTAGTGTGTCTGACTCCAGTATCCCTAGTGTGTCTGACTCCAGTATCCCTTGCGACATATTTTTTAGGGCTACCTCTATATCTTTTACTGAGAACATTTCAGAAGAAGAACTGCCTTGTAATGCTGAATATTGGTTAAAATAATTAGTCACTGGTGATTATTTCAAATTATGTAACTCATAAACCTGGTTTTTATATTCTGAATTTTGGAATCATTTTCTTTTCCTCACTCTAGAGATTATACCCGAGCATTGTATCGGTAACTACAGACCTTATCAGTGTTATAATAATTCATAATTGTCTGCTTGCCAAAGCACACACACATGATAATGTCTAGCACGTGCTTGCTTGATGATGTCAGTTGCACATTCATTAATGTTTACACTTTGTGTGAAAAGAAAAAATTGTTGTGACAATGTCTAGAATTACTGTCATAATGTCTAAAACCTGGTGATATTGCTTAATTTTAAGAATTTGTGTGACAGCATCTAGAGCTTGGGGTACAGTGTGCAGAAGTTGTGTTAATATCTCTAGTACTTATGTGACAGTGTCCAGAAGTTGTGTTAATATCTCTAGGACTTATGTGACAGTGTCCAGAAGTTGTGTTAATATCTCTAGTACTTTATGTGACACTGTCCAGAAGTTGTGATAATATGTCTAGAATTTGTGTTGATATGTCTAGAACTTGTGTGACAGTATCCTGAAGTTGTGTTAGTACATTTAGAACGTGCATCACAGTGTTCAGAAGTTGTATTAAAATGTCTAATACATTTGTGACAGTGTCCAGAAGTTGTGTTAATATGTCTAATACTCTTGTGACAATGTATAGAATTTGTGTTGATATGTCTAGAACCTGTATGACAGTGTTCAGAAGTTGTGTTAATCTTCACCATTTACATTAACATTCTTATCTAACAATATTGCTATCCTCACCATTAGCATTGATATCATCACTAATAACAGTATCTACAGTTGTAAAATTAATATCCTCAACAGTACTACTACCATCTTCAGCATTAACATTGACATCCTCACCAGTAATGCTACCATCCTCACCATTAACATTTACATCCTCATCAGTAATGCTGCCATCCTCACCATTAACATTTACATCCTCATCAGTAATGCTACCATTCTCACCATTAACATTTACATCCTCATCAATAATGCTACCATCCTCACCATCAACATTGACATCCTCACCAGTAATGTTACCATCCTCACCATTGACATCCTCACCAGTATTGTTACCATCCTCACCATCAACATTGACATCCTCACCAGTAATACTTACATCTTAACCATCAAAATTGACATCCTCACTAGTAATACTTACATCTTAACAAACAACATTGACATCCTCACCAGTAATACTTACATCTTAACCATCAACATTGACATCCTCACCAGTAATACTTACATCTTAACCATCAACATTGACATCCTCACCAGTAATGTTACCATCCTCACCATCAACATTGACATCCTCACCAGCAATGTTACCATCCTGACCAGTAATGCTACCATGCTGCCCATCAACATTGACATCCTCACCATCAACATTGACATCTTCACCATCAACATTGACATCCTCACCAGTAATGCTACTGTGCTGCCCATCAAAATTGACATCCTCACCAGTAATGTTACCATCCTCATTAGTAATGCTACCATGCTGCCCATCAGCATTGACATTCTCACCAATAATGCTACCATGCTGCCCATCAACAGTGACATCCTCACCAGTAATGCTACCATGCTGCCCATCAACACTGACATCCTCACCAGTAATGCTAACATCCTCATCATCAACATTCACATCTTCACCAGTGATGCTACCATTTTCACCATTAACATTGAGATCCTCATCAGTAATGCTACCATGCTGCCCATCAACATTGACATCCTCACCAGTAATGATAACATCCTCACCAGCAATACTAACATACTCACCATCAACATTGACAACCTCACCAGTAATGTTACCATACCATCAACATTGACATCCTCACCAGTAATGCTAACATCTTCAGCAGTAATGCTACCGTATTCACCATTGACATCCTCACCAGTAATGCTAACATCCTCTCCATTAACACTGACACATCACCAGTCAATAACATCGATATATGCACATATTTAAAAGCTATAAAACTCTCTGTCTTATTATATGTGGATTTATCCCTCTCTATCCTTCAAGTTTATTATATGGTAATACAGTTAAGTAGATTGTCTATCCTTGGTGATGTTATTGTCAAGTTACAGGCCATTGTCAAGTTACAGGCCAGAGATAACATTTTGTGTAGCTAGTCATGAAAGTAATTGTCAAGTTACAGGCCAGAGATAACAATTTGTGTAGCTAGTCATGAAATGTTATTGTCAAGTTACAGGCCAGAGAAAACAATTTGTGTAGCTAGTCATGAAATGTTATTGTCATTACAGGCCAGAGATAACATTTTGTGTAGCTAGTCATGAAATGTTATTGTCAAGTTACAGGCCAGAGGTAACAATTTGTGTAGCTAGTCATGAAGTGTTATTGTCAAGTTACAGGACAGAGATAACATTTTGTGTAGCTAGTCAAGAAATGTTACTGTCAAGTTACAGGACAGAGTTAAAAATGTGTGTATCTAATCGTGAAATGTTATTGTCAAGTTACAGGGTAGAGATAACATTTTATATAACTAGTCATGAAATGTTATCCATAACTTTTCTTTAAAGTTAATTAAGTTAACTTAAAAAAAAAAAAATCAAATTTTGAATGACAAAATCAGCCACAACATCTAAAATGAATTGCTTCAGAGGGCACCAGTGTAAGAGAAAATAAAGTGGTTTAATATGAGGAGGCATTATGCAGTGGTGGCTAAATACTCTGTTCAACAACAAAAAGGTGGGGGGAGGGGCAGTGGTGGCTAAATACTCTGTTCAACCAAAAAAGGTGGGGGGGGGGGCAGTGGTGGCAGAGAAGAGAAGATAATTAAAACAACAAGAGAAAATGTTAGAAAAAAGTCTTGCTTGTACTGTACAGAGCAACAACAAATGTCTTGCTTGTACTGTATGGAGCAACAACAAATGTCTTGCTTGTACTGTACGGAGCAACAACAAATGTCTTGCTTGTACTGTATGGAGCAACAACAAATGTCTTGCTTGTACTGTACGGAGCAACAACAAATGTCTTGCTTGTACTGTACGGAGCAACAACAAATGTCTTGCTTGTACTGTACGGAGCAACAACAAATGTCTTGCTTGTACTGTATGGAGCAACAACAAATGTCTTGCTTGTACTGTATGGAGCAACAACAAATGTCTTGCTTGTACTGTATGGAGCAACAACAGATGTCTTGCTTGTACTGTACAGAGCAACAACAAATGTCTTGCTTGTACTGTACAGAGCAACAACAAATGTCTTGCTTGTACTGTATGGAGCAACAACAAATGTCTTGCTTGTACTGTACGGAGCAACAACAAATGTCTTGCTTGTACTGTATGGAGCAACAACAAATGTCTTGCTTGTACTGTACGGAGCAACAACAAATGTTTTGCTTGTACTGTATGGAGCAACAACAAATGTTTTGCTTGTACTGTACGGAGCAACTACAAATGTCTTGCTTGTACTGTACGGAGCAACAACAAATGTCTTGCTTGTACTGTATGGAGCAACAACAAATGTCTTGCTTGTACTGTACAGAGCAACAACAAATGTCTTGCTTGTACTGTACAGAGCAACAACAGATGTCTTGCTTGTACTGTACAGAGCAACAACAAATGTCTTGCTTGTACTGTACGGAGCAACAACAAATGTCTTGCTTGTACTGTATGGAGCAACAACAAATGTCTTGCTTGTACTGTACGGAGCAACAACAAATGTCTTGCTTGTACTGTACGGAGCAACAACAAATGTCTTGCTTGTACTGTATGGAGCAACAACAAATGTCTTGCTTGTACTGTATGGAGCAACAACAAATGTCTTGCTTGTACTGTACGGAGCAACAACAAATGTCTTGCTTGTACTGTACAGAGCAACAACAAATGTCTTGCTTGTACTGTATGGAGCAACAACAAATGTCTTGCTTGTACTGTACGGAGCAACAACAAATGAAATGATTCATACATCTGGTCAGTATGAAAATGAACTACTGTCACATGCCTGCACAAGTTTTATCATCACAGTTAATGAGGACAGAGGACAAATATGAATCAGTGGTGTTTCTGAAATCTTCAGTAGCAGAAATTACACGCTCTCATACAAGGCCACATGAAACAAGAGAGTGCCTCTGAAACTTCCCATAGCATTCAACAAGACAGAAGAAATATAAATATTTGTGGACAGTTTTCTCAAGGGTTTCCAACCTGTGTTACATGGAACCAAATAGTGTGTATCAGATCTTTTCTTTCTCCTTGTTATGAAATTTTAGCACTAATAAAACTACTCTAAATGTTGTGAAATGTTAGCATTAATAATACCACTCTAAATCTTGTGACATGTTAGCACTAATAATACCACTCTTAATCTTGTGAAATGTTAGCATTTATAATACCACTCTAAATGTTATGAAATGTTAACATTAATAATACCACTCTAAATCTTGTGAAATGTTAGCATTAATAATACCACTCTAAATCTTGTGAAATTTTAGCACTAATAATACCACTCTAAATCTTGTGAAATGTTAGCACTAATAATTCCACTCTAAATGTTCAGAAATCACACAGTTTAGGTAAAGCATGTAGGCATTCAAAAAAAAAAAAAAAAAAAATAAGATAGAATAAGTTCAGAAAAACTGATCTAGAGGAACACACTATCACTTTGAGTAGCGACCAAAGTTAAAAGATGGAAACAGTTTTTTTATATCAGAATTAGGTACAAAAATATTATAACATGTAATTTGTCATTGATACACGGGTGAAGGTCCATGAATATCATGCAGCATATCTTTTTATTAAAATATTTGTATTTGTTATGTTCAGAACATGGGATAGTAAAAGGGACTGTCTCATTAAAAACATAAAGTTATTCCCTCACTTTCTAATGTTTATACAATTGTTAATAACCATATCTTTTCTTTTACTCTGACAGCCGGCTGGATGATCCACTAGTCCTAGCAGGTCTAGCCAATGGGAAGATAGCTTTGTACCCCATCTCAGAGATTCTACAGGTTGGATATATATTTTTCTTTCTGCCAGGTTTTGTTGTATGCTAGGCTGCTTTGTTGAATATAGATTAACTGTGGTATGGTTTGACCGTGAGTGAGAGAAAAACTAACCTTGTATTAGACTATGTTTTATTAAGTAAATACTCAGTTCAACCTAAACGAACCCAGTGTTGGATCATGTTTTGGTAAGTAAATATGCATTTTAGCCTACACAAACCCAGTCTTGGATTGTATTTTGTTAAGTAAATATCCAGTTTAACCTAAACAAACCTTGTCTTAGATTGTGTTTTGTTAAATAAATACCCAGTTCAGCCTAAACAAACCCAGTCTTGGATTGTGTTTTGTTAAATAAATACCCAGTTCAGCCTAAACAAACACAGTCTTGGATTGTGTTTTGTTAAATAAATACCCAGTTCAGCCTAAACAAACCCAGTCTTGGATTGTGTTTTGTTAAATAAATACCCAGTTCAGCCTAAACAAACCCAGTCTTGGATTGTGTTTTGTTAAATAAATACCCAGTTCAGCCTAAACAAACCCAGTCTTGGATTGTGTTTTGTTAAATAAATACCCAGTTCAGCCTAAACAAACCCAGTCTTGGATTGTGTTTTGTTAAATAAATACCCAGTTCAGCCTAAACAAAACCCAGTCTTGGATTGTGTTTTGTTAAATAAATACCCAGTTCAGCCTAAACAAACCCAGTCTTGGATTGTGTTCTGTTAAATAAATACCCAGTTCAGCCTAAACAATTTCTGTTCTTTTCATATCTTCTTATTTATCTTTTGTTTGAACTCTGTCTCCAGTCCTAATCTCCTTGTGTCTTTATTTGACCTTGGTAATTCTAGAATAAGAACTGCCTTGTTACACTATCAGACAGTTTTTGTCAGAGTACTTCCTACCTAAAGCCAGCATCGTTCCTTTATTTCACTGATATTAGTCAGACTTTGTCTCCATGGGTTCCACTTTTGTGATCTAGTCTGACAGGTTTAGTCTTAACTGTGCTTTACTTTACTAGTTAACCCCTTGTCTTAGTTCAATTTATGTGTGTGGTGGGTTGGTGTGGAGGGTGAAAATGGGTTTCTGAAAAATTAGTCTATTAGTTTTGATTGATGACCTTGACTTTTAATAATGTTAGTACAGAACCACTGTTGTGTCTGTTTGTTTTTAATTGAAAACCGATGACTTGAGTAGTGAGGTGAGTTTTGTCATGTTCTTGTTTGGTGATTGTGCCTGTTATATTGTTGTTGTTTCTGTTGCACACACCTGGACAGTATTGGCACCCACAACAAAAATATGTTTCTTTCATCAGGAGCCAACCATGGACCCAATAGAAATGAAACTTGGAGAACCATATGAGCCTGTCCGATGTATTATGCGCAGTGGTCCAGAGCGCAAGATCATTGCATCTTGTGGAACAAAAGTTGTTGTCATGGACACCAGAATGGGTGTAGCTGTGGAAATGATATTTGATACAGTTGAAGGAAGGTAATGTATTAGTCTGTGACCTTCTTGTTTGTTATCTGACATTCTAGATTCCAGGACAGCAGATACATCCAGTATATGAGGCATCTTAGGTTTTCCTATTGCATTAACTCTGTCAGGAGTCATCTCATAGTCCTACAGTATCATTCATTATGAATGTGATGTGTACTGGAAAAGAGTCTACAGTAATCTGACAGCTTATTGTAACCTTATAGCTGCTCTCTGATTTGCTAGCTAAACATGCATTATACCAACCGTCTATTTCTGCAGCTCACCCTTTTGTCCCCGCCTTCTTTCCTGTAAACACGGACTAATGCAGTGTTTACAATCTTCGTTGACCTGTCAGTCATAATAGGAAACAAATCACGCTTTGTTTTACTCCTTTCCACTCACGCGAGTTCATCTGTCAATCATATAATACTTGACAGACAGACAGCACGTGAGAAAGGTGGAACTGACCCTTTGAAGTTTGCCCAGGGGAAATCTAAAAATCCCTAATATCCTTTGATCTCGAAACATGAGCATTCTACAGGTAAAACCGCTAGGAGAGCAGAAAGTCTTTGATGTCGGTCACCACTCCCGACGAAAACCTCTGGAAGACCGAAACGTAAACCTTTATCTTGCATCTCTGCTTCTGAATTTTTGTCCCACACAGTAGTGCGAATTAACGCTAATGGAGATGAAAAGAAATCCCATGATATATATATTGCTGTTTTCTTTAATCTAACCATCAGTGTCAGTCAGAATTTGAGAATAAGTCTAGCGTGTAGTCATAACCATTTCTTTTGGATTATTGTTTAAAAAGTGATTCGTGGAGATTTTCATTCTGGATTTTCAGGTAAATAGTTCTAAGTGTTAGAAGTATTTTACAGTGATAGCATTTACAGTTAAATACTTCACTTAGATCTTTTTCTTTGCTAGTAAGGCGAATTAAATAAAATAACCTGTAGCGAGTTTCATAACCAGATATTCAATTAAAATGTTAGACCACATCACCGACGCTACATAGCTGAGACAAGACAGTAATTTGTGCTTTCAGTGTAGACAGACGCAAACACTTAACTCTCCAGGAGAGAAAGAGAGATAAACAAGACGGTTAACCAGACCGGACTTAGAGGCGACTGGCAGTGGGAGGAAATAATACTGTTTATATTTCATTTGTAATTTTTATTATTATAGCGTCCGTTATTTTTTAAATGACATACAACAACTTAACAGACACCGACAATTCACTAGCTACTAAATGATAGGTGATAAGTTGTACGTGGCACATTGTGAGAAAAATAATAAATAACACACTGTGATAGTGATGCCAGCCACGAGACGGAGCGGGGGAGTCTTCATCGGCTCAGTCCGACCCGAATCTGCGGCCAGCAATGTCTGTGTGTGTAGGTGTAGGGAAAACACTGTGTATCTTCTAAATTCGTCAGGAGTGACAGAGCGGACTAGAGACGGTCGTGTCCCCGTCTATATTTATGTATTTACATAAAGTGGTAGCATTTTCCCATAAATGTTTCTTGTATTTTTAGCAGACCTGATACCAAGTGGATGTACCAGTGGTCTTTTCTTTTCCATTTCCATGGTTAAGTGTGTACTAGCCGAAGATACTGTATGACTATAAATTATACTATTGGACTTACAAAATCCAGGATACTATTTTATCAGCCAACAGTGGCGTATACCTGAAACATGATTATTATTTTCCCCAACACCTGACAGTTGTAATCCAAGTGGAGTACTAATATATACACTGTGCAGGACTGGCCCTCTGGAAAAGAGTCGGCCAATAGAAAATCCATCATCATCATTTGTAATATTTGTAGCAACCAGATTTCTCCAGATTTTCTAGAAGTGTTCCCCTCTCTTAAAACGGTAAACACCAAGGATTCTCACACTATTCAATATTTGTAGTAACCCTATATATACCCAGATAGTAGATCCAGACCAAGTGGGAGACCAGACTGTTTTTCTCCGCCCGCCCTCAACACTGCAAGAGTTGTTGCAATGGAAATATTCAGTTGTAGTTCCTGTGTCTATACTTACATTCCCCTGTGCACCCATCGGAGGAACAGTGCTAGTTTTTTAGAACAGTGAAGACACCCCTTTATGACTTATATCGTCACCAGGATTCATCGTGGAAGTAAACTTATTCGGCGTTTATCTCATTAGTTTTTTTGGGGGATGAACTGGGGCCAATTTGTATCCTCGACAGCTGGGGCGATACATTAGTCAACAGTACAAATAGGAATTATGTTCATGGAATAAATTTACCAAGGGATACCACAGATCCAAGGGAAGAATACAAAATAGGTAAGAGTGAGAGGTGGCCACATGAATGAGAGAGCCTGTGTTGATTTTATTGTAGCTGGAAAGTATCTATTAATTTTTTGGTTGTTTGATTTTGTTTACTTTACTTGGTCATACATACATGCCAAACGCTATGGTTTACCCATAATCTGTACAAGGTGATTGCGTTTTCAGATGTGTACGCCCCTTACAAAATTTCTGTACAGGTTTTTTCACCTAATTTAAAAATATATAAATCGACCGTCTTGCGCTACACCATAGCCGATATTTGCATCGTGAGATTCGGCAAGATGTTAGGCCACGTGAATAAAAAATCAACCAATAAAATCAAGCTGCCTATTTTTCAATTGATGCGGGATTTGCGAGGGTCCAGGTGGTGTGTCATTCATTCATCACTTTTCGCTACTGCTGACGGCAGCCAGCATGTTACTGATTATTTTAACGAATACGTCGCATTGAGCATAATTTATTATTTATGGCTGCTTATAAGCAACAACAACAAAAAGTGGATAACACTATATATTACTTGATTTCACTAAAACTTTTGTAGAATCTGCGTAAGAAATGTACATTTTAATAATAATATAAAAAGAAATATGAAACTGGAGAAAAAAAATTCATGAAAGGAAAGCAAATTTGTACCTTAACCCGATCAGACACCTGGAAAAGCTTTTTTGGAGTTATTTCTCTTTTAAGTTTTAATTTCCTTTCTTTAGAATCATTCTGATTTTTCTTTGGTGGATATATCATTATTACGATCATCCAGTGATTTATTTTATTAAATAATTAATTGCTATCAATACTATTGATGATTGAAACTAGTCATATGGATATTTAACACATTAACTACCGCAAGCCGCTGTCAGCGGCTCACAAAATAATCACATTTGGACCGCAAGGCGCTCATGGCGCCAATCTAATTTTAGTAATAAAATGAATGAAAAATATACTGAAAAACTTTCTGATCTGGTTTGAGATTTTAAGTTGCCACCGGAAAACAAATTCCCAAAGCATGGTTGTTGTAGAACACTGGAAAATTGATATTATGTTCATATTTTTCAGCGTTTTGGGTTAGTTACCAAATCGTGTAAAACTGTTTACCGTGGCAACTAGTGATAGGACCACAAAAAATGCATGTACATCTCGTCTAATGGCTGAATAGGATAGAAACGTGTTTCAACAATTGACTGATTGATCTAGCGACAAGGACAAGAGTGAAAACGGTGTGCACATTGATTGAAACTGTGATTTTTACAAAGATGGGGCGCAAGCAGTCATAATTGTGAAAATATTGCAAGTCCTCGGCCATCGGAGGGCCGTTAAATAGCAACAACCTCTATTAGAGTTACAACCGGTGTTTATTGTAATAGTGCATTCATTTATCTTTAAAATGACGTGTAATTCTTAAAAATCTGTAAACAGTTACGAAAACTACAGCTTACTTTGTGCAAACACCTACAGGATGAAAATGGGAAAAAATTTAATTCGGCCACAGTGTGTTTTTCAATTCGGTAGTTAATGTGTTAAAACTGCCACGGCTATTTTCATTTTTGAAGTTCGGTAGAAAATAAATTACGCTAGCGCCAGTTTTTTTGTAGCAAGTTATGAGCTGTTTATTTTTTTTTTAATTTATATGATAACGTAATTTTATTATTTTAAAAATTACATAAAATATTTATTGATCTAATTCTAAACCCCCTAGAAACCTCCCCATTCCATTAACATGTATAACAGGATAATATAGTTTAGTTCAATTTTTTCTCTTTGCAATAATAATAATAACAAAGTAGTAAAATTAGTTGTGAGAACAGTGGAACGTCTTCTTCGATGTCATCCTTGAATGTTGTTAGGGTTAAGATTAAGGTTTGGGTTTACCATTTCTAACCCATAACCCTAATTACTGTGTCTCAGAATTCTTTTATAAGGTCCTATCAAACACAGGATTTTTGGTCTGTTAGTGATAATTAAGCGCAGAAATAGACTAAATGATGAATTGACCACATCATTTTTACAGTGTAAAATAAACTCAGACAACTATTGTTTGAGTTTTAAAATAAGTGAAGACTTGCTTTAAAAGGCAAAGTCCCTATGCCTCGATTATAAGGAAGCCCACTGTAATTGAAAATATTTTTACACGAATTAATTCTTTTGATCCGTATTTTTTCAGTCTTTTTTTTGTGTACAGGTTTTGCGGGTCTTGTACAGAGTTTTTGAATTTTGTGTACAGGTTTTTCATCTACGAGGTGTGGCATGTATGGTCATATATTGTACCAATATTGTTATTCTGTAAACCTAGTGCTAACCTTCAACCTTTGGGTTAATATTTTCTTTGGTTTTTTTCCTTTATACGGTGAAGGCGCACCATTCTTCTTTATTTCCTCTATATGTAAATGATTTTCTTGATATCTTTGGGTAACTTGATGTTGTAAACTGTTTAGTGATAATAAACAACACGAAAACTTAACTTTGTGTGTTGGTCAGACCCATACCCATTTATCCTTAGTTTTTTTCACGTTTGTGTGTCTTGGTGTCACATATTGTTGTGTGTGTGTAGAGTAACCTGTTCTTATTTTAGATAGGGAGGCTAAGACTGTCGTGTAACAAAGCATAGTTGTACGGATAGGCTGGATGAGAGAAACCTACTCACTCCAGAGACATATCTTTCCCTCAACCTACCACCTGTGAAACCTATTTTCTATGTTTCTGTAATATCATACATTGTGAGGTAACATAATTCATAGTGAAATAGTTATTACACAAACTGAATATATCATCTCCAGCAATTCAGCTTCTGCTCCTATTACCTCCATGGCTTGTGGACGTCAGCTGTTTATAGCTCATCGCAGCAGTAATATCCTTGAAGCTTGGGATGTTACACGAAACAGGAAGAAAACCTCCTTGAACATCAGCGACACCTTCAAGTGAGAACATCTTTTCTTGTAGTTAGGCCAATTTATAAAAACTTGATTGTTTGTTTATGTGGAGTGACAAGTTTTCTTTTACAATAGACCAGTCTGAAAAAACGTGACTGTTTTTTCTGTGAAATTGAACAAGTGTAGAAATACTCTTAGTATTTTTGGTTTTCCTAAAAGGACATTCTACAATACAGACAACTGTAGTTACTACTGTCTGACTGTCTTGTGCATTTTCTTGAAGGGGTGGAGCTACAGTCAAATAGTATTGTCATAAATAACTGCAGGATTTCTATACAACAGTCATTGGTGTGCATACCAACACATCTGATGGTATAGTGCTATTGGTTGCCATGGAAATGGTGGCCATATTGGATTTCAATCCTTTAATTTCAGTTCACTAAGGTTTTTTACTTATTGATTTAGGAGCACCAAACAGGAAGTGGAAGCTCATCATTGTATTTTAAAACTTTTGTCAGATTAAATTTGTGATAACTTTCGTTGATTCCGAGACATGGAACATTAAAGTTAGTGTCTTAGAATAGTACTACATTTTTCAAATTTTTAGAAAGTTATATGCATATCTAATGAAAAGTATCTGTGCCAAATCTCATCTTGATTGAGTCAGAAAAATAAGAAAATTATAAGACAATTGGTAACATAAAACAAGATTGTGAGAAATGAATGGTTTTCTTCATTGAAAGGGCAGATTTTCTTCAGAAAATACCATTTTTATCATCAAAATACACCTACTTAAACTGTGCTCTGACAAATAATTTTGACATATTTAAATTCAGGAGAATATCAGTTATCAGAACATTCACTAATCCCAGTTGTCATTTTTGCTCTGTTTTGACTTAAAAGGCACTGCCGCTCCACCCCTAAAGTAGTTTAGTCATTAATGGCTGCGAGCCTGTGATGGGGGGCCCCACCATGTTAAAAAAGTTGCTGCTGAAACCACCACTGCATAAGCATATCAGTGCAAGCTCCACAAGAAGCAAAGAAGGGAAGAAAAAAACCTGTGATGTAGTCATTGTTTAACAACTAGCTTGTATGCACATTAGATGATAAATAATGATATGGAGATTTTAAAATCTGTAATAAGAATATGTGTACATTCTCTCATAGTGTATGGGCCAAATGAGGATGAGAGAGCAGAGGTCAAGGAGCTGCTTCAAAGGACAGTGGATGACTGCCTAGATGAAATTATCATGCTCGGAGATTTCAATGCCAGAGTTGGAAATGACCATGCTAAATGAGGTGGAGTTATCGGAAGATATGGAGAAGATACTCTCAATGACAATGGAAAGCGACTCCTTAGATTCTGCAGTGAGCAGAATCTGATCATTACAAACACAAAGTTCCCCCTTAAGCGCATACATGCATACACTAGATGTGAACCAACAAAGAATGAGAAGTCAGTGATCGACTATGCCATAGTTAGGAGGAGCTCATTCAAATATGTCCGGGATGCTAGAGTCTGGAGGGGGCCAGAGATTGGAAGTGATCACTACCTGCTTACAATCAAAAGAACAACTGAAAGAGTTGCTCAGCCTAGGAACTGTCCAACATCACACAAGAAACTAAGTAAACGAACGGGAGAAATGAGCATTAAGACCTACAAGCTGAGAGAGCCAGAAATTAAGACCAGATATCTGGGGCTTATTGCTGCAGCGGTGAGCAACACAGAAGAACGACCTGATGACTTGGAAACCCTCTGGCTTAAATTCAAGGACATCATAAAGACAGCTGCTGCAGAAGCATGTAGTGAAGTCCGACTTGGGAACAAGAGAAAGAGGACACCTTGGTGGACAGAGGAAGTCAAAGAGAAAATAAGAGAGAAGAAAATGGCATGGAAACAATACTTTGGAGCTAAAAAACACAACAGGACAAATGGAGAAATATAGAGAATATATGATACTCAGAACAGAAGTAAAGAACAAAGTGCTAGCAGCAAAACAGAAGTCCTGGGAAGAATTTGGAGAAAAGCTAGAAAAAGATGCACAAGAAAACCAGAAATTGTTCTATAAAACCCTAAAGAACATGAGGAAGGAAAAACAATGCCCTCTCAAATTTATAAAGGACAAGCAAGGCAAATTGCTTACTGCCCCGAAGGAAGTAATGGAAAGATGGTAAGAATATTTCTCAGAACTCCTGGATGGTGAGCATGGTGAAGCATCAGAAATGATAACCACTAGCACAGAAGAGGAAACCAAATGTGATGAAGATGACATAAAGATGGAAGAACTGAAGGCAGCACTAGAGAAAATCAAGATGGGCAAAGCAGCAGGGCATGATGGTATAACACCAGAAATGGTTAAGTACATGAGAGCATCAGGCAACCTATTACTCTTAAGGGTCCTACAGGTAGCGTGGTGCAACAAGACCATACCAAAGGATTGGGAGATTGCCATCATAACACCAATTTTCAAAAAGGGTGACAATCGACAATGTGGAAACCATAGAGGCATATCCCTTCTCATTGTCCCTGGTAAAATCTACTCTAGAATCTTAGAGCAGAGAATCCGACGCCTAGCTGAGCCACAATTGGATGAGATCCAGTGCGGATTCCGAGCAAACCGAAGTACTCAAGACCTAATCTTCACACTCAGCTGAGTGAAAAGGCCCTTGAGTATAAGAGTGAGATCCATCTTTGTTTCATAGATCTGGAAAAGGCGTTTGACAGGGTCCCCTGGAGCAAACTTTGGGACTGTTTGGCAAAGACGAACATTCCAGCACCTCTGATTCATGCTATACATAGCTTCTACAAGTCTTGCAGAAATTATGTGAGGACAGCAAACCATAAGTCAGAAGAGTTCAGGACCACCACTAGTGTAAGACAAGGTGATATCCTGTCACCATATCTTTTCATACTCCTCATGGACGATGTCATCAAGGCATGTAAGGAGAGAACAAGAAAGTATTCAGTGGGGTACTGGAAGATGAGACAGGTCTGTATTTCAGAGCTGGCATTTGCTGATGATGTTGCCCTGATTGCTAAATCAGAGGCACATCTCCAATCCAACCTGCAAGTCTGGAAGGAAGAGCCGGAGAAGAGAGGGATGGTCATAAGCAGCTCTAAAACAAAATCCATGGTGATATTACGAGAAGAAAGAAGACATCAGATTAAGCTGGGAGAAAAGGTCCTGGAGCAGGTCGACCACTTTAAATACCTCGGAGCTATTATAGATCGAAAGGGAGGCATCAAAGAAGAGTTGGCCACTCGAAAAGCAGCAGCTGGAAGACTTTTTCAGGCCATAAATCGAGGATTCCTCAGCAAGAGAGAGGTTGGTAAGAAAACGAAGATGGACGTATACCGCTCCACCTATGTCCCAGTCTTGACGACATATGGATGTGAGTCATGGGCAATGACTACAACCCACAAAAGCCAGATCCAAACCTCAGAAATGAGGTATCTGAGAAAGGTGGTTGAAGTAACAAGAAGAGACATGGTCCGCAACCAGACGATACGTCAAGGCCTAAAATCCCACCCCCTGCAGACCCAAGTAGAACAGTCCCAACTAAGATGGTTTGGCCATGTCTGCAGAATGGGAGAAGATCGGCTACCACGACAAGCATGGGAAACAAAGAGCCAGGGATCCAGACCCCCAGGACAACCCAGAGTCCGCTGGAAGGACAACATTAGACAATCTTTGAAGGACCGAGGACTAGAATGGAACCAGGCCAGGAGGAAGACAGCTGATAGGATAGTCTGGCGCTCTCTCTTCCAAACCTCTACACCTCATGGTAGAAGGGGAAAGACTAAGTAAGTAAGTGTACATTCTCTGTCAGCTTGGGTTAGGGCTATGGCAGATTGTGATGTAGGTATTTCTAAGTCTGTGACAACTAAATATGTGGTATGCTGTAGCAGCAACAAAAATACTGAACAATTCAGCACACAGAGCAGTGTCTAAATTTGTTGCTCCATTTCAGATTGCCTTTTAAAGATGGCCGTATTACCTTCCTTGTACTACATGAACTGAAAACTTTGTGGGTCGGCACAGGTGGAGGTCAAATCGCCCTGATTGACATCAACAACATGGCACCAATCATCTGTACTCACAGACATACAGGATCTGTCAGATCTCTTCTGACTGTCAAACTGAAAAGTCAGTGGGTCACATGAGCTTCTCTATCTATATTTGGTCTTTCTGTTGATCTATCTTTGGGCTTTCCTTAGTTCTTCCCTTATTATGTTTTATATTTCTATAGATATTTTATCTGGTCTTTGATCTTCCCATATCTTTTATCTATCTTTGGGTTTTCCTTAGTTCTTCCCTTATTAAGTTTTATACTTCTATAGATCTTTTATCTGGTCTTTGATCTTCCAATATCTTTTATCTATCTTTGGGCTTTCCTTAGTTCTTCCCTTATTAAGTTTTATACTTCTATAGATCTTTTATCTGGTCTTTGATCTTCCCATATCTTTTATCTATCTTTGGGCTTTCCTTAGTTCTTCCCTTATTAAGTTTTATACTTCTATAGATCTTTTATCTGGTCTTTGATCTTCCCATATCTTTTATCTATCTTTGGGCTTTCCTTAGTTCTTCCCTTATTAAGTTTTATACTTCTATAGATCTTTTATCTGGTCTTTGATCTTCCCATATCTTTTATCTATCTTTGGGCTTTCCTTAGTTCTTCCCTTATTAAGTTTTATACTTCTATAGATCTTTTATCTGGTCTTTGATCTTCCCATATCTTTTATCTACCTTTGGGCTTTCCTTAGTTCTTCCCTTATTATGTTTTATATTTCTATAGATATTTTATCTGGTCTTTGATCTTCCCATATCTTTTATCTATCTTTGGGCTTTCCTTAGTTCTTCCCTTATTATGTTTTATATTTCTATAGATATTTTATCTGGTCTTTGATCTTCCCATATCTTTTATCTATCTTTGGGCTTTCCTTAGTTCTTCCCTTATTATGTTTTATATTTCTATAGATATTTTATCTGGTCTTTGATCTTCCCATATCTTTTATCTATCTTTGGGCTTTCCTTAGCTCTTCCCTTATTATGTTTTATCTTTCTTTAGATCTTTTATCTGGTCTTTGATCTTTCTGTAGGTCTTTTATCTGGTCTTTGATCTTACTTTTTCTTATCTTTAATCTAGTCTTTGATCTTTCTGTAGATCTTTGCTTATCTTTTATCTGTTCTTTTATCTTTTTATAGATCTGTGCTTATCTTTTATCTAATTTGTGATATTTCTATATTTCATATGTCCATATCTGCCTGTCATATTTTGACAGATCTCATTTTGTACTTTATCGACTTTTTCATTTTTGTATAACCTAAATATGTTTTATTTCTAGTCTTTGAACTTTCTACAGATCTTGTCTGCATTTATCTATTCTTTGATATTTCAACACCTCTGTTCTACTGGTCACTAGTTTTGATGTTGGTTTGATGTTGATTTGATGTTGATCTGAAAAACTTAGTTTACAATTCATATGTCATAAGTTGGCATTGTTTGAATTAATCATGATATGATTTAGTACAGAATATTTCAACATCATTCTTGTGTGTGATTTGTGGGGGGGGGGGGGGGGTCTGTGAGGAGGCAGATAAAGAATAAGACCAGTGCTGCCTCTGGTATATTGTATCAAACTGGCACAGTCTCGTTGTAGTAAAACTAACTCCGTGTAACCCCCCCCCCCCGCTCAAATTCCCCCATTCAAAACCTAGTACTGCAAGTAAACATTTACCACCCACCCTGACACCCGTATACCACCCCTCTTGATATTTATGAACGAACGTCAGAAAAGAAGAAATTCAACACTAATAAACCCCACTACTATATTTGAAAATTGCCAAGAGCAAGGTCAAACGTCTGCTTAGAATTGGACAATACTTGACTTTTCTAACACAATAGTTTGAAAAAAGGGTACCCTTCCCCAAATCGTATACACACCCGCCGTATTATTTAGTGGAGGTTGTAACTATAAATAACTCCAAATGTTTGATATTATGCACCATTTACTAGCCTAACAGTCCATGATTGGCCCAAGATTTGAATCTTCAAAGACAAGCGTATTGAGTCCCATCTCCCAACAACACGCAGCTCGTGTTTCCCTTCCCAATATTTTATGACAAAAGCCGGAAAAGTTGGCAGAAGAAAGAAAAAAAAACAACTTGTTACCTCGTCTTGAAACGGAAGAGAGGGGAAAAAGTGGGGGGTAAAATGGAAAGAATCAAGGCTAACTTATGCTTTTGAAACTGAAACTGAAACCTAATTTGTGCAGAAAAGAGGGGAGAGAGAGAAACTTAGATAACTTATATAGAGGGTAAATACAAATGGATGGATGAATTATAGCGATAATATTGTTTATTAAAATACCATACTATTCCCTTATACTAAATTATCTTGCCGTATAGAAAAGTATTTTGTTCAGACTAAATATAGAGAAAAAGTACATAGATGAACACAATGACGAAGAGTTAGATGAAAACTAGATAGGGTGATAGAGGCCAAAGGGTAGTTTAAGAATCACTTTTAAAAATTGAAATCGACCCAATAATAACCGAGATATTGTAGAAACTAAAAATTGAGACGGACTGACAAACACACTGAGGAATGCTCAATTTTGAAAGTCTTTGAAAGTTACATTTTAGGGGACGCTTTTTTGAACAGTCAAATTTGCTTGACTCGTTTGATTGGTTAATGATAGTTTAGGAGAGGGGGGATAAAACTAATGCGTTACCAGAATACGCTGCCACTTGAGAAAAATATTTCAACATAGTAGTTTAAGATCAGACGCATAGCAGTTAATGCCTTTGCAGTCTGGGCGACAGCGATCTACACCTGTGCCATTGATCGCCAGTTAATCTTACTTTTGTGTGAAATATTTCATTGATTGCGGTAAGATAAATATTTTTATTGATATATTTTGTTAATATGTAGAGGCAAACCCAGATAGGGGGCCAAAATTTGTGTTGTACGACATTGCCATGGGAAAAGAATTACGACATCCCAGCAAGCATGCCTAAGCAGAATTATTGAGAAACGAAAGTAAATTATGTTTGAATATTGCCATACAAAAACCATTACGACTGTAAGTCCAGAAAGCTACTGGCAGTCTTCTGCAGTATCACAGTGTTAAATTGAAGCCTGAAAACATACTTAGAATGATTTCACAAAAAAAGAATTAGGTTACAAGAAGACAACTGTATACCTATCTGATTGTATGGAAGAAAATCATTGTTTAAGTGACAGGGGCGTTGCAGCCATATGGAAGAAGAATGTAAACACAATACAGAGTGAAGTCAAATAAATTAAGGGCTAGTGCAAATGTTTGCACACAAGCCTGACCACGGATGATGGTAAGTTTGAGTAATTGTGGAAATATTATTAGCCAGCATATAAAAGTAGAGGAACGTCCTTCTGTTTCAGGGTTATATTGCCTGTTACCAGCTGGTGACAGGAAAACCTATTGAAGACAGAATTGGAGGAAGAGAAAGCCTCAACAAACTGTATGCTGCATTTTATGGCCAAAGAAAGACCTTATGCTGAAATTTATATTATCTACTGAAACCTACGTCAACTAGAAACATCAGGTGAAGTCCCCTTACGTGGGCTCTGAGAACTTATTCAATAAAAATTTCCACATGTGTACTATCTTATTCGTGGGCATGATGACAAAAATAGTTCTTCCCACAATTGACTTTCACTTTTAGACAGTACTACATCAGTCTGTGTTATACACCTACAGTGACATTTGTTTATTATCAAGATATGGACAAAGATTCCTACTTATTTATTTATTATATGTAAATACAGTTCTCTTCATTTTTAACCATTCCTGCCCCAAAAAGATTTGAGGGGACAGGAAATTAAAATTATAAAATAATTATCTAAACTTAACCCCAGTCTTTATTAATTCAATTTCATTGAGTTACAGTTGTGTTTG
Organism: Oreohelix idahoensis; assembly: GCA_024509875.1. NCBI lineage: Eukaryota > Metazoa > Mollusca > Gastropoda > Stylommatophora > Oreohelicidae > Oreohelix > Oreohelix idahoensis. Next base: position 210,778 of record JAMPIV010016584.1, on the reverse strand, counting down.
TTTTATGCACTTATCACTATACTTGCATTACCCTAGACACGTAGCCATATAAAACACATAACCCTTGCATAAAATATTTCCCGGAGTGAGATCTTAGAGAGGTAGCGGATAGGTACCCTGAGAATACATCATCATCAACAATTAGACTCAGGGACTTACATAGCTTGACCTCACTCCGAGTACACGTAGCTTGGTAACATCTATAACCTCTCCGGCACACACGCCACACTCGTTATGTACAAGACAATTGTTACAGAAGCCAACACTGCTGCCTCTGATAGGAAACTCTTTACAGAGCGATACAACAGGAGGCAATCTGATCATCAGAAGTAGTCCCCCCATCGGACAAGTGTTTCAGCCCAGTATACTCCTTTACACTCTAAGGGTGGCGGGCCCACTTGGGTCATGACTCCCAAGTGTCTCAGCCTCCTGTTGTCTTGTATCGAAAATGAATCCATTTCACTGTGGTAGCAACTTTAAAATCCACAACTCTGCCAGCCGTGGAGGCAATTGTGAAAGTAACAAAGAGAAGACAAATTACTCCGTTCGTTCTGTCGCACACAACTAGGGACAGACACGGACACACATGCGTGAAGCCGACGAGGCTAGCCACTGCGCGCTAGCAACTGAAATTCTGTGCCTAACACCTCTTATAAAATACACAGCCTGTTGCTCGTCAGTCACAACCCTTTCATCAGTACAATGAAAAACTCATCATACTGTGGACTTAGAAAAATTCCTGGTGTTTTCTGTACCGCAGAATTTACTGTCACGCTTTCCATAGCCCATTGCGGTTGTTCCACAGCCAGCACGATGCCTTTTTGGCAGTTTCACTAAGCCTCTTCAGTGCCCTTGTTCTCGACGGTCCCCTCAGCCCCAACAGTTTCAATAAATCATACACTGATGCAGCCACAAGCCCTCTTGCGCCCACCTCAACAGCCATGACCCTTGCAGTGAACCCATCGTGTCTCAGATCCGCGGCCAGATCATTATACTTGGCCGCTTTGAATGAATGTTGCTCGTCCAGTCTGGATTCAAATGGCACGGTCTGTTCAATCAGTATAACCTGAAGCGATGCTGAAGAATGAAGCACTATATCTGGCCGTCTCCGCTATTTTCTGATACTCTCTGGATATGCCCCTCGTCCAGGTAGGTCTACCACCATCTCCCAGTCATTTGCACAGTCAAGAAGAGATGGTAAACTGCTACCTGGTTTACTCGGTTTGGGGTGTGCTGACTTACCTGCCCTCAGAAAGTATGTATTTGTGGTGCTCAGCCTGGCTTTGCTATTCGCCTTCATCCTTGCCAGGTCTATTGTCGCAGCAAGCTCATTTAGCACTTTGTTGTGGCGCCAAGTGTATCGCCCTTGCCCTAATGACACCTTACACGCTGAGAGTATGTGTTCAAGTGTCTGCCTCCCCTGGCACAGGGGGCACTGCTCATCATCCGACTTGCCCCATCTCACAAGGTTTGTGGCCGACGGCAGCAGGTCATACATTGATCTAACAACGAAGCTGAGCCTAAGAGGTGCCATATGCCATATATCATTCCATGTCAAGGACCTCTGCAGGGCTCCTTCCCATGTAGTCCATTGGCCTTGTTGGACCTGCTGCACTGCTTTTTGCAACCTCTTTCATTCTCAGCTCCTCGTATCTCCTGAACTACCATGTCTCTGCGCTCCCTTCTTGATGCCTTGAACCACCAGCGGATGTCTCCATGACCAAATCCCCGTCTATTTGTTTGTGTGTATCCAATTACCTCCCTCAGTTTGAGCGACTCTTGGGCAGCATCAACAGCTTCTTCCACTCTCCACTTCCTTCCCGTTTTCAGTGTGGGCTGAATGGACTTAACCACGTCATCTGCTGACTCGCGTAGCATCATTGCAAGCCTTGCCTTTCCAACTTTGTACTCTTCAACAACTGACTTGAAGGGAAGTAGAAGTTTTGACTTTTTGCAGTACAATGCTACATCTGACAGACCTGGTGGTACCCCTAGCTATTTCCTCATGAACTTGTTGACCTTCTGCTCGATAGCTTCTGCTGTACTTGTGCTTATTTCATATATAAGCAGTGGCCACAGCAACTTAGGTATCAACATGAACTGGAGGCACCACAGTTTGAATTTTCCCAGGAGTCTGCTTTGGTCTATGATCTGTAGCCCTCTGCCTGCCATTTCTATTGTCTGTTGCACTGCATTCGAGTCTTTTAATGAGGCATCGTACACCCTGCCAAGACTTTTAACAGGTTCCTCAATGACAGTAGGGATTCTCTGGTATATTGTATCAAACTGGCACAGTCTCGTTATGTACAAGACAATTGTTACAGAAGCCAACACTGTGATAGTACATGAAATGTTTTTGATGTCTCCATGTTCCTGAGAGAACACATTAATATTACTGCCTTATGTTTTCATTGGTTTTATATGTTTGTTTGTCAGGCACAGCCAGATATGGTACTAACTCTAGCACCAGTGTGGTACTGAGTGGAGGTCTGGGCTTCAAGAACAGATCAGAGAGTGACACAGATAAAGGTTGGCATGTTCTCTACACATGATTTATTTATGCATGTTGCTTTGTTTGTTTGTTTTACATTGTGTATTTTAATGTGTGATGTTGTGGTTCTTATCAAGTACACGCATCTATTGCATCAGTATTCTTGTTGTTATGTTCAGTCAGTGTTTCTGGGAGGTCAAACATTTTTGAATGATCAGAGTTTATGATTAGTGCTCATAGTTTGTGAATGATCACACTGTTTTAATGATCAGTGTTTGTGATTATCACTCAGAGTTTGTGAATGATCACATTGAATGTGTGGGTAGTCATTCCATAAATGTTGATTAGCTCCTTTAAATTTGTGGATGGTCATACTTAGTTTATGGGTGGTCATTGCAAGTGTGTGGGTGATCATTGCAGGTGTTTGGGTGGTTTCTCATTCTTTTGTTATTAGCTTCTATATGTTTGTGGATAGTCACACGATGTGTGCGTGGTCAGTCAAAATTTGTGGGGTAGCTGCTCCAAGTTTGTGGATAGTCACTGTGGAGTTTGAGCTTGTGTGTATAACTGAAACCATAAGTGTTAAGGATTAAGTCAACATAGCAGATAATTTTCTCACTCATGTTCCTAATGACACTTTCCTCCAGACAACCAGTATGGATGCATTGGGGTGTGGGATGCAGAATTTCCCCAGACAACCAAGCAGCTCTCTGAGTGGTCAAAAAAGAGGAAGGAGTTATGTGAGACATCTCGGAGACCAACTACATAATATATGTTCACTTATGATGTTTTTTTTTTTAATCACTATCCAGTAATGCCAGGTTTTTTGGTCAGCCAGTAAACAAGAAGTGTAAAATTTGCACAATATTAGTTTCACACTGCATTTTTATAAATTATCTGGCAAAGCTAACAAACATTTTTGGCCATCAAAGTGAAGTGTGAACTGGGCTTCTTGTATCTCTTGAATGTCAGAAGATACACATGTTAATTTTCTTAGAAGTCAATTTAGCTAAGCACATGCATTATGCCATTTTAGCTAAACAAATGTATTGAGCCATTTTAGTTAAGCAGATTTGTTGAGCCATTTTAGCTAAACAAATGTATTGAGCCATTTTAGTTAAGTAAATGTATTAAGAGTTATTGAGGAACAGATGATTCCAGGAGGTAGCTAATATATATGCAGTATATACGAGTATATATTGATATATTTCTTCTCAAATCAAGAATGAGACACTAGTACCTTGCCATTCGTTCATTATGTAAGTCACTGAGTTCTGCATTTACTGTAAGTGTTGTCATTGTTGATAGTTTTTGTCTTGGTAAACAAAGTTTTCTGAGAGTTATTCTACAGCAACATTGAATTATTCAAGTTTTTACAGTATTCCTGTTTTCTGCTGGATGTGTTATTGAGAGCTGCTGTTATCAAAATGGTCAGCCACTTGGTGAAAGCTTGAACGAGGAAGATGGAGAGAGACATACCTCAGTAAACTGATCACATGGCATGGGATAAGACTGAAGACGTAGAGAACATAGGACAGGAAGAGAGACATGTTTGTCAGTACCAGTCAGCATGGCAGTCGGTGAAAGAATGAAACATGGCCTTTTCCTACAGCCTTCATCTAAATATATACCACATTCCTGGCCAGACAAAAATCCACACACTTGATTATTTATTAGTTATGTCCGGTCTAGTTGTCACCATTCATATTCTTTTTTGTTGTTGCATTCTCTGACCATGCCAGCTAAAGAACATATCAGTTCTAGATACAATGATTATTGTAGCAGTCATTTTCACCTTGTACAAAACAACTTGACATCAGTGTCATGTGCCATGTCATATCCTGACATGGAAAATATTAGATTACTGTTTTCTGTTAATGTTATACCTTCTCATTACAATGAGAGTATCAACTGTCAACTGAGTAGTTAGCCCGCTCAACTGTGATATATATTCTATTATATTTATTTGCAGATGGCAAATTGTTGTTGTTGTAAGTTTCTGATGAAACATAGAATTATGGGACCAGTGCCTCCTCAGGCATACAATAAAATGTTACTAATGTGATAGTGCATGAGCCTGGCACTGACCTATTTAGTTTTGATTGATGACCTTGACCTCATACAAAATATATTGCTGCAGAAATCACCACTGGAAGAACACATCATGAAGTGTTTTGGTGCAGGACGTTGACCTCAATGGTGACCTCAATGGTTGACCTCAATGGTTGGGCTTATGCTGACCTCAAATGGTTGACCTCAATGGTTGGGCCTATGCTCTGTGTAAAGAATATATAGTGAAAAATGGCTGCTGGCATAAAATGTAACAGTAGCAAATTGTTGACTGAGATTAGTGATACATTTTAGAATGTACCTGTCTATTTCATGTGTTCCTTACGTGGACCATATCAGCAGGGCTTGAGAAATGTAATGACGTACCTGTATCTTAAGGTACTCTCCTGGCTTGGTCATGAAGATAAAAAAACTCATTAATGATAGTTAATATCAACCAAATATTAATAATAATAATATATTATTAAGTCTGAATAAATGTATTGATGCACTTAACTTGTATGCATATGATGACGTACTTAAATCCTGATAAAAATAATGATATACTCAGCTTTGTTAAACTTTATGGCATTCCCAGATGTTGATGGATTTAATAATAGCTTACTTTGGACACAAATAAACTTAATTGTATACTCAAAACATGAGAAAATAATTGTTTACTTTATAAACATGCACAAATAAGTAGCATAAATCTTGATAAACCCACTTACGTCGCTCTTGATACATTTATTTTTTTTACAGAAACATCCATAAGGTTAGTGACATAAACCCACATAAGGTTAGTGATATAAACACACATAATGTTTGTGACATAAACCCACATAAGGTTAGTGACCTAAACCCACAGAAGGTTTGTGACAGAAACTCTCATAAGGTTAGTGACATAAACCCACATAAGGTTAGTGACATAAACCCTCATAATGTTAGTGACATAAACTCTCATAAGGTTATGACATAAAACCTCATAAGGTTAGTGACATAAACCCTCATAAGGTTTGTGACAGAAACTCTCATAAGGTTTGTGACATAAACCCTCATAAGGTTAGGGACATAAACCCTCATAAGGTTAGTGACATAAACCCTCATAAGGTTAGTGACACAAACCCTTGAAAAGTAACAATATACTGTGATAATTATACTGACATAAACCCTCATAAGGTTAGTGACATAAATCCTCATAAGATTAGTGACATAAATCCTCATAAGGTTAGTGACATAAACCCTTGTAAAGTAACTACTCATACCAAGATAATTATACTGACGTAAACCCTCAAAAACTTTTATTTAAAATTCATAAACTGACTGCTTTAGACATATATAAATATACTGACATAAACACAGGTAAACATGTACATGCTCTGCTTAACTTATTTATATAACCTTTAGTAAACTTGTACATAACAAATCTTGATTAGTGAATATTACTTATTCAACTTTGATTGACCTCATGATATTCTCAACTCATGATGAATATATACAGACACGAATCATATGAATATGTTACTCAGTACCAGATAAAGTGTTGGAATGTTGACACCTTGATATGGTCACTGACATAAATAGCTGTATAATCTCACAGTTCCAGAAGTGTTCCCTTCATGATATTAACAAGTGGACTGTCAGTCTGTCTTAGGTCACAGCTGTATTATGTCACAAGTCCAGAGGTGTTCCCTTCATGATATTAAGTAGTGGGCTGTCAGTCTATCTTAGGTCATAGCTGTATTATGTCACAGTTCCAGAGGTGTTCCCTTCATGATATTAACTAGTGGGCTGTCAGTCTATCTTAGGTCATAGCTGTATTATGTCACAGTTCCAGAAGTGTTCCCTTCATGATATTAACAAGTGGACTGTCAGTCTGTCTTAGGTCATAGCTGTATTATCTCACAGGTCCAGAAGTGTTCCCTTCATGATATTAACAAGTGGGCTGTCAGTCTGTCTTAGGTCATAGCTGTATTATCATAGTTCCAGAGATGTTCCCTTCATGATATTAACAAGTGGGCTGTCAGTCTGTCTTAGGTCATAGCTGTATTATCATAGTTCCAGAGGTGTTCCCTTCATGATATTAACAAGTGGGCAAGTGGGTCATAGCTGTATTATCATAGTTCCAGAGGTGTTCCCTTCATGATATTAACAAGTGGGCTGTCAGTCTGTCTTAGGTCATAGCTGTATTATCATAGTTCCAGGGTTGTTCCCTTCATGATATTAACAAGTGGGCTGTCAGTCTATCTTAGGTCAGTAGAGTAGCAGACATTCCTGAAGATGCTGCAGCTATTGCAATGTTTTTTCTTGATCTCATTTATGCTAATGTAAGATTGATGAAACATTGTCTTGCTAATTTCTTGTGAAGTAGGCACCCACATTTTCAGTAATGTACTGTCGTCTGCTGTAACTTGATCTTCAGCCAGTCTTGTTTTAGTTTCAAATTTTATTGTAATCATTTTTTCAGAAGGGAACTCTCAATCAATCAATACCCTTTAACACCCCAAGGAGCATAGGCCTTCAACAAACACATGCCTAGTCTTCCTGTCCTGTGCCATCCGCTCAAGTTCTTTCCATGTTTTCCTCATCATTCTCACCTCTGTTTCTCCATGTGTTTTTTGGTCTACCTCTGCCTCTCTTTCCCTGTGGATTCCAGAAAAAGGACTGTCTTATAATGCTATCAACAGATTTCCTCAATGTGTGTCCTATCCATCGCCAGCGTCTTCTTCTCAACTCTTGTTCCACTGGCACTTGTCTGGTTCTTGTCATCAATTCCACATTTGTGACTTTGTCATACCATTTCAGGCCTTCTATTCTACGCAAGCACCCGTTTATAAAAGTCTGTAGCTTTTTGATTGTTGTTTTTGTTGTTCTCCATGTCTCAGAGCCATTCAATAGGACTGACTTCACATTTGAGTTGAAGATTCTTATTTTCATGTTGGACTTGATTTCTCTTGTTCTCCACATGTTTCCCAATGCAATGAAAGCTCCTCTTGCTTTTTGTATTCTTATTTTGATATCACTGTCTGTCCCTCCAACTTTGTCTATATTACTTCCAAGATATGTGTACGATTCTACATCTTTTAGTGGTGTTTCTTCAAGTTCAACCTTGTTATCATTTCTTGCATTTATTCTCATAATCTTTTCCCTGTGTATTTTCAGGCCCACTTGTTGTGACCTCTCATTGAGAATTTTCATTTTCTCTTGCATCTGATTATGGTTATGGGACAGAAGAGCCAAGTCATCTGCAAAATCCAGATCATCAAGCTGTTTAGTCAGATTCCACTGGATTCCATTTCTGTTGTGTGATGTCGATGTTTTCATAACCCAATCTATTGCTAGTAAGAAAAGAAATGGAGACAAGAGGCATCCCTGTCTCACTCCCTTTCTAATCCCAAACGGTTCTGTAAGCTGTCCTTCGTGAAGAACTCTGCATGTCATGTCTTCATAGGTCTTCTGTACAGACCAGATAGCCACATTGAGAATAATAGTTGAACAAAGTCTGGAATGGAATTCACCGCTATACATCGGATTCCTGGACTATGAAAAGGCATTTGACAGTGTAGACAGAGAATCGCTGTGGAAATTGATGAGGCATTATGAAGTTCCCATGAAGATCATTAACTTAATAAAGAAGGAAACTCTAAACGCCTAAAAATTCTTTTTTTTTTCTTAAGACAGATTTTGGGGTTTCTAACAATTTGTGTAATTGAATTCCATATGTGACCCATTTTTACACCAATTTTTAACTTTCTAGCTCATCAGAAACTCATTTAGGATTTTTGGGCACATACATGTATGAATATAATCCCTTGGTGACTGTGACCCAGGTAAAGTGATTGAAATAAATATAGGTTGGTTTATGACATAGTTAGGAGCCGTGGTAGCACAGTGTTTAGTGCACTGGCTTCCTAGATCGGTGGTCCATGGTTCGATCCCCAGTTGAGGTGGGATATTTTAGACTGCAAACAGCTCCGAGGTCAACCCAGCCTCATGAATTGGGTACTAGAGCAACTCTGAGAAGGTTACGGCTGCTTGCATGATGCTGCCCACATAAACCCTTGCCAAGACAATATGGGCCTAACCATATTCCCAATATGCCTCAATGGGCATGTAACGGGATCCTTTACCTTTTTTTTTTTAACCTTTTACCCAAAGTTGTGTTACTGTTGGACAATTTTATTTTCTATGTACATACAATTTTATATAATTTTATACAAATTTTGTAACAAAATATTTTTTGCACTGAATTGCAAGTGAAGTAATGATCACATCTGAATAAGATGTGAACTTGTCCATTTAAAGGGATATGAAATTGTTCATATAATAAAGCAATAAACTTGTACATTAAATAAGATAGGAAACACATCCGTTACATGATACAAATTATTCCATATTTGATTGACATCCAGTGATAGTTCACGAAATCCATTATACAGATTTTGACATAGATTGTTAGGATATTGTTGAATATGTTATTTATTCATTTATTGCTGGTCAGCTTCCAACACATGCTGAGTCCTGTGCCATCTTCCTCATCTCTTTCTCCAGTTCTCTTCTTTATTTGTTTATTGGCTGACATCTGCTTCTCTTACCCTGCAATTCCAGAACAAGGACTGTCCGGTAACGCTATCAGCAGGAATATGTTATTATGGAGCACAAATTTATGGCATATGCAAATATGAAATTTGTTTTAGCATGTTCATTTTTACCTGTTAACTAGTCACACTGTATATTTGTTGTTGTATATTTATTTTTGACTATATTGAAAATACACCCATGAACACAGTTATACATGGTGGGGAAGGTTCAGTTATGAAATATGCATAACTTTGGCAGATCTTTTTGGAAATGGGATACAATAATTTGTTCAACTAAAGATGCCATTTTTATAGACATAGTCACCCTTTCACAGTGGCATAGACACATTTTTATATGTAATAGAAAAACTCTGTCCATTGAGGAGTGCATGATTGTATCTATTTTAAGTGAATTATTTTGTCTGTTTTCTAAGAAAAGGTAAACAAAAATTTATCATTTCTCACTGTCATAAATAAATTGCACTTTCAAACTGCACAGTTTTACAAATGGTTGGTGAATTTGGCACCAACCTGTATAATACAGTTACAGTTTTTTGTTTTTTTTCTATAACCAGCGGCACTCAAGCTTTCTAGCCCTTTTGGCCCAATGACATGTCATTGCGAGGCTGGGGGGTCAGTGGACTTTCCTTCCAACCCGGTCAGGAGCTTCGCTCCTTCCCATCCACACGGGATTTATGTGCAGGAGCCGTTCAGATTATTCAGTCAAATTTCCGGTCGTAAACATTTCTTCAAACGCCGACGCCCGGGTTTGAACCATGAACACCTGGTCGCCAGTACAACGTTGTAGCCATTACACCAGCGCGGCTCCCAATTACAGTTATAACATAGCTATAACATTTCTGCTTGTGTCTACAGGTTGCCTTCTTTGCTTGTGTTTCTGTTTATTTTAAAGTGTTTGTCCGGCAAAGCAATGTTGCCATCCGTATGCAGATGTTTGACATAGAAATAAAATTAGTGACATCTAAGTCTAGGTACAGTGTCTCTTGTGTGCAAACAAAGAAGACCTTATGCCCTTCAAGATATACTGGTGTTGAACATCGCTCACACACACATCAATGTTAAGGATACCAAGAACAGCTACAAAGGACTAACAGGGGTAACAAAACAAGGTCATTGCACAAAGAAAGTCTGTAACACACACAAGACAGTAGAAGACCATACTTCAAGTCTTATTATGAGATGAGGATATTTAAAATACATTGTGATAACAGGCAACAACTGATAGGAAAAGAAATAGAGTATGCCAAGAAGAGACTTCAGGTGCCATGCTGGCTTGCACAAGTGATCACACAGGGTAAAAAAAAAACATCCTTTCGATCACACACATACATGTCTGTTGACATGCAAGACTGTGTTTTCATCTGTTTACATCAGAGTTTTGTTGTCTGGTCACATGTAAGATAGTTTTGCATTCAGTGTAAGATATCATTCTTTAGTTCTGAAGAGACAATCAAAGAAGCCATTCATGCAGAACTTTGACATTAGACACACAAGAAAGACATCATGTAGAAGACATTTATTCTTTATAAAATACTAAATGGTACAAATTTGACATCAACAAAATGGACTGAGGTGACATTGATAGCCGTGACAGAAACAAAAGTTTACATAAAAAAACAAGACTTAATACAGTGAAACAAAAACAAAAAAAGTTGGACACTTTGCTGAAACTAGTGGAAAAATAACTTGACTACCTTCTATACTGTTTCAAACAACATCATCATTTTAGTAAAGTGAACTAGACTAGGACAAATATGAGAATTTTGAAGTCTAATATCATCTTGCACAAAACTGAACCGCATTATACAGTGTCACATTATAATACGTAATACATCACAACTGTAAGCATTATTCTGGGTTTTAGAAAGAATGATGTATGTTCAAGATAAAACTGTTTAAACAATTTATCAGATGTATGTGAGTTTGTGAAATTCAGTATGAGAGACTACATTTGTATGTTATATGATTACCTTGGTCATTTACAGACACTCAATTAAATGCAATATGTTGAGGCTTAATACACAATTTTTTTTTTTTTTTAAATAAGAAATGCCAGGAAAGTATAAACTATTTTGTTATCATTCCTTTAATCTCTTCATATTTTCTTCTGCCCCTTAGTTTTCTACGTGTTTCCTTCTTCTTTTGCATGTGCATCTGTTATCTTATTTCAATTGAATGTTGTCAGCAGGGATTCCCTGTACTTTCAGGTTCTTGAATTGATAGTTTACACATTAATAAGGAAGCCATAACATAATTTTAACAAATTCTTTCTGTACCTGCAAGTATCCTGTGACCAATCTCTATGAGGACACTACTTGTCACATGTCAGGGAGGAACACAAATATCATGACGACGTGCACTGTTACACAGCAGACGTGAATAAAAAAAATATGGCAAAAACATGTCATCATCATGCAGTCGTAAGGGTTAAATATGTTTAGGGCAAAAGATGAGCACTTTCAGAAACAGTCACTTTTAATATGGTAACATTTTTAACACTGAGTGTCTACAGATAACACTTGATGACATTTATGGCGATATGGATATCAGAGAAACAGCATTCATGTTACATTATCCAATACCATAACTCCCGCCGTAAGTACTTTGGTCGGTCGATCGGTCAGTCACATTTTGCACACCGTCATTTGCGCACTTTTTATATTTTCGAGAGAGTACATTAACTAAGGGGGTGCAATTGTGGTTGAAAGTTAGACAATAATTGTATTGTTTCCCTTATATGTACTCTAGCGAAAATAGCAAAGTGTGACGGTGTGCATTAAATCAACAGACAATCAAGATACTCTTCTGTCCAGTTTCATTTGGGAAACGGATTTAACTCATCATTTTTCTAAAAATAACCTTAAAATGTAAGTTTCTGATTGTTTCTTCAAGACAAAATTTTAATAAAAAGTATTGCAGAGTTATTATTATGGATCAAAATGATGAGACGGCTAAAAAGGAAGAGACAAGAAAGAAGGCTCAATACCTTTCATCTTGGTGTCAGTGCTACATCCTTGGTAGTTTGTGGAAGGAAAAAAGTGACAAATGGCGAGGTGCTGTCACATGCTCCCTTCAAAGCACATATACACTACTTAATCCTGACTATGCTGGCTTGGCTATGTTCACAGCATGGAAGATGTCTGGAAGCACTCCCTCTCTATAAACGCACCACTGACATGCAAATATCATGTGTGTGTGTGTGTTTGTGTGTGTGGTTCTAAGGGACTATGAGTAGACAACAGCATTAGTGTTACTTCAGGGATGTTATGATAGCTAACAGTGTATGGAGCTAACTGCCTTATAAAGTCAAATAGATTGCTTCAGAAACTATCACTACATGAAGTGCTTTCTGTTGCAGGCTGCCTGCAAGGAGACCACCTACAGAAGTGTTCCCCCTGCTCCTTAAGGAGCATCAAATAGGAAAGAATGAAAATAAAAATTATGTTTTGCTCATAAAGTGACAACCAAGCCTTGTAGAAAGGTCAACTCTGCTACCAGCTTTGGACATCTGCTGTCAATGACCTTGGTCACAGACTGTCTTACCCTCTACACACAGATAAGTTAGTTCATCCTGGTTTACTAATGGCTAAATATAAAGATGACAGTCAGGTGACCTGGCCTGATACGGGCAAGCCAAGGACAAGGCCACTGCACAGCTGATCATAAACAGTGAGTAAGGAGTGCTATACATGGGACTTACAACCTCATCATGTAAAACAAAGTGCTACACAAATCACTAATGCTGCAATAGGCTTCCTGCAAGTGGACCTACTGCAGTGGTCACCCCTTGCTCCTTAGGAAGCAACAAAAGATATACTTTTCAGTATTGAGATTTTTTAAATTATATTCTAGATATAAATATCCCATCAGGACATTTATCGCTACCATCTACGATCAGACATAAGACAATCAAATTACCATGACAGACTATCTTTGGTTTTTGTGGAAATATCTTGGTGACATGGTGCATTTAATAGAAGTACCCATAATAATACTGTTGCGCCTCTTTTTGCGCACCGTAATGTGTATATGATTTTGAACCATCGCGGTGCTCAACTAGAACGTCGCTAGATTAAAATGACGTCAAATAAAATAATTACGTAGACGCGCGTGCAGAGTAATGGCAGTTATCTTGTGGCAGTGTCTCCAGCCGCAATGGCTGCATTTGTGTGAGCTCTGGCTGATGTGTTTCATGTCCGCTGATGGGTCTACATTTATAGAAGATATTCCATTGAATGAGTGCCAGAGATGTGTATGTGCCTACAGGAAAGTATCATATTGCTTATAGCCTGATAACTGACGATGATGTTCTTAAGAATTGATTTGAGGACTTAGACTAGACAGATGGCACAGTTTAACCATTACTTCATGAACTTTGATGGCCCAGTGTATAACTATGAATCCTTTTTATTAATGTGGAGCTGCTCGTTTGTATGGATTGTGAATAAACCTTGTGAGATACCTACAGTATTTATCTGCACTCATTCGACCCATTACTGTTGCAAGTGTTAATTAATCATTGGATAAACTCATACCCTATAATGAACTTGGTCATATTATCTACATTAACAATATTATAACGCAACAATGACATATAAATACAAACTATACATTTAATATACAGCATCAACAAAACAACAAAATAAGAATGAATGTAACATTGTTGCTGAAGCCGACCCAAGGTCAGAAGTGTGGCAGCAAAGAATGAATCCACTGTGTGCTAATGAAAATGTTTTATAAGGCAACTAAAAAGAGTTGTGCATGAGTTAATAGTGTCAAACAAATTGATACAGAAATTAACACTAAAAGAGCACATGATGTGATCAAGATCCTGCAATGGGAAATTTTTTGAAAATATGAATAATGGCATGAAAGTCAGTTTTTTTTAAAAAAGGTACAATACAACAGAAACACAGGATGTTAGAGTTAACCCTTTGTCAGACACAGTCACAAAAAAGTATACACAGATGAGAAATATGTCAAGGCTATGAAAGAGTGACAAGGACACACAAGACGTGTGGGTCAATAAAATCATTTTTAAAAAAATGGTTCAAGAAAGAAGACAGGGAATATAAAAAAAAGAATTGAGATACAACAGCAAAAAACAACAATCTAAAGGGTGACATGATGGAGAAACAGACCTCAAGTGATCAAAAAAACCTCAATGGTAATATGATACAAGTAAATAAAGATGTGCAAACAATGAAGTAAATGGATGGGTGATGTAATAATAAATAGAAAATCTGGAGGCCAAAGACAAATTAGAACTGACAACAAACAAGAAGAATAAAAGAGAGACAAGTGGGAATTGAAATGAAAGAGACAAGAAAACAATGGAGAATAAAAAATAAGAATAATTGGAAGGAGGACATAAACAAAAAAGGAAATTAAAAGAGAGAAAGGAATACAAGATATAGAAAGACAAAAATATTGGGAGGGAGGGAGGGTGAAGAGAAAAAAAAGAGAAAGGTGATAAAGAAAGCAAACTGCAGGAGGGAAAAGAAAGAAAAAAAAATTATGCTGGACAGTCACATGACTTTTCAATCATTCATAACCCTCCACTCCCAAAGGAGCATAGGCCTTCAACGAACACATGCCAAGTCCTCCTGTCACGTGCCATCATCTCAAGTTCTTTCCACGTTCTCCTCATCATTTTCACCTATGTTTTCAGCTCTCCTCTCCATGTGCTTCCTGGTCTACCTCTGCCTCTCTTGCCCTGGGGGTTCCAGAACAAGGACTGCCTTGTAATGCTATCAACAGGTTTCCTCAGTGTGTCCAATCCATCGCCATCATCTTCTTCTCATCTCTTGTTCCACTGGCACTTGTCTAGTTCTTGTCCTCAGTTCCACGTTGGTAACCTTGTCATACCATTTCAATCCCTCTATTCTACGCAAGCACCCATCCATGAAAGTTCGTAGCTTTTTGGTTGTTGTCTTTGTTGTTCTCCATGTCTCAGAGCCATACAATAGGACTGACTTCACATTTGAGTTGAAGATTCTTATTTTCGTGTTGGATCTGATTTCTCTTGATCTCCATATATTTCCCAATGCAATGAAAGCTCCTCTTGCTTTTTGTATTCTTAGTTTGATATCGCTGTCTGTCCCTCCAACTTTGTCTATATTACTGCCAAGATATGTTGTATTGGTGCTTCTTCAAGTTCAACCCTGTTATCATTCTTCTTCTTCTTCTTCTTCCGTCCTTAGCCAACGACCGACCAAGCAGTCTGTGGCCATTACGCCTAGCTGGCGTCTTAGGGCAACAAGAAATTATCCGTTGTTCCGTTACGCCTAAAGGCGTTTATTGGTACAACAGAATATTAATTATTGTTTCCGTAATCAATGTGACTAGCAAGCGGGTGATCAGCCCGCTGTGTCTGTTATCATTACCTGCATTTATTCTCATTATTTTTGTCTTTTCCCTGTGTATTTTCAGACCCAATTGCTGTGACTTCTCATCGAGTGTTTTCAATTTGTCCTGCATCTGATTACGGTTATGGGACAGAAGAGCCAAGTCATCA
Source organism: Oreohelix idahoensis (assembly GCA_024509875.1). Taxonomy (NCBI): domain Eukaryota; kingdom Metazoa; phylum Mollusca; class Gastropoda; order Stylommatophora; family Oreohelicidae; genus Oreohelix; species Oreohelix idahoensis. The sequence goes on along the minus strand of JAMPIV010016584.1, from coordinate 195,120 downwards.
GCAAAATCCAGATCATCCAACTGCTTAGTCAGAGTCCACTGGATTCCATTTCTGTTGTGTGTTGTCGATGTTCTCGTAACCCATTCTATTGCTAGTAAGAAAAGAAATGGAGACAAGAGGCATCCCTGTCGCACTCCTGTTCTTATCCCAAATGGTTCTGTAAGCTTTCCTTCACGAAGAACTCTGCATGTCATGTCTTCATATGTTTTCTTTATTAAATTAATAATCATCAGGGGAACTCCCATAATGCCTCATCAACAACAACAACAAAAAATCACTCTTGCATGAGGGTTAACTGCAGAGATGCTCCCATTAAAAGGAGTGACAAGGGCCTTGAGGAAGGTACAAGACTGCCTGTTGTTAGTTGAAGCCAATAATCTCCCATGTCTGTCTGATAGCTAATGGATGGGAGTATGGCCTGTAGGTACATAAGGTTAGTAGTGTAGCAAAACTTATTCAAACAGAAGACATGGTGACTTAACAAAAAAACAATGAACAAACTTTATTTTCTAAGGGTTAAGAATTGGGCACACTGGCCCGTCTGACATTCTGCCCTTCCTCTCTCTCTCATCATGTATACTGTATCCTTTCATCCTCACATTTACTTTAAGCATTATTTAAGGCATTTATCATTATAAAAGTAATATAACATCATACATTTGCAATAATCATCATAATAAAAGTATGTTTTTAAAATAAATTTTTTTTTTTTAATGTAATGAAAAAAAACGAACAAAAACAAAACAAACAAACAACAAGACTGATAAAAATCGAAATCCGATACAGTAAATTAGACAGTGATTTGAGACATAATCAGATTAGGTTGGTGTGTTATAAGAGCTCGTGAAATATTCGAACAGTCTGCTACTGAATGTCTAGGGACTCTGTGTGTTATTCAGAGTATGCAAAAGACTTTACAAGAGTTGAACAGCTTTGAATCTCATAGCAGATACTGCTGCAGTGAGTGCAATGATACTAGGTTCATCATCATGAGGTGGGGGTAAACAGTTACTTTCATCACTGTCTTTGCCGTCCCAAACTCAAGACCAGAATCAGACTAGGTAGATAGTTAGATAGACATATACGAAAGCAATTAATTTTCCAAGGGTTGAAAATCAGGCACACAGTCCCCTCTTGCATTCTTCCTTCCTCCTTCTCATCTTTTGTTACTGTTACTCAAACATTCTCCAGCGTACTGAAAGTATTAATTTAAGGGCAATGCAACCTTACAAGGTAGTATAACAGCATACATTAACAGTACCTGATCACAAAATTAAGAATACGTATATTGTAATGAAAAACTAGATCATCAGAGCCTCCATACAGTATATTAGATAAAAGTACAACACAATCAGTTAGGTGGCATATAATCAGCACTCGTAGTGAAGATGCCAAGTGTGAAGTCAGACAGCTGTAGGGACATCTATCTCGGTCACATCTCTATAACTTAATGATAGAACCATCAGAAAAACAAATATGCTGAAATTTGACCCCGATTTTCTGCTTCCCAAGAAAATTGAAGAAAAGAAAGGAATTTATCTGAAAACAGGTTGTGAACTAGGACACAGGCACATCTAATATTCTGCCATGTTAGCTTGCATACCGTGCTCTTGGCATTCATAAATTACATTAAAAGTATAAAGAATGTACATTTTGACACACAACAGTAATATTAAAAGATATCAGTAAATTCTTTATGTATCTGCAACATTGTAAAGTATTATAGACTATTATGTTCTCACAAACATCCTCAGTGAACAATGAGCATGAAGCAACATAAAAGAAGAAATTGCCAAAGAACAGTTCAAGTTTGTCTAAGGTAGGGGGCACAACATTCAGATAAGAAGAAAAAATGGCTACACCCATTATAAAAATAATATGGGAAATTCAGTATTTTTTTTAACTCTACCAAAAAAGTATGCACCAAAATCACCCACATTTAGGGCGATCACAGGAGCCAACCCCACCGTAGTGCAATGGAAGTGCCTCATCCTGGGAGCACTGCTTTATTGATCATGGGGGCTCTTGCGCCATTAAGTATAAAGAACACAACAAATGCATTATATATTATAACAACTTTTAAAAGTGAGTAATGAGAAGTATAAACAAAACAATAATTGTGCTCTGCATATTACATCGAGACAATTAAAAAAAAAGTGAAACACAAGGAAATTATCAAAATGCTTGAGAGAATATTGACAGCAAAGCCTCATATTAATTAAAGACGTGGCAGCAGTAAAAAGCAGCTATAAGAATTGATAACCAAACAAGAAATAGTCAGCAGACACAACACAATTAACAAGGACAGGTTCAATCAACTGAGCTAACCTCTCTAAACAATGAAACATTATGAGATCCAGTTTGGATATGCCAGGAATGCTACATGTCAAACTGGCAACAAATCAGACATGAGAATAACCTACATGATGTAACTAATGCTGTGCTGAAAGAAATTAAAAACACATTCTCCAGTTTTAACAGGAAGAAACAAATAAAGGCTAGCTGTAAGAAAATAAAATTCTACAGAATGCAATGTGACATTAAGTTGCACAATCTTGAAGTAAACCCATACCTTTTACCCCACAAGTGATATGGTATGTCACAATATAGTACACCATTGTCCCAAGGGCCGCTTGATATGCCTGTTTGGTTTTCGTCAGATTTCCCCATGTCTACACTTTATACGATATAGAAAAAACTAATTTCTTTTATGCAAGACTAACAACAGCTGGAAATAAAATCTTCACCCAAGTTACAAGTATTTTGTGTATATATTATGAGGTGTGCTCATATCATGCTTACTGCTTGTTTTCAAACATCCATTGTACAAAACATTAGGTATCCATTCTGGCACCTTTTTAAAACCTAAACAGTGGAACAGAAACAGCTAAATACCCAACTAAAACTAAAAACATGAGATGGAATGTGCACATTTTAAATAAGGGACAAAAGTGCCCAACAAAAAATGCAAAGCCTAGGAAGTGAAAAACATTCTGAGCAACAAATCTCTGATCTAAAGATGTGTAAAAGACAGTTCTAAGATGTTACAAATACATGATGTTAACATATGGAAGGAAATCATGGACAAGGAACAAACAAACAAGATCGCTGTACGCACAGGGAGGTGTTCTTTAACAGTAGAGTGTTAAGAAGGCAACAGACAGCTAAAGTCTTGCTGAGATGCCCTGAAAGAGGTCAGCCTATGGAGTTTGATCTTTGTCCTCGAAAGACTTTTGTTTTAAACCCACAAGAAAGTCAATGAAAAGTCACAAAGAGATAATACACTTTTATTGGACATACTTGTAAAATAGGAAAGTTAAAAAGCCTCATGAAAAAAGAGAAAACACATTGTAATGAAACATAATACATAAGACAAGAAAACACATTGTAATGAAACATAATACATAAGACAAGAAAACACATTGTAATGAAACATAATACATAAGACAAGAAAACACATTGTAATGAAACATAATACATAAGACAAGAAAACACATTGTAATGAAACATAATACATAAGACAAAAAAACACATTATAAAAAAACATAAGACATAAGACAAGAAAACACATTGTAATGAAACAATAATACATAAGACAAGAAAACACATTGTAATGGAACATAATACATAAGACAAGAAAAAACACATTGTAATGGGAACATAATACATAAGACAAGAAAACACATTGTAATGAAACATAATACATAAGACAAGAAAACACATTGTAATGAAACATAATACATAAGACAAGAAAACACATTGTAATGAAACATAATACATAAGACAAGAAAACACATTGTAATGAAACATAATACATAAGACAAGAAAACACATTGTAATGAAACATAATACATAAGACAAGAAAACACATTGTAATGAAACATAATACATAAGACAAGAAAACACATTGTAATGAAACATAATACATAAGACAAGAAAACACATTGTAATGAAACATAATACATAAGACAAGAAAACACATTGTAATGAAACATAATACATAAGACAAGAAAACACATTGTAATGAAACATAATACATAAGACAAGAAAACACATTGTAATGAAACATAATACATAAGACAAGAAAACACATTGTAATGAAACATAATACATAAGACAAGAAAACACATTGTAATGAAACATAATACATAAGACAAGAAAACACATTGTAATGAAACATAATACATAAGACAAGAAAAACACATTGTAATGAAACATAATACATAAGACAAGAAAACACATTGTAAAGAAACATAATAACATAAGACAAGTAGAAAACACATTGTAATGAAACATAATACATAAGACAAGAAAACACATTGTAATGAAACATAATACAACATAAGACAAGAAAAAACATTGTAATGAAACATAATACATAAGACAAGAAAACACATTGTAATGAAACATAATACATAAGACAAGAAAACACATTGTAATGAAACATAATACATAAGACAAGAAAACACATTGTAATGAAACATAATACATAAGACAAGAAAACACATTGTAATGAAACATAATACATAAGACAAGAAAACACATTGTAATGAAACATAATACATAAAGAAAAGAAAACACATGTAATGAAACATAATACATAAGACAAGAAAACACATTGTAATGAAACATAATACATAAGACAAGAAAACACATTGTAATGAAACATAATACATAAGACAAGAAAACACATTGTAATGAAACATAATACATAAGACAAGAAAACACATTGTAATGAAACATAATACATAAGACAAGAAAACACATTGTAATGAAACATAATACATAAGACAAGAAAACACATTGTAATGAAACATAATACATAAGACAAGAAAACACATTGTAATGAAACATAATACATAAGACAAGAAAACACATTGTAATGAAACATAATACATAAGACAAGAAAACACATTGTAATGAAACATAATACATAAGACAAGAAAACACATTGTAATGAAACATAATACATAAGACAAGAAAACACATTGTAATGAAACATAATACATAAGACAAGAAAACACATTGTAATGAAACATAATACATAAGACAAGAAAACACATTGTAATGAAACATAATACATAAGACAAGAAAACACATTGTAAACACATTGTAATGAAACATAATACATAAGACAAGAAAACACATTGTAATGAAACATAATATACATAAGACAAAGAAAACACATTGTAATGAAAACATAATACATAAGACAAGAAAACACATTGTAATGAAACATAATACATAAGACAAGAAAACACATTGTAATAAAAACATAATACATAAGACAAGAAAACACATTGTAATGAAACATAATACATAAGACAAGAAAACACATTGTAATGAAACATAATACATAAGACAAGAAAACACATTGTAATGAAACATAAAACATAAGACAAGAAAACACATTGTAATGAAACATAATACATAAGACAAGAAAACACATTGTAATGAAACATAAAACATAAGACAAGAAAACACATTGTAATGAAACATAAAACATAAGACAAGAAAACACATTGTAATGAAACATAATACATAAGACAAGAAAACACATTGTAATGAAACATAAAACATAAGACAAGAAAACACATTGTAATGAAACATAATACATAAGACAAGAAAACACATTGTAATGGAACATAATACATAAGACAAGAAAACACATTGTAATGAAACATAATACATAAGACAAGAAAACACATTGTAATGAAACATAATACATAAGACAAGAAAACACATTGTAATGAAACATAATACATAAGACAAGAAAACACATTGTAATGAAACATAATACATAAGACAAGAAAACACATTGTAATGAAACATAATACATAAGACAAGAAAACACATTGTAATGAAACATAATACATAAGACAAGAAAACACATTGTAATGAAACATAATACATAAGACAAGAAAACACATTGTAATGAAACATAATACATAAGACAAGAAAACACATTGTAATGAAAACATAATACATAAGACAAGAAAACACATTGTAATGAAACATAATACATAAGACAAGAAAACACATTGTAATGAAACATAATACATAAGACAAGAAAACACATTGTAATGAAACATAATACATAAGACAAGAAAGTTAAAAAGCCTCATGAAAAAAAGAGAAAACACATTGTAATGAAACATAATACATAAGACAAGAAAACACATTGTAATGAAACATAATACATAAGACAAGAAAACACATTGTAATGAAACATAATACATAAGACAAGAAAACACATTGTAATGAAACATAATACATAAGACAAGAAAACACATTATAATGAAACATAAAACATAAGACAAGAAAACATAAAACACACATTGTAATGAAACATAAAACATAAGACAAGAAAACACATTGTAATGAAACATAATACATAAGACAAGAAAACACATTGTAATGAAACATAAAACATAAGACAAGAAAACACATTGTAATGAAACATAAAACATAAGACAAGAAAACACATTGTAATGAAACATAATACATAAGACAAGAAAACACATTGTAATGAAACATAATACATAAGACAAGAAAACACATTGTAATGAAACATAATACATAAGACAAGAAAACACATTGTAATGAAACATAATACATAAGACAAGAAAACACATTGTAATGAAACATAATACATAAGACAAGAAAACACATTGTAATGAAACATAAAACATAAGACAAGAAAACACATTGTAATGAAACATAAAACATAAGACAAGAAAACACATTGTAATGAAACATAATACATAAGACAAGAAAACACATTGTAATGAAACATAATACATAAGACAAGAAAACACATTGTAATGAAACATAATACATAAGACAAGAAAACACATTGTAATGAAACATAATACATAAGACAAGAAAACACATTGTAATGAAACATAATACATAAGACAAGAAAACACATTGTAATGAAACATAATACATTGAAACATAATACATAAGACAAGAAAACACATTGTAATGAAACATAAAACATAAGACAAGAAAACACATTGTAATGAAACATAAAACATAAGACAAGAAAACACATTGTAATGAAACATAAAACATAAGACAAGAAAACACATTGTAATGAAACATAATACATAAGACAAGAAAACACATTGTAATGAAACATAATACATAAGACAAGAAAACACATTGTAATGAAACATAATACATAAGACAAGAAAACACATTGTAATGAAACATAATACATAAGACAAGAAAACACATTGTAATGAAACATAATACATAAGACAAGAAAACACATTGTAATGAAACATAATACATAAGACAAGAAAACACTGACTGAGAGAGACAAAGAAGATGGTAGATAGAGAAGCTAATGAAGAGCCTTAACAGCAACAACAATAAAACTGGCAGAGATATCACGGACCACAATTTGTGGAGGGACATGAACACCTGTGCCATTGGGACATGAACACCTGTGCCATTGGGACATGAATACCTGTGCCATTGGGACATGAACACCTGTGCCATTGGGACATGAACACCTGTGCCATTCAGAATGGTCCTTGATGATGAAAATAAATAAAATACCATTATGGCAACATTTGGCAGCTATTTACAGGCCTAATTTGGCAGCTATTTACAGGCTGACTGTGGCAGCTATTTACAAGCTGACTGTGGCAGAAATTTACAGGTCAATATTGGCAGCAAAATTTGGCAGCAATATGCACTTATGAAAAGAAAAAAAAAGTTAATACTCTACAGAGAATTGTGTGTGATATAAATAAACTAAATTACAGCCATTAGCTAAAACAAACACAAAATTGAACTCCACTCTTGTGCCCATCTGGCAAACAGCCATCAAGTTTATGTTTTGCACAAGTGATGTTCTCGCTAACAAGCCACACCAGGGCCACATTTTAAAACAGGATATCATTCAGTATTAACTCATTCTAACCCAAGCAGTTTTCCAGTTTTACCCAGGCTCAAAAATTGAGGCATTTTTGTCTACAAGTGAATGTTTTAAAAACAGGCAGTAGACATATATATTAATTTGGCAGATATATATGTATTATGCCTCATACTTTAGGAAACTGGCAGAAGAATGTGGTGAAACAATGTTAGTTCTTATGTAATGTTATAATTGTTTGTTGTGTCTTGCGAAGTACAGAAACCATAAAAAAATAAAAATTAATAAAAATTGTGCATTTACACGAAAATATTTCAGCTCTTCTTAATTCTTTGGCAGTAAAAGGCATCGAAACATATATCCAGTTGAAAATTAATCCAAGAAGTTTGATCACACACAAATGAAAATTCTAATTTCTATGATATTTATGATAGTCACATGTTGCTGAATTGGGATCTTACTTAAACGGTTCTATCTCACACAATTTAATTAATTTATTACTTAAAAATATCAAATTTGTTAAACATTCTTCTCGGAATCAAAAATAGGTTATTATCACTATCTATGAAATTCATTTAGAAATAATCTATTGTGGTTGATCCATTAATAGTTTATGACTGTCATGTATGTGACTACGCTACTTGTAAACAAACTGCCTAATGATGTCATTAGTTGATAAAAGTATGCAAAAATTAAGCACAAGAATAATTATTTCCCTACCAGTTCAGAACACGTGGTCCATAGGAAGCATTTACATGATGTCATCAAGCTAAGGCCACATAATATGAACAAGCTAAGGCCACTTATTTTCTAATTTTTTGTTCAACCTTAGAACTCGTATTGAGCGGACGCACCATGCGACCTGCAGGTAGATCTATAGGATAACCTGTCACATCAATCGGCTCTTGGGTTAGGATGAGTTAAACATGAATCTATGATGTCAGGGAAAACCCTTTTCCAACATGGCTTTGAGTGCCATTGTTTTGATCATATCATATACGGTTCAACTGTTAGTAATCAAAAGCTTCTACAACTTTGACAAACTCAGCTACTGTAAACATGCTTCACAAGTTTCAAACATGGAGAAGTTTCTATGAAACATAAACTGACAGCAGGTGGCAGTTCTGTAGTTCAGGGAAGCAGAAGATTGGCTAAAGGTCAAGGTAGTCCCAGAGCAGATACCTCACTTATAGCCTAGTCTCAGCTTTATAAAATACGGTGACCAGTTTCCTTCCTTGCTACCTCTGCCTTCCCTAACTCAACAGCAGAGTCAGGCACCCATTTGTACAGCCAGATAGACTTGAGCATGATGCAACATGGTTTCAAACAAAGTCCCTTTACCCCAAGAAGCAATAGCTCTAGCCAGTCTGCCACTCAGAAAGTAGGGTGTTAATTGAAGGATTGAGAATAAACGGAAAGTGCAGGCAGATTTTTGTGGCACTGGAAATCTCCTCTCATTCTGTTATTAAGGGTGTTTGTAACCCAACTCTGCATGTAAGTCAGAATTTGTACATCCAGTAAATGTGCGTAAGTGTCTGTTAGTAAAACATCAGTAAAAATAGTCATTTAAAACATTTATGTCATTGGAAAATGCCTAAAGCTGAATAATAATGACAATGTAGTAAAATACAGTTCATTGTAAAACAAAAACAATTCAGACTAAAAATGTTAATATCTTGGTACCTGTCCAACACTAAAAGCTAGCACGAGTTGACTTGAAAATATGGCATGTTCCTACACCTTAGCGCCAATGACAACTGCCATACACCTGCTGTTTGCCTACATCAGAAGTAGTTTGCCTTATTTGTAAGTAACAAATGTCACTGCAGTAGTTAAAAGTTAAAAGAAATTTCATCAAAATTAAAACTTAATGGGTCTTATGGGCTCATTCATATTGGCAGCTTGCCATAAATCGAGATTGCCAGAGATCTTACTGAACTTGACAGACTTGGAGTGTAACCCTGGAGTTTAGCAAGAGTTTAATGTATAGAAATGGACTAGACACTTCATAGTATGTGACAGTAAAGAATATTTATTTATAGTATGTGATAGTAGTATGATACATAATACTGATACTATCACATACTCCCCTGTTCACAAAGTTCCGGGACTCATTTTTTTTTATTCGAATAAGTAGACTTACATACTATTTGGTTCTATCTCCTTCAAAGTAGTTCCCTTGTGAGTGTACACACTTATTCCAACGTTCCTGCCACTGAAGGAAGCACCTCTGGTAGTCACTTTGCGGAATAGCCCTCATTTGTCTCGTCGCGTTGGCTTGAATCTGCTCAATGTCATCGAATCTACGACCTTTCATTGTTTTCTTAAGTTGCGGGAACAAGAAAAAGTCACACGGAGCAAGATCGGGTGAGTATGGAGGATACGGGAGCAATGGAATGTTGTGTTTCGTCAAAAATGCGTTTGTGGTGACAGACCTGTGTGCAGGTGCATTGTCATGATGAACACGCCAATTGTCTGTGCGCCACTTCTCAGGGTGATGTCTGCGCACAGCGTCGCGGAGGCGTTACAGGACTGTTTTGTAGAATTCAACATTGACACTCTGTCCTATAGGGACGTATTCATGATGCACCAGGCCATCAATGTCGAAAAACTCTATTAACATAGTCTTGACATTGGACTTGACCTGTCGTGCCTTCTCCCTTGACGGGGGCCATCTTCAAAGGATCGGAGTCCACTTTTGAAACGGGAATACCACTCAAATGTTTTAGATCTACTTAAACAGGACTCTCCGAAAGCTGTTTGCAACATTTCGAGAGTTTCGGAACCAGTTTTTCCTAGACGAAAACAGAAATCAATACACACACGTTGAATTTTGCTGTCCATTTTTGAAACGCGACGAACACTATTACGTCACATCGCTTATATGCTACCACACAGCGCATGCGCGAAATTACAAACTTCAGGTTTGGTACATATAGTGGCACATGGTTGACACGTGCACTGTGTTAATATCACCTAGCTCCTTATAACGGTTTTCCGGATAAAAAATGAGTCCCGGAACTTTGTGAACAGGGGTGTATATTGGAGGTGCACACACAAAAAAAAGCTTACGCTATGCTACTTGTTGCATACATCATCTCTCCTTTTTGCTTCTTGTAAGGCACAGCCGCTGAATTGTTGATTACCACAGAACTAGGGCACAGCCGCTGAATTGTTGATTACCACAGAACTAGGGCACAGCCGCTGAATTGTTGATTACCACAGAACTAGGGCACAGCTGCTGAATTGTTGATTACCACAGAACTAGGGCACAGCCGCTGAATTGTTGATTACCACAGAACTAGGGCACAGCTGCTAAATTGTTGATTACCACTGAACTAGGGCACAGTGCTGAATTGTTGATTACCACAGAACTAGGGCACAGCCGCTGAATTGTTGATTACCACAGAACTAGGGCACAGCCTCTGAATTGTTGATTACCACAGAACTAGGGCACAGCGCTGAATTGTTGATTACCACAGAACTAGGGCACAGCCGCTGAATTGTTGATTACCACAGAACTAGGGCACAGCCGCTGAATTGTTGATTACCACAGAACTAGGGCACAGTTGCTGAATTGTTGATTACCACAGAACTAGGGCACAGCCGCTGAATTGTTGATTACCATAGAACTAGGGCACAGCGCTGAATTGTTGATTACCACAGAACTAGGGCACAGCCGCTGAATTGTTGATTACCACAGAACTAAGGAACAGCCGCTAAATTGTTGATTACCACAGAACTAGGGCACAGCGCTGAATTGTTGATTACCACAGAACTAGGGCACAGCCACTGAATTGTTGATTACCATAGAACTAGGGCACAGCCACTGAATTGTTGATTACCACAGAACTAGGGCACAGCCGCTGAATTGTTGATTATCACAGAACTAGGGCACAGCTGCTGAATAGTTGATTACCACAGAACTAGGGCACAGCCACTGAATTGTTGATTACCACAGAACTAGGGCACAGTGCTGAATTGTTGATTACCACAGAACTAGGGCACAGCCACTGAATTGTTGATTACCACAGAACTAGGGCACAGCCACTGAATTGTTGATTACCACAGAACTAGGGCACAGCCACTGAATTGTTGATTACCACAGAACTAGGGCACAGCTGCTGAATTATTGATTACCACAGAACAAGGGCACAGCCGCTGAATTGTTGATTACCACAGAACTAGGGCACAGCCACTGAATTGTTGATGACCACAGAACGTCTATTTTTGGAATGTCGTCTTTAGCTCTGTCGTAGATTTTGGATAGGAGTATTAAGACTTGGGTTTGGTCCCTTCTGAATAGGTTGGAATGAGTGATAGTCACAGTGAGAGTTAGAAAAATGAAATAGATTCCACGAGTGGTGAGATGATAGACTGTGGTATAGAGGCTGTCGCTGAAAGCGAAAAGAATTCTTCTCCCTCTCACCTATCCTCTACGACGGCTTTTAAAGAGTCCGACAGTCTAAACCACATATATATTACATATAATTTTATCTACTCACGGACACGCACATACACGTGACGACAGTTAAACACACAGACTTGGAAAATCTATAACAATGATTATATAGATAATTGGGATCGAGCTGACCAACGCACTGATTTTGTTCAAGAGAGATTTTTATTATTATCATCAAAAAAAAAATCTCTCACAACACCAAAAATTTCATCAAGGAAAAACATATACAAATAGTCATAAAATTTAAGAAAATGCTACAAGGATGATAGCCCTGTTATGATCTTAGCTCTAGGTTTAGCCCACAGCCCCGTTAAGAGCAAATAGTAACAAATTCTGCAGATTAAAAAAAGTTAAGACAGTAAATGGGTGACAATAATACACTGGTAAAATAACACTCAGACCTGTGTACTCTCATTCATCCAGCCATGGCCTTTCTCACACATATATACTCACAACTTTGCTCGCTGCCTCTGGGAACATAGTAATTCTAGGACCTTCACACAGACCCGAAAAATGCAGTCAGCGACCAAGAAACCCCCAGTTCCAAAAGACGTACTGAACTCTCTGTCTCAGGGAACCAATTCCTTGGGTGTTCTAATTTTTCTCGAATGTCTGATTAAGTCACATAAAATTTGTCCAGGCACGAAAGTTAGCAGAGCACAATGTCATTAGCTTTGGATTCTAGGATTTAAGGAATGTCAGATCGGTGTCTACTTCCAGGAAGTACTATATTTGGTCACCACAATACTAGTCACAATCTCTTGCGGAATGTTAATGTTTCTTGTAATATTCTCGCCGCCAGGCAGCATGTACATTTAAATTTGTGGAGCAATTTGAACTGGCTCAAAAGCGCAATATATATTTCTAGTCTTTAGAAACCGTTAGTGGGATTGCTATTACTGTCTCTCTCTGATGGCATATGCACTGTCAGATCCAGTGTTACTTGAAACATAAAAAAAAAACCCCACGTGGTTAAAGATAGGAAATGTCTATGCTTCTCACAAATATGTCTCTCAGGCTACTAAACGCTGGCAAGTTGGGTACCACAGTTTCACTATATAGAAGAAAGAACACATATCAAATAATTTACATATATGTACTCATTATAACTTACATTTTAAATAGCAAACCTACAGCTTGACTTATATTTAAAACTTCCCGTAAAGTAAGTTATATAAAAATCAATCATCAGGAATATCTTCGTATTCCGTCAATATTCACTGATGTCGCATCTAGCATTTATAAGTTAGTTATTAAAACAGTTTCGACTGAGTATTTAACAGTTAATTTAAACTTATTTCAGCTACTTGTTTAATAAGCTAAAAATATAATTTATTTTGTATTTCCACTGCAACTCGACGATTTAAGAAATAACAAACTATCAAAATATTCGCTCTGCACACAGAACTAGTTTAAAATGGAATCGGTGATTTAAACACTAAATCACTTCACAAACTAGATATCTATTATATATAATATTAATATACCTCAACCACAGAATTACTAAGAACGTTAAACCACTTCGACCAAACTAAGGCCATCTCTATTTACAGAGATTATTTAGAAATCGAACGAAGGTTGTTCTAGTCTAACTGCAAAGTTACTGAGTGAAATGAAATAGTTTCAAACGTGGGTTAATATTTTAAACCAGACAAAGGATGAACTATCTCCCCTGCCCCGATCTCTCCCCCTTCTCATAACAGCTACGTTTAACTTAGAGGCGTGTCGTAACTGCCACCAGGGCGATTACGCACCTGCGTTGACAAACTGACCGGGAAAAGCGCGTGTCAGTTGCAAATCTCAGACAACCGTCTGCCGTGCCATGAGTAATCTCACCCTTCATTTAACAAACTGACCGAGAAACGTGCGTGTCAATTTCAAAGGTAGACAACTTGTCTGAAAGGCAGGGCAGTTTTCACACTACAAGCTGACCATGGCCCGTGGAGCATGAGTGTCATATGCGAAAAACCAGACCCTCTGTCTGCCTGCCCGTTCTGGCGGAGTGAATTTTCACACTACGGCCCAGAACTCGGCCGAAGAAAACACTGTCCCCGGGGGAACAGCAGACAGCTGTCGGCTCTCCCGGTCTGACGGAATGCATTATAACGCTTCTCGTCTGACTGACATCCACGTAATACCATCTAGTGCGATACTCAGTTTTGAGAAACAAAACAGGTAAAGTTTAAAAATACTGAAGAAAATATTTTTCGCAACCGAGTGATGCGAAAAATACAGGAAAAACAAGTATGGAAAGATAATAAAATAAAAGGATGCACGTGAGAGAATAGGAAGAAGATCTAGGCAATTTAATGACCATAACCTATGTGACAGAACGTCCCCCCTTTAAGATATGGAAGCACTCCATGTCTACGTTATGGAATTAAATTTCCTATAACCGTAGCTTCGGGGTGTCTGTCTTCTTCCCTCTCATCTTCCCCCTCCATCTCTCCAATTCCTACTCAAGTTTCCTTCCTCTGGAATGTCTCCCATGCGCGCTTGAAAGAGCGTCGCCGCTTCTGACATTTTTGAAAGATTTCCTGTGTGTGCAGTGGAGTTTCCCTGCCACTATCATCCTCTTCGTCAGTTTTGGCGATCGCCAGGAGATGGTCGGAGGTTGGCACTGGTCTTTCCAAGTATCTCTTTAAGAGATTTAAATGGAAAACCTTCTCCATTCCTTGAATAGATATCTGGTAGTTAGCCTTAGAAATCTTTTTCAGGACGGTAAACGGCCCTTGCCATCCGATCTTCAGTTGGTTGTTCTCGGTAGGGAGTAACACCAGAACTTTCTCTCCTGCTTCCAGTTCTCTCTCTTTCGCGACTTTCCTGTATCGGTTAGCGTGCTTGGTGCGTGCTCGCTTAAAGTTAGTCGTTGCTAGGTCCCACCCTAGTTTCAACCTTTCCTTTAAAACCGACACATATTTACTTGCTGAGATGACTGTCTCATCCGCCTTCTCGTCTGTCAGAGACTGAAGTAAAGCTTCAAGCGGGCCCTTAATGGGTCTGCCGAATAAAGCGTAGCTGGCGGAAATCCTGTGGAAGTATGAGGAGATTCTCTGTAGCCAAATAATGCTGCAGGAATACAAAGATCCCAATCTTCAGGTTTCACTTGTGCCAGTTTACTTAGCATCATGTTGAGGTTTCCATTAGCACGTTCCACGAGCCCATTTCCGGCCGGAGTATATGGCTTAGTGTGGATGTGCTGGGTCCTCAAGATCTTCACAATCTCATCCATCAACAGGTTTCGGTATGGGGATCCGTTATCCGTCAACACTTGTTGAGGGAATCCCAACCGAGTGAAAATCTGCACGAGGGCTTCTGCGACATGCTTGGCATCTGCGCATGTTAGCGGGATAGCTTCTGCCCATAAAGTGCATGTATCGACTAAGGTCAGGATGAACCTGTTCCTTCTTTTAGTCCTTTCGAAAGGCCCTAAAATGTCGATCACAACCCGTTCGAATGGTGTTCCCATTATTGGCATTTCACCCAAAGAGACTGGGGGTGCTCGTTGCTTGGGTGGCACACGTTGGCACTGGGCACAGGATTTGACATATCTGATAATATCAGTATTTACTCCTGGCCACCAATAATGAGTGGTTATACGTTGGTTTGTGGCGTTCTGTCCCATATGTCCGCTGAAGGGAAGAGAGTGCCCCATTTCTAGGATTTGGCTTCTGTACTGTTTCGGTACTAGGAGCTGGTTGTAACCTTGGTCAGGCTTGCCCGTTCTCCGATAAAGTACGCCATCCTTAGAAAAAATGTCCCCGTGCTGTCTGGGTTCCTTAGCCATGGGCAGTTTCCTAAAGCAGGGTGCCAAAGTAGGGTCCTTGTATTGCGCTTCTTTAAGTTCCATAGGTAACAAATTAGGCGCAGGCTCCCGTTCCTTCTTGGTTTGCCCTCTTGTAGTTACTGCTGCCACAATCGGCTCTTCCGGTTTCCCAATACACACGTATCTCCCGCCAAGTATGACTGGGTAGATGGGATCATCCATAACAGCCGCTTTGATCACGCCTCTGACAAAGTCAGAGTGTATCTCCCCCAATGCGATGGGAAGCGCTGTAGGTGCATCACTCTTACGAACTCCACAAAGTTGGACGGTCTCTGCTGTCTCTTGACCGGGTTTGACCAGGTTTCTGGCAACAATGCAATCGTAAGAAAGCCCCGTGTCAAATAAGCAAGAAGTTTGAGAACCGTTCAAAATAACAATACCTCGCGTTGAGGGTCTATCCCCAACAGGTTGGGAATCACTGTCAATAGTTCCGCCTTGCGAGACTGTTAATAAGTATCCGATGCGTTTCGGCTCGGTGTGCTCGGTCTGATCATATGTCCCGTGCGCAGGGGTTTTCCCTTTGTCACCTTGACCTTTCTGGCCACGCTGCCATGAAAGACGGTCGGGTTGAGACTGTTTGGGGTGGTTGGGGTACTTGTTCTTGTAGAACTTGGATTTTTCAGGAGGGGGGTTTTGAGGTCCAGTTTCTCTGTGGTTAAACTGATTCGCCGCATGAGAAGGTTGCTCTAGATTATTTTTTCGAAAATGCTCCTCTGTCGGTTTCCGCTTTGTGGCCGGTAGTTCAGCCAGCGCGTTATGGTAACGCTCAGACTTCTCTAAGATGTCTTCGAGCTTTTCTGCACCCTGCTCAGCTAGAAATCTCCGGGTATCTGCAGACAATGTGTTCTTGATTTGTTCTGTTAAAACAAATTCCTCAAGACCTTCATAGGTAGAGGGGAGCTGCGAGAGCTCTAGGCACTTTGACAGATATCCTTTCAAACGAGACGAGAATTGCTGAAAAGTTTCAGAATTCTCCTTCCTGCTGTTGCGAAACAGTTGCAGAAATTTGCGCGCGTTCATTTCAAAGCGCTCCAGTAACGCTTTCTTCAACAGATCATAGTTGTCTTGTTGGCTGCTTTCCAGTTTGGCGTAGACATCATATGCACTGCTTTTCAGCGCCTGAGAAAGCTTAATGTTCCAACGCGACCTCTCTAAACCGTACAGAGTTGCAATTTTCTCAAATTTTTCTAGCCAAGTGTCAATCTTCTCATTTGGACAAGGGAAAGACTTGAGGAGACAAGTCCTAGTTACCACATGTGGTTGATGGAGGTCTTTGAGGAGAAAACTCCCGGTTACTCTATGTGGTTGATAGGGGTCTTTGAGGAGACAAGTCCTAATTACCTCATGTGGTTGATGGGGGTCTTTGAGGAGACAAGTCCTGGTTACCTGTGTGGTTGATGGGGTTCTTTGAGGAGACAAGTCCCAGTTACCTCATGTGGTTGATAGGGGTCTTTGAGGAGACAAGTCCTGGTTACCCCATGTAGTTGATGGGGGTCTTTGAGGAGACAAGTCCTAGTTACCCTGTGTGGGTTATGGCAGTCTTTGAGGAGATAAGTTCCGGTTACTCCATGTGGTTGATAAGGGTCTTTGAGGAGACAACTCCCAGTTACCCCATGTGGTTGATAGGAGTCTTTGAGGAGACAAGTCGCAGTTACCCTGTGTGGTTGATGGAAGTCTTTGAGAAGACAACTCCTGGTTACCCCATGTGGTTGATGGAGGTCTTTGAGGAGACAACTCCCGGTTACCCCATGTAGTTGATAGGGGTCTTTGAGGAGACAAGTCCTAGTTACCACATGTGGTTGATGGAGGTCTTTGAGGAGACAACTCCTGGTTACCCCATGTGGTTGATAGGGGTCTTTGAGGAGACAAGTCCTAGTTACCACATGTGGTTGATTGAGGTCTTTGAGGAGACAACTCCTGGTTACCCCATGTGGTTGATAGGGGTCTTTGAGGAGACAAGTCCTAGTTACCACATGTGGTTGATGGAGGTCTTTGAGGAGACAACTCCCGGTTACCCCATGTGGTTGATAGGAGTCTTTGAGGAGACAAGTTGCAATTACCATGTGTGGTTGATGGAGGTCTTTGAGGAGACAACTCCTGGTTACCTCATGTGGTTGATAGGGGTCTTTGAGGAGACAACTCCTGGTTACCCCATGTGGTTGATAGGGGTCTTTGAGGAGACAAGTCCTAGTTACCTCATGTGGTTGGACAAGGGAAAGACTTGAGGAGACAAGTCCTAGTTACCACATGTGGTTGATGGAGGTCTTTGAGGAGAAAACTCCCGGTTACTCTATGTGGTTGATAGGGGTCTTTGAGGAGACAAGTCCTAATTACCTCATGTGGTTGATGGGGGTCTTTGAGGAGACAAGTCCTGGTTACCTGTGTGGTTGATGGGGTTCTTTGAGGAGACAAGTCCCAGTTACCTCATGTGGTTGATAGGGGTCTTTGAGGAGACAAGTCCTGGTTACCCCATGTAGTTGATGGGGATCTTTGAGGAGACAAGTCCTAGTTACCCTGTGTGGGTTATGGCAGTCTTTGAGGAGACAACTCCTGGTTACCCCATGTGGTTGATAGGGGTCTTTGTTTGAGGAGACAAGTCCTAGTTACCCCATGTGGTTGATAGGAGTCTTTGAGGAGACAAGTCGCAGTTACCCTGTGTGGTTGATGGAAGTCTTTGAGAAGACAACTCCTGGTTACCCCATGTGGTTGATAGGGGTCTTTGAGGAGACAAGTCCTAGTTACCACATGTGGTTGATGGAGGTCTTTGAGGAGACAACTCCCGGTTACCCCATGTAGTTGATAGGGGTCTTTGAGGAGACAAGTCCTAGTTACCACATGTGGTTGATGGAGGTCTTTGAGGAGACAACTCCTGGTTACCCCATGTGGTTGATAGGGGTCTTTGAGGAGACAAGTCCTAGTTACCACATGTGGTTGATTGAGGTCTTTGAGGAGACAACTCCTGGTTACCCCATGTGGTTGATAGGGGTCTTTGAGGAGACAAGTCCTAGTTACCACATGTGGTTGATGGAGGTCTTTGAGGAGACAACTCCCGGTTACCCCATGTGGTTGATAGGAGTCTTTGAGGAGACAAGTTGCAGTTACCATGTGTGGTTGATGGAGGTCTTTGAGGTGACAACTCCTGGTTACCTCATGTGGTTGATAGGGGTCTTTGAGGAGACAACTCCTGGTTACCCCATGTGGTTGATAGGGGTCTTTGAGGAGACAAGTCCTAGTTACCTCATGTGGTTGATGGGGGTCTTTGAGGAGACAAGTCCTGGTTACCTGTGTGATTGATGGGGTTCTTTGAGGAGACAAGTCCCAGTTACCTCATGTGGTTGATAGGGGTCTTTGAGGAGACAAGTCCTGGTTACCCCATGTAGTTGATGGGGGTCTTTGAGGAGACAAGTCCTAGTTACCCTGTGTGGGTGATGGCAGTCTTTGAGGAAGTTCCGGTTACCCCATGTGGTTGATAGGGGTCTTTGAGGAGACAAGTCCTGGTTACCCCATATGGTTGATGGAAGTCTTTGAGGAGACAAGTCCTAGTTTCCTCTCGTGGTTGATGGGGGTCTTTGAGGAGACAAGTTCTAGTTACTCCATGTTGTTGATGGAGGTCTTTGAGGAGACAAGTCCTAGTTACCCCATGTGGTTGATGGGGGTCTGAGGAGAAAAGTTCTAGTTACCCTGTGTGGTTGATGGGGGTCTTTGAGAAGAAGTCCTGGTTACCCCCTGTGGTTGATGGGGGTCTTTGAGGAGACAAGTTCTAGTTACCCCATGTGGTTGATGGGGGTCTTTGAGAAGACAAGTCCTGGTTACCCTGTATGGTTGATGGGGGTCTTTGAGGAGATATGTCTCAGTTACCCCATATGGTTGATGGGGTCTTTGAGAAGACAAGTCCTAGTTACCCCATATGGTTGATGGGGGTCTTTGAGGAGACAAGTCCCAGTTACCCCATATGGTTGATGTGGGTCTTTGAGGAGATAAGAACATGACCACTGCTGCCTTAACACATTAACTACCGAATTGAAAAACACACTGTGGCCGAATAAAATTTTTTTCCCATTTTCATCCTGTAGGTGTTTGCACAAAGTAAGCTGTAGTTTTCGTAATTGTTTACATATTTTTGTGAATTACACGTCATTTTAAAGATAAATGAATGTACTATTACAATAAGCACCATTTGTAACTCTAATAGAGGTTGTTGCTATTTAACAGCCCTACGATGGCCGAGGACTTGCAATATTTTCACAATTATAACTGCTTGCACCCCATCTCTATCAAAATCACTATTTCAATCAATGTGCACACTGTTTTCACTCTTGTCCTCATCGCTAGATCTATCAGTCAATTGTTGAAACATGTTTCTAGCCTATTTAGCCGTTAGACGAGATGTACACGCATTTTTTGTGGTCCTATCACTAGCTGCCACAGTAAACAGTTTTACACGATTTTGTAACTAACCCAAAACGCTGAAAAATATGAACATAATATCAATTTTCCAGTATTCTACAACAACCATGCTTTGGGAATTTGTTTTCCGGTGGCAATCTAAAATCTCGAACCAGATCAGAAAGTGTTTCAGTACATTTTTCATTCGTTTTATTACTAATCATAGATCGACGCTCTGAGCGGCTCGAGGTCCAAATGATAGGATTTCAAAAGCCGGTCCAACCGGCTCGCGGTAGTTAATATGTTAAGTTTGTACAAGGAACTGGCAACCTTATCATGTAAAACAAAGTGCTAAAAAAATTCACACTTTTATTCAGTATTTGTATCATAAACAAAATTTCCACAAAATGTGACAACAAAGCACCATAAGCAATCAGCCAACCTGACATGACAGTTCATTTTATGTACATGTGAGTGCTGCATTCACACCAGGATTTTCTCTCAAGACATGTTAAACTCTCAAAAATTTTCTCAGCTCTCTTTACTAATTTGCCACTTACAACATGTACCATAACAACCTTTCTACATCTAGAAAACAATTATTTGAAACAAAAATTCCTTGATTATTTCTCAAAACAATGTTTTGTGCAGGAGGACCTGTTGCTGGTCACTCTATAGAGAACAAAAAGAAAAATGAATTCTAAAAATATCTACTACAATTATTACAAGTTAAAAAAACAAAGGGCTACAGTTTATGCAGTAGACAACCTGTGATATTCCATAACATTCTCTTAAGTCAGGGAGCTACCATTAACTCCTGACAAGCAGCAAGAAACTAACAATAAGAAAAAATGTGATATACTTTCATATGTATCTTTCTTGGAACATTAACAAAATGTTACATCAGCTATTAACAATTTACTTTAACATAAGCCAATAATAACAACTGTGTTACACAAGCCAATAATAACAACTGTGTTACACAAGCCAATAATAACAAATAACTGTTACTGAAGTTTTCAAGTCACCAGCACTTGCAGTTATCATTGCTTGTGCAAGGAAAACAAACAGTCATACTGTCAAACCAACTGGTACAAAAAGCATCACTTCACGAACGCATCAATGTTTTGGTGCATATTTCCTGTAAGGCCAACAGCAGTATGACTCCACGCTCTGTAAGGTGCCAAAAAAAAGGCAACAAAAAGAAAAGTTACATAAGCCGTTAACAATTTTTGTCCGTTGTTAAACATTTGTATCTAGATTATTCATCATGTTTGGACAGGTCATGGGGTTAACATTGCTGTGTTCATTTCTGTAGCTGTAGTTCAAGGCTGATGAGTTGAACTTTCTTCACTTCTATCTGCAGCTACTGTGACCTTTGAGATACTGTCACTGCTGCATGTAAGGTCATGAGATGTCAGAGCATTATGGCGGCAAAAATCTTGCTTGGTGGCATATCGTGTCTGTAGATGTTTACACAAAGCTGCCACAGCATTGTGCAAAAACAGATAATTTTCCTGGGAGTAAAGAAAAGGAAAAATATATTAACCTGCCACCACCTGTAGTGTTACAGTATTTAGCTAAACCTCTTTGATGAAATGATCATTAACCTGCCACCACCTGTAGTGTTACAGTATTTAGCTAAACCTCTTTGATGAAATGATCATTAACTTGTGTTGAACTTACAGTCTGTAGTTAAACCTCTTTGACGAAATGATCATTAACCTGTCTTGAACTACAACATTTTATTAACATGTCTTTATCTGTCTACAATGTTTTTTAACCTGTCTTTACCTGCCTACAATGTTTTATTAACATGTCTTTAACTATCAACAATGTTCATGAACATGTCTTTACCTGTCTACAATGTTTTATTAACATATCTTTAACTGTCTACAATGTTTATTAACCTACCCTTACCTGTGATTTGAAGATGCCAGGCCTCTTGTAGTTGTAGAGCTTGCACACCTGGTAAAAGTCAGCACATCTCTCAGACAAAATCTGGTCTCTCAGTGTCCACAGTGCACAGAATGTACCAGCTTCAGCAGCTCCAAACCTGGCCACACAAAAGACCCACAGAGAATGAAACTCACTTTCAATGTCAACAGTTCATAAATGAACACTTAAGACAGACAGAATATTTTACCATTCTCTCTAGGAGGCGCTGTCCAAAAGTTCTCAGACTGACAGTGTGGAGTGTTAACCGTATTTAGTATGCCCCTGCATCACTTATACAGTGCTAGAAACTTCCTTTCTGAAGGTGCCCAGTTTGATGTTAGTGCATGCACGTGTTCTTATGAAATGGTAGACTTAAAGGGAGCAGCATGTCTGCATCAGAGTTGTGGATGGGGCTGGCAACCTCATTATATAAAACAAATTATCACAATAGCCACTACGTCAAGCAGACGTGAATGCTTGGTACAGGTTTCCTGTAAGGGGACACACTCTTGTGGTGGCTCCATGCTCTGTAAGGAGCACAAAGATAAATGATGACGTCTGCATCAAGTTTTGCTTAACGTTTGGCAGAAATGAGGCTGAGGCTGATGATAGTAATGTTAACCCCTTCAAGTCTGAGGCTTGTAATAATAATAACTCCTTCAAGTCTGAGGCTTATAATAATAATAGCCCTTTCAAGTCTGAGGCTGATAAAAATAATAGTCCCTTCAAGTCCAAGGCTGATAATAATAATAACCCCTTCAAGTCTGAGGCTGATAATAATAATAGTCCCTTCAAGTCCAAGGCTGATAATAATAATAGCCCTTTCAAGTCTGAGGCTGATAATAATAATAGTCCCTTCAAGTCCAAGGCTGATAATAATAATAACCCCTTCAAGTCTGAGGCTTATAATAATATCCCCTTCAAGTCTGAGGCTTATAATAATATCCCCTTCAAGTCTAAGGCTTATAATAATAGCCCCTTCAAGTCTGAGGCTTATAATAATAATAGCCCCTTCAAGTCTGAGGCTGATAATAATAATAACCCCTTCAATTCTGAGGCTGATAATAATAATAGCCCCTTCAAGTCCAAGGCTGACAATAATAATAGTCCTTTCAAGTCTGAAGCTGCTGAAATGTTTAAGCATGCATTTGATGACAGCACTGTGGTAAGAACCCAGATTTTTTAGTGGTTCTCATGCTTCAAATGTGTTGCTTAAAAACTGTGAACACTCAGGTCAGGCTTCAATGAGCAGAACAACAGACAATGTGGACGACAGGCCATCCATAAGGACCATCGGTGTAACATCTACAAAACTGTTGGCTTGTCTGACATTGTGGACAAAGTGCAAAAGACCATCCACAATGACCGCTGGCATACATGCCACACCTCAGAGATGAAAAACCTGTACAAAAAATTAAAAAAACCTGTACAAAGACCCGCAAAACCTGTACAAAGACCCGCAAAACCTGTACAAAGACTGAAAAACGTAACAAAAGAGTTTATTCATGTAAAAGTATATTCAATTAGATGGTTCTGCACCATCATAGTGACATGCGGCCTTTGCCTTTTTAAGCATGTCTTCACTTGCTTTAAAACCTAAACAACAAGAGTTAGAATTTATTTTGCATAGTAAATACAAATATTAATAATCAATTTGAAAAATATAATTATTTGTAATTTTAATATTATATAATGAAATAGAATCTTGGAAAAAAATTAATACAATTTATGGTTGAAATGAAGAACAGTTGCTGTGTTTTCTATAGTGCCTTATAAAAGTACAGGCCTAAAGAGACCAGTAATAAGCATTATGGGTTAGGAATCTTAAATTTAAAATCTAATAAATTTTTTGCTAAAGCTGGTAATGAAAATATAAACTAGCGCTGGCGTAATATTAGCCTGTATATTTTCTACCGAACTTCAAAAATTGGAATAGCCGTTAAAGCCCAACTGGTAGTTTTAAATAGACCTTCCCATACAAATTTTAGTGTCAATCAAACATTGATAGTAGGCTAATTAATTATTTAATAATTATAAATCATTGAATGACCGTAATGATGACCACCAAAGGCAAAATAACATTGTTTTTTAAAGAAACGAAATTAAAACTAAGAAGAGAAGTAGGCTAACTCCAAATAAACTTTTCTCTGATCGAGTTAAGATGTAAATTTTCCACGCTATTGTGGTTTTTTTTTCTTTTCAGTTTCATAATTTGGTAATATCGGAATGACGTTCGCCGAATGCTCCGCGTGTATTTTCGTACCATTTAGATTTAGGGTTAACCCTAGCTGTAACCCTAATTATAACTCTAAATGGTACGAAAATACATGCGGAGCATTCGGCGACCGTCATTACGATATTAGGCTACCCATAATTTGTAGGCTATTGTATTATTTTTCAAATTTACATTTCTTACGCACTTTCTACAAGTTTTAGTGAAATCAAATAATATGTATCAATTATGCTAAACCTTAGGGGAAAAGAAAGCATAGGCCTAAGTTATCTGACAGTTAAATCTAACTTCATCTAAACAATGTTATTGTAATATTTTTTTAAAAATGAATTACTTACCAATACTAAACTGGAAATTAATCCTAAACAATAGGCTCGACTCAAAAAAGATTTCAGTGCTGCGTAATCGTTCAAATAATCAGTAACCTCGCGCTAGCTTTAGCGAAAAATTGTGAATGAACATGCCACGCACATCCCGCGGCAATTGAAAAATAGGCAGCTTGATTTTCATTGGTTATTTTTTTTTTTTATCCACTTGGCTTAAAATCTCGCCGAATCTCATGACGCAAATTGTGTAGTGGCACAAGATTTATATGTATATTTAATAATTAGGCGAAAAAACCCGTACAGACCCGTGTACGGCCCGTACACATCTGAAAACGCAAACACCCCGTACAGATTATGGGTAAACCTTTAAGTGTGGCATGTATGCGCTGGTGTAGCAACTACAACATTGTTGGCTTGTCTGACATTGTGGACAAAGTGCAAAAGACCATCCGCAAAGACCGCTGGTGTAGCAACTACAACATCGTTGGCTTGTCAGACAATGAATCAGCACTTTTACGTCAAAGTCCTAAGGCATTTAGGGAGGAAAACAATGAAAAGATCCTGCCAGCTTTTTGAGTTTTAATAGAAATTAGTAATAAGTGAATAGTCAGACATAAAGAACAAAGGCTATTTGAATAATAAAGGGAGACACCATCAACGATCACTTGGTACAGGTTCTAGGTGATTCCATGAGCCTGTCTATAAATAGGGGCAAACCATGCGTCTCTCCATCTTATGCACCATATAACTCAGTAAGAGAGTAGCAATGAAGTGCTTGGCAACGTTATCGACTTTTGGTAGAAGTCACAGTCTGCGGTTTGCAAGACATATAAGTTACCAAGAGAACAAGATGCTTGATGCAATTGGGCATCAAGATATGATCAACATTGTGGTCAACAAATTCAGAAAGGATTCTGGTACGTTGAGTGTTATAGCAACAACAAAAAAAAGTGTACAAGAAATTTGATGAAACGTATCCTGAAAGTGACTTAGAATCCAGTGATGAAGAAAGCAAGCCATGCGGAGAAGTGTAGTTAAGTCATGGGCAGACGAGGCCATGTGTTGTGGGCCAGAGACATTTAATAACGAGAATAGTTCTAAGTATTTAATAGAGAGTCAGCAACATTCGGGCAAAACTAACACAACCTGGAGGCATCCAGTCGAATTAGTCATAACCTGAAATAGCTGCATTGAGCAAGAGTAGAGATGTCCAGAATAAATGAACAGACTGAGGAGCCAAGTATCATACAGAGAACAGTTAGCAGATAATGAGAAACTTTCATGACCAACAAGAACATTACGATGTATGAGAATATTGTTGTTAGCAGGATGAGATATGCCCTGCAGAATTGTATGTTGACATTTCTTAATTTGAACCCCATGTACATATGTTTATTAAACATTCATAAACAGCACACGCCTTGGGTCAGTAGTCAAGTCTAGCTTGCTCGTTCCTTTGTAGTCTACATCATCAACCTTATCATTCATGTCAAGAGCAAAAAATGGAAACTATAGATCACGTGAGCAAATAAGCTTAGTATGTGGCTAACCTTCCAGAGGATGCAGCACTGCCACACCGTCAATGCCTGACCTTCAGTTTAGAAAGCTGACTCACAGTTCAGATGTTCTTGCATTAATGACAACATCAAGTAAGTCTTCACCCTTTACAGAATACTAAATGAGCATCCACCTGATACTTCTGAAATGGGCAGTGTGAGGAAGATCTTGAACACAGCATCTACATTTTAGGGATTGTTGCACTTAAACCACTGATAATAATTTTGTAAAGTCTTGCTGGTGACTTTGATTGGGTAGGCTAGGAAGGAGAAATAATTTCTTTTTCTTCAGTCACAAAGTATGAGAAATGCTGAAGTTTATCATCAAAATAGTTTGTGTCAGTGTCGTCAACACACTCAAGAAGTACTCAAGTTTATCATCAAAACAGTTTGTGTCAGTGTCGTCAACACACTCAAGAAGTACTCAAGTTTATCATCAAAACAGTTTGTGTCAGTGTCGTCAACACACTCAAGAAGTGCTCAAGTTTATCATCAAAACAGTTTGTGTCAGTGTCGTCAACACACTCAAGAAGTGCTCAAGTTTATCATCAAAACAGTTTGTGTCAGTGTCGTCAACACACTCAAGAAGTGCTCACGTTTATCCTGAAGAACATTTCAAATGGTCTCAGCAAATAGAAATGAATTTACATTTTGTCATATTTATTTGGGGTCCCTGTCACGAAGTGGATTTAAGTATAGAGTTATGTCTGAGTGTAAGACAAGACACTCTTATGAGGAAGACTGAGAAGATAGATTTTGGTGTTAAATGACAGTGAATGTGGCAAGATGAGACTATTGGCTTCGAGGGGTGAGAACCTAGATTGACTCCCCCTCGCCAATCGTGACTTCAAGAATAGCTATAGACTCACCCCCTCTGACTACCTTTAAAAAAAGGAAATAAGGTTTAACTAAGACCACAGACACTATACAGACAAATATATACGTACAGCATAGTTGGATATATATATGTGTATATATATATATATACACATATATATATATATATATATATATATATATATATATATATATCTATATATATATATAGAGAGAGAGAGAGAGAGAGAGAGAGAGAGAGACTGATCCAGTATGAAGTTTATAGTTTATTTACACCACAAAAATTAAGTACATATCAAATAAATAAAGTGCGTGTTCGCACACCTGAAAAAGAACAAGCAATTAAAATGATTACAAAAAAAAAAGTAAACCCACAATGTCACCCTCCCCTCAACCTGCAGGAAAGAAAGTTAAGGGTTAATCAAACGAATTTACTCGGTGGGGTCTCTAACTTCAGAGCCACCACTACTAACTATCCTAAGGTTACCACTGTCACTGTCCTACTGACGATGACTAAATTAACTGCCTACACAGCTACAAACGCTGTAGGCGATATACACGCCACTAACTAACACCGCTGTCTAGCTGTAGACCTAACTAACTGCCTACACCAAAGCTGATTTGAACTTTTCAAAGTCCTACACAATCTGAATGACTAATTTATACGTATGTCTCTGTTCAGTGTCTGTCTTCTTCTTCTTCTTCCTCGTTCGCCCTGAAAAGGACGGTGGTTGCGTTGTGTCTGTTTACAACGTAGCTGTGATATCTGCACCTTTCGGTCGACACATCCGACTTCTGCACGGCATTTTTTAGGACCGGGTTTGCCTTCCCATTGCGATCAGTGCTCGCTCAGCCAGCCTGCACTGCTGCAGACTGTTTCCAGGACCACCACGTGGAGGTGGAGCACGGTCTTGACCAGCTCTGGTTCGCTGGTCCTGACGCAATCAGTCAAGCTATGAATCTCTGACTGCGGTCTCTATTGCTGCGTCTTGAGGTCCCAGTGTCTGTCTGACACTCCTGGTTCCTACTGAGAGGCTTCTCCGCTATGCCCCTTCTCTCTCTAGTGCATTTGGAAGGAATTTTGACCCTATCTCCTCCAAACGAATATTGTAGCTGATGACTTGGGTTTTTAGACTGGATACTTGACTAGGAATGTAGCTGCTCCACTGTTGGCGAAACTTATTTCCCCTGTCCGGTTACCCCTCATTGGGTTTAGGGCCGTCAGTTTTATTATGACCGAATTTAAACGACAACACCAGGCCACGCGCCTTTGTTTCGGTGTGTGAATATGAGTGTAGAGCTCAGGATTTTTAAGAAATCCGTTCTAGCTGAAGAATGCTTCGCTGTAATTGAACTGCTTCTTTTTACTGTGCAGACGTACTTGGCGCCGGTAACCACTGCGTCACCAGTGCTCTTCGCCTCTGGCGATATCTTGACTCTTCTTCTCCTGAGAAGACCAACTGCCTTGGCAAGCTGTAAGGCAAAATGGCACCCCTATCTGCGTGCTGTGAAAAATTGCTGTAAACAAAAGAAATGCAACTAATGTACAACAACTGCAAATTAAACTCATCTCTAACACATAACCACCTAAACAAAGACCGCTCCACTCAATCCCCTACTCAACTATGCACAGTGATAATTAAATATTATATGCCCCAAAGTCAGCCTCCCATACAATTCCCTTCTCTGGTCTCTCTACCCGTTTCAAAGTAAACATCGGTCTGGTAATAACCTCCCAAACATGGGCTGACCTAAATCTTATGTTACGCCCGTCTAGCCATGGAGTCACAACAATTCAAATTTGAGGAAAAACTCCTGTACTTAATACTAGGCCCTACTTTATTTTTATAGGCTGACTCAGGACTGTTCTATCGATTACAAGATTTTATATACACCATCTGTTACACCAACTCAGTAAAATTAATGACTCTACTCTTTATTTAGAGTTATATATATATATATATATATGAAAATGAAATCCCATCTCAGAAATTTAAATACACCCCTCACTCCCCTGTTGAGTATACAACAATTGGATGCACAACACAATAACGTACACAAATACGCTAGCGTATTTAAACTGCAATAAGTGTAATCAAATCGAGGTTACCTATATCGGACCTCACAATTACAGTAGGTTATAGCCTACGGACTTAACCTTATACAATTAATTTCGCAAGCATATTTACGCTGCAAACATTATACATCAAAAGATGAGGAAATATTAATTACACCCCTGTCTTCTGACTTCCTTATCCAAATAGCCAGCTAGCAAATTACACAACTTACACTCCCGTATCTAAACGCTATACTCACACAGATAATATTACAAAGCTACCCCAACAACCAAAGATCGAACTAGCTTATCATAGACAAAATTATATGCACCTCTTACATTAAATACTTTCTCCAAGATAGTAATTGATGGCACTGTCGTTAAATTATCTTTAATGAATTTCTCAGAAGAAAACTTTACTTTAACGTGTTGAGATCTTACAGGGCTATCTGCTACGCTAATTAAATTTATTACATACCCACTACTGAATATCTCAACTGAGCAAGCGATATGACTTCGATTTCACGGCTGAATATTTCTGCAGACAAAGAGACCCGCTAATGATTTACCCTGTTATTTATTCACGGGAACCCACGCCAGAGCCCATACCCTACGTCATCGCTTGGCGTTGCTTTAACCAATGGAATCACTGCAAAAATTAATAACTGTGACCTCCGCCAATAATAACGTACGCAAACTCGTGAGTCATGTTTGTTACTGCCCGCATGTCCAAGATTGTGTCATGTAAGATAATTTACATTGACCGCGTGAGCAAAATTAACTATGATTCGTTCTAAGCATAAGTTCGACGTACCTGGGTAGTGCTTCAGCACCCACATATCGATTAACCGGGTAGGGGTTATTTAACGTTGGAAAATTTTCACCCAGCCCAAATAATACTCACGCGCTGAGATACAATAAAATGACCGCGATTATTTTAGAAAGAAAAGCCTACGTGATTGCAATTAATTTAGGGAAAGGAAGACTGGTGCAAATCTTAAACTTAAACCCGACCGTCATCCCTCCTGAAAACGCAATAAATTACTTAGAGAAAAAGATTAAACTCAAATAATTACAGGGAGAAGAAGAATGGTCTCATAACAACATAATTAATTATTTAGAGAGGACTAATGGGGCCTATTGAAAAATAAAATCACAGTACCACATCACACCCCCTAGGGATGAGCCCCTCAAGCACATACTGTGAATGTTTGTAAAGCTGTCTCTGGCAGGAAGAATCTAGATCTTGAATTTCCATAAATGCTGCAATTTATTACCACCCCCCACCCCCACCAAGATATATCAGACATCATAAAAGATGACTAAAGAGATGTTGCATATATAACAAAAAGGGAGCTCACCTGTCTACAACAACAACAGGTCCACATTTTGCCGATGTTAGATAGGAATGTGCTGCAGCTATTGGATCAAACACCCTGCGTAACTTTTTGTTACGGTAAGGCCAGTCTTTCACAATCATAATTCTTGTCAACAAGGTTGCCTCACCCTGTAAGGGGAAGTAACTACAAATTTAAATGATGGCATCATACAGACGGTGAAATAACCTATATAAATAAATGAGATTTCCACTTTCTAACTGACCTCACAGATTCAAGGTCATTACCAGACATACTAACAGGTCAGGAATAAAACTGTACGTATGACATCTATACAACAGTACAAGAACTAACTTGTCCTACTATAAAACTTGATCTATTTTATCGTTTTTTTAATCCTAGATTAGTTGTGCTTCAGGTTTATCAGACGACACTGCTAATAGCCCGGTGAAGTATCCTGGGGAATCTGAGGTGACATAGAAAGAGATGACTAATATTAGATTATGCATGAGGCTGTCAATCTCATTATGTAAAAAATAAATTGCTACAGAAACTACGGCTACATCATCATCATCATCATCAGTTGCCATCTCCACAACGAAGGTTGGCTGTAATGGATCTCCAACGTCTTCTGTCTCTTGTCTTGGTGGTGCACTCTGATAGACTCTTTCCTGTCCATCTCTTGATGTTATCTTCCCACTTATAGCGCTGTCTTCCCCTTGCACGTTTGCCTTCAACTCTCCCTTCTGTTAAGGTCTTCTGCAAGGTGTTATGCCTTTTTATGTGGCCAAAGTATTTTAGCTGCCAAACTTTGACCTCCCTCATTAGTTCTCTTTTCATACCTAGATTTTCTAGAGCACATGAAAGATTTAATTCTGTCTTCCTGCAAGGGAACTAACTTCCTGTAAAGATGGCAGCTGCTTGCAATAAGCAGTTACATGTATGGATTACTAACATAGCAAAATACAGAAGTAAATCTGATATTTATACTGTCTACCTCTTTAAAATCTACATAAACTTTACCTCTTTAAAATCTACAACAATCTGCAAGGTCTCAAAGTCCTGGGCCAAGTTTGGAATTGACTCACTTTTTGTACGAATACAGAAACTCCCAGTATTGAAAGTTTTGTCAGTACACTCAGAAGGCCAAAATTGTTTGTTGTCCTGAAAGAGGGAGAAATAAGACAATTGTTATCACAGAAAATCAAAATCTGAATACACACTTCTATTTGTCTTGTTGTTTTTATTTTGTTTAAATAAATGTTTCTGCCAGTAAAGGGAAGTAAGAACAGTGTGACGGTGAAAACCATGCTGAAAATTCTTCCCTCAATGTAAATATCTGGTTTTTCTGTTTCAAATGATGAGCAATCAGTGGTGGAGAAATGGTAGAAAGTGGTAGTACACAACCTGGTCCTGAGTTTGAAACCCACCTGGTCTATATGTGAATGTATAATTTGACTCACATTTCAGATTCTTTGTAGTGGACATCCGGTATCTAATTCTGATCACTGTAACAATTTCTGAAGTTCATATGTATATTTGTTCATGTTTTTTCATTCCAGACATTAAAGATTAAACATAAACTGACTAAATCTGGGCATTGATCAGTTAAAAATCTGTTACTTTAAAAATGCTACAAAGAATAATAATGAAGATAAGGTATGAGGTTAACCCTTTAGTGCCATGTTCCCATGAAGATAAGGTATTAACACAATGAGGTTAACCCTTTTGTGCCATGTTCCCAGATGATCATGAATACCCTTAATGACTTTCCACCAGATTCCCGGTATATAGTCAAAGTCAAAACTGGTGTCCAACTTAAAATAATCAACCTATCACATTAAATTAAAGCAGTATGCGCGGTACATACGATCTGCAGCAAATAATATCTCTTGTTAACAGTGTTCATTTGTTTACAGAACATTTGACTATTTTTAGCATGAACCATCCCAATCTGGAACCAAGTACTTCAAGTGGGGAAAGCCCCAGGTCTAGGTTGCATACAGCTGCTCAGGTAATAGAAAATACATTCTGAAAGTGACTTAGAAATCAGTGATGAAGAAAGTAGATCTAAAAGTGACAACAAGCAAGATTTTGGTGACTGTGAATGGTGCCAGGTGGCGGGGCCCTCTATCAGCTGGTAGTGGATGCACCTGCTTTTTTTTTTTTTAAATTAATGAAGATAAACAGAAATCCCGTTCAACCTCTGATGGGTTATAATTAGGATATATATTGTTTTCAATTCCAAATAATATGAACAACTGCCGACATGAGAAAGTAGCATCACATTTGAAAATAGGGATATTCACAATTGTGCTTAGGCCTATACGTTAAATAATAAAATAAAAAACAAACAAACAAACAAAATCAAGAAGAAACTATGAACAAGAATAATATTAAAGTGGAGGGGTGTAAAGGCCTGGTGGTTCTAGTTATATAACGGACTTTACCAGATATTTAATTGACTTTCATCTGTTTAAAGTCACATGCATTGTAAGAACAGCATCAGACCTTCACATTCCCAGCCACTATATATTAACATGTCCTGCACCTGCTGGGCTGACTGGTATAGTAAGAAGGAATATAGTACTGGTGCTAGATTATAAGTACTGGTGCTAGATTATAAGTAAGCCTATCATAAATAATGTCCTGACATGTTATGTGCAAATTTGCAGTGGTTTTCATATAACTGTTGTTTCTGAGACATACGTGCACATATATATTTTTGCTCCATAATTCAGCATAGGGGGATGTAACTCTCAGGAGATCAGGACTGTTAGGGTTAAACAGGAAATTACAAAGCAAAAGCAGTTATGTTAGCCAACTAGCTTGATCAACTGAGGTGAAAGATCAGAGAATAGTCAGCTGTAAATACTTGGTTCAATAAACTAACAATACCTTGTCCTTGAGAGAAGACAGACACACAATGATTGGACTTTGGACCTGCCACACCATCCTCCAGAAGTCTCCCACTGTGTTTTCTGCTGGATGTTGTGTCACAATAAACTCAGCTGCTTTTGTGTAGCCCTGTAGAAGGAGAATGTTAACAGATGTGAGTTCAATTAGATTAGCATTAACAGATGAGAATTTGATTAGATCAGTGTTAACAGATTAGAGTTTGATTAGCTCAATGTTAACAGATGAGGATTTACTTACTTACTTACTTAGTCATTCCACTTCTACAGTGAGGTGTAGAGGTGTGGAAGAGAGAGCGCCAGACTACCCTATCGGTTGTCTTCCTCCTGGCCTGGTTCTATTCTAGTCCTCAGTCCTTCAAAGATTGTCTAATGTTGTCCTCCCAGCGGACTCTGGGTCATCCTGGGGGTCTGGATCCCTGACTCTTTGTTTCCCATGCTTGTTGTGTTAGCCGATCTTCTCCCATTCTGCAGACATGGCCAAACCATCTTAGTTGGGACTGTTCTACTTGGGTCTGCAGGGGGTGGGATTTTAGGCCTTGACGTATCATCTGGTTGAGGACCATGTCTCTTCTTGTTACTTCAACCACCTTCCTCAGATACTTCATTTCTGAGGTTTGGATCTGGCTTTTGTGGGTTGTAGTCATTGCCCATGACTCGCATTCATATGTCAAGACTTGGACTTAGGTGGAGGGGTATACAGCCATCTTCGTTTTCTTACCAACCTCTCTCTTGCTGAGGAATCCTCTATGAAAAAGTCTCCCAGCTGTTGCTTTTCGAGTGGCCAATTCTTCTTTGGTGCCTCCCTTTCGGTCTATAATAGCTCCGAGGTATTTAAAGTGGTCGACCTGCTCCAGGACCTGTTCTCCCAGCTTAATCTGATGTCTTCTTTCTTCTCGTGATATCACCATGGATTTTGTTTTAGAGCTGCTTATGACCATCCCTCTCTTCTCCAGCTCTTCCTTCCAGACTTGCAGTTTGGATTGGAGATGTGCCTCTGATTTAGCAATCAGGGCAACATCATCAGCAAATGCAAGCTCTGAAATACAGACCTGTCTCATCTTCCAGTACCACACTGAATACTTTCTTGTTCTCTCCTTACATGCCTTGATGACATCGTCCATGAGGAGTATGAAAAGATAAGGTGACAGGATATCACCTTGTCTTACACCAGTGGTGGTCCTGAACTCTTCTGACTTATGGTTTGCTGTCCTCACATAATTTCTGCATGACTTGTAGAAGCTCTGTATAGCATGAATCAGAGGTGCTGGAATGTTCTTTCTTGCCAAACAGTCCCAAAGTTTGCTCCAGGGAACCCTGTCAAACGCCTTTTCCAGATCTATGAAACAAAGATGAATCTCACTCTTATACTCAAGGGCCTTTTCTGAGTGTGAAGATTAGGTCTTGAGTACTACAGTTTGCTCAGAATCCACACTGGACCTCATCCAATTGTGGCTCAGCTAGGCATCAAAGTCTCTACTCTAGGATTCTAGAGTAGATTTTACCAGGGACACTGAGAAGGGATATGCCTCTATGGTTTCCACATTGTCGATTGTCACCCTTTTTTAAAATTGGTGTTATGATGGCAATCTCCCAATCCTTGGTATGGTCTTGTTGCACCAAGCTGCCTGTAGGACCCTTAAGAGTAATAGGTCGCCTGATGCTCCCAAGTACTTAACCATTTCTGGTGTTATACCATCATGCCCTGCTGCTTTGCCCATCTTGATTTTCTTCAATGCTGCTTTCAGTTCTTCCATCTTTATGTCATCTTCACCATCATTGGTTTTCTCTTCTGTGCTAGTGGTTATCATTTCTGATGCTTGACCTTGCTCACCATCCAGGAGTTCTGAGAAATATTCTTTCCATCTTCAGATGAAGATTTGATTAGATCAATTTTAACAGATGAGAGTTTGATTAGATTAGCATTAACAGATGAGAATTTGATTAGCTCAATGTTAGCAGATGAGAATTTTATTAGATCAATGTTAGCAGATGAGAATTTGATTAGATCAATGTTAGTAGATGAGAATTTGATTAGATCAATGTTAACAGATGAGAATTTGATTAGATTAGCATGAACAGATGAAAATTTGATCAATGTTAACCGATGAGAGTTTGATAAGTTTAGTGTTAACAGATGAGAATTTGATTAGATCAATGTTAACAGATGAGAGTTTGATTAGATTATTTAGGGTCATCACGGGGGCAATGAAATCAGATCCTATAGTGGAGATGGAGAAAATGGGGAGGATACAAGCACTGAGAGAACGCAGAGACACGAAAGTGCTAACACAGGCAGAAAAGTTTCTATGTATGCCAAGCCATCCAATGAAGGACAGATTCCAAAACCTAGCAATGGGGCGATTGAAAAGAAGCAGCTTTATCCAGCAGGCCAAACGATTTCGTAGACAAACCTCAGACCTGCCTGAAGTTGACAGCCCACTAAAGTCTGTGCCAGAATAAACCCCTTGGAGAGAGAAGCCTGGACTACCAGTACACATCCAGACAAAAGTGAAAGGAATACTCGACAGGGATGAACAGAACAGCGTGCAACGTAGGAGTCACTCTCAGTTTCCTGGATGATGAATACCCACAGGACCTCTGGGTCCGAGTATACATGGATGGGTCAGCACAGAATGCAGTAAAGAATGGAGGAGCAGGAGTGTACATAGAATACCCAAACAACATTAGCGGTATGGTCAGAGTAAAGAAAAAAGTAAAGGATCCCATTACACGCCCATTGAGGCATGGGAATATGGTGTTAGGCCCATATTTTCTTGACCATCGGCACACTAGGGGTGATGTGGTCAGCATCACGCCGGCCGCCTTAACCTTCCCACTCTGGTACCCAAGTGGGGCTGGGTCAACCCAGAAGCCGTTTGCAGCCTAAAAAAATCCCACGTCATCTGGGGATCGAACCATAGACCACTGAGCTAGGAAGCCAGTGCACTAACCACTATGCTACCGCAGCTCCCAGAGTCAGAGTACCAACGGGGAAATTCTGTAACAACTATGATGCAGAAATCCAGGCAATCAACTGAGAAACTGTTGAACACCAATCTCGGTCCACAGCCTGTAGTATTCCTGACAGATGCAAGATCAGCACTCCAAGCACTTCAGTCCAGAAAATGGCCAGGTATACAAGCCCTACTTTCTGAACTGTGCAACCAGCGCAGGGTCGCCATGCAGTGGATACCGTCTCACTGTGGAATACCAGGAAACGAGAGAGCGGACCAACTGGCTAAAGAAGGTGCTGCAGACGAGCAACCAGATGTACCAGTTACGTACCATCAGAAGAAAAAGATGATCAAATCAATCAGAAAGCCACCAACACCAACACAGGATGACTACCAAGCTATGAACAGATCAGAACAAATTGTCATTCTGCACCTCAGAACAGGACACAACCGACTCCGCAGCCACATGTATACAAAATTCAAGATTGGCAATTCAGCCATGTGTACATGTGGACAGGCACCCCAGAATGCTGAGCACGTACATCAAGATTGCCCCGAATGTGATATATTGAGGCAAACCCACTGGCCCAGAAAAACAACACTGGAAGCTAAATAATCAATGAAACGAAGACAGGAATGAACAACACTACTAAAACAAGTAAAAAGTCACTTAGCTGGATCCAAGAATGAAACACTTATGATGGCTGTGAAAACAAGCGTCATGAGGAAGTGACGTATGAGCTAGTGACGGCTAAAAAGATACAAAAGGATACAAAACGAACCAAAGCAAAAACAAAGACAGATCAGAAAAACGACAGAAGATAAAGAAGTATGAAACAGTGAGAGAAGCCACCAGAATTTATGCAAAATGGTGCAGGACTTTAAAGCCCTCAGGAGATAAAATGCCCATTTGAAAAATGAGATGATTCTCCAACAAAGCAAGTTCGGTCATCACCGACACATGAAAGGAGGGCAGTGACATAAATATAAGAATTACCTGAATGGTCAGGCCTATTGAATTGAGGGGCCACCAGTAAAGGTTTGCCATGATAGATGTCATTTAAGTGCTCACGAACCTTTTCGGCCAAACGTCTGCCAGTTTCACCAATATAGGTAATGCCATACCTCTTGCAGATGATAGCATAAATCAGGTTTCTGGATTCGCACGTGAAAGACTCTCGTAATGACAAATTTACCGTTTGGAAAAGAAACTGACTGAGTTTGGAGAACAAAAGGACAGGTCTTACATATGCGGCGGTGGCACGGTTTAGTACCGAAGTGAGAAGGACTGGTTGGTCTCAAGTGACTGTGCACAAAAATATCCCTAAAATTCTTATCCCTACGATATGCCACCAAAGGGGTATCATGAAACAACTCTCTGGTATCAGGACCAGTGTGGAGAATAGGCAGATGACGAAACAGAATTTGCAGATGTGGACTGTGGCATCACCAGAACTAGATGAGTAGAAGGTGGAGTTGCCGAGCTGTGAGACACCTCCTTGAATATACAAGTCCTTTCGCCAAACTACCAGAGCCCCACCTTTGTCGGCAGGTTTGATGATAATGTCATCCCGTTTTTTAAGGAGTGACAATGCCTGCCACTCAGAAGTACTCAGGTTAGATCGATGGAGACGGGGTAGAGAAAGTTGATTAATATCATGCAAAGTGTTGGCAATATATAAATCAAGAGCAGGAGAAGCACCTGGAACAGAAGTCCAGTCTTGCTTGGGTTTATCAAAATGATGAAAGATATCCCTGTCAGGCTTGGAATCATTAAAACTTGAAGAGAGTTTGAGCAGACTAAATAAATGTGAAGAGAGTCTGAGCAGACTAAACAGATGTGAAGTGTTTGAGCTTTCAAAAGAAAGACAGTTTTCCTTTTCCTTTGGTTTCATGCATGCCACTGCTGTTTCCCAGGAAAGTCATGGAAGGGGAGTGAGACAGAAAAGGAGAAACAGAGAGAGAGAGGGAGGGAGTCATTTCTAAAAACCAGAACCAAATGATGCTGTATCAACAGTGCTTACAATTCAAAACAATGTTCACATACTTGTAACTATGTAAAACTCTTCTGTTCCATGTCACACGAACCTCTTCACTGTACACACAAAAACTGGCTGTACACAAAATATGACTGTACACACAAAAACTTGCTGTACATAAAACATGATTGCACACACAATAAAAACTTGGTTGTACATAAAATATGCCTCTACACACAATAAAAGCTTGGTTGTACATAAAACATGACTGTACACACAACACAAAAGCTGGCTGTACACAAAGCATGTCTGTACACACAACACAAAAGCTGGCTGTGCGCAAAGCATGTCTGTACACACAACACAAAAACTGGCTTTACACACAACACAAAAGCTGGCTGTACACACAACACAAAAGCTGGCTGTACACAAAGAATTTCTGTACACGCAACACAAAAACTGGCTGTATACAAAGCATGTCTGTATATACAAAAAACTGACCACCCACACAGCACAACTATACACACACATAAAACAAAAAAACCTGGCAGAATATTTTATTGTATCCAGTCTTTTCTCACTGGTATCTCTGCTAAGATATTTGCTGTCCACTTCTGATCTGAATATTATCTATCCAGTCTTTTCTTTCTTCTTCTTTTTTCCTTCTTACTCGTTATATAGCACATAGCCATCATTACAGCTGACCCTCTTACAAGACGCTTTACTAAAGTATTCATGTGTCTTTGTCCTGGTCGTATATGTAGCAATTTATTTTACATGATCAAACTGCCAGCCTCCATGCACGACCTTTTATGTCACCTTTTACGTCACCTTTTACGTCACCTTTAATGACTGAAGGAGTAGTGGTCCTATATTTTAAGAGACCCCATGACATACGCCAGGTTATACACAACCTCAAATAGGTCATCATTTACAACATGCCAGTTGGGAGTTGTGTCTCTTCAGAAGTCTGTGGGAACCACATATGGCAGCAGAACATCAGCAAAAGAAAACTTTTGATGACCTTTCATAACTCTACTACCTGTAAGAATGTAGCATTGATGTAGTCAGAACCAGTATCACCTGGCCTCACAGGTAACAGCACACGACTGGAACCAACTGGAAGAATACTGCCTGCCCTATTTTTTGACTGGTTGAAGGATTCAAGGGCAGCTGAATGTTCAAAATCTTTAGGAGTGTACTCTGTGATTAGCTACAAAATGAAATAGAAGATATTTAATCAAACACACAAGAAATTTAATCAATCACACTTTTACCAGAATACATTAGTAGAAATGTACCAAGTATTAAAACTCTGCCAAAAATGTGTTTTCTTGTCCCTTGTAAATAACTCTCACATACATAACATAAGGTTTTATGTCTGTTGCTGTCTTGCTTGAGCAACAGAGAATCCCATTATTAGGTTACTTGCATACAATTCACCCGTAACTGTAGAACAGGTGTTAAGAATAACTAGACCTAGGGAACTACATAACATACTCAAACAGTATTTAACATAAAAAATAAAATGAATATACAGTGATTAGTGGGAATATGGCAAGGATGTCTACTGGGGTTCTTATACACATTTTATTAATGACAAATTAAATTAATTAAAAATCAATCCAAACATTCAAGCTTTCACGCTCCTTCCTCCCATCTGGTTAAAAAAATTAGACAAAATATATCTCTAACAAATGAATTAAGGGGCTGCTGTAAAACTGGTAATTCAATACTGTTTTATTTGTTAATATATATATATATATATATTTATTCTCTAACAAATGACCGTGACTCAGAACTAGACAAAATATATCTCTAACAAATGACCGTGACTCAAAACTAGACAAAATAACATGGACCAAAACTAAATATCCATTCTGTTGACATTTTAAACAAAAACATCTGACAAAGACAAGAACGGGAAACAGACATGTAAAGGATAAAGAAAACATGGAAATATCTTGAATGGACGGCACAAGACAGGACAGACTGCCATGAATATGCCAAGAGCCATGAATATGCCAAGAGCCATGAATATGCCAAGAGCCATGAATATGCCAAGAGCCATGAATATGCCAAGAGCCTATGCTCCTTAAATAAGTTTTTAAGCATGTAAATTTATATTAACATATAATTGAAATACATGCTGTGTCTAGTTACCAGGGTTCTGTCAGGAGATACACGAGACTATTATTACATCTGGCATATCGTAATAGGTAACTAATATCAGGCTGGCAACCTCAGCATGTCAAACAAATTGTAACAGAAACCACCACTACAACAGCACATTACATGTTTTGCTGCGGGGTTTTTGTAGGGGACCAACAGATGATGGCGGTGGCTCCATGCTCCACAGGGAACAAAAAAGAAGATGACAAAGAATGAAATTAGCAATAATGTCAAATCACATTAATATAATTAACATCAAATGTAAAAACACCAAACTTCAATGGTATGGTCATGTGTCAGTTTCTAATAGGCTGTCCAATACTGTAATCACGGGGACACTAACAACAATAAGAAGATAATGATGCAAACCAAAAATTAGCTGAGCAGACAACATTCACATACGGACACGAAAGACCTCTGGAGAAACACAAATATTGGTACAACATAGACAAACAGGGAAATAAATAATACAGATTTCAACACAGGGTGGTGACCCAACAACGACCTAGGAAGAATTAAATCTAATTTTCACCAAGTAGTAGGTCAAAACAATTTTCTGAAGTAATATTAAAAAAAGATTTCATATTTTATTTATAGAATGATTATACAGCACATGAAGCATTCATAAATGTAGGTATTTGTAGTCCAATCTGGCATATGTATAGCTGGCAGGTATTAGATATTCACTTTGTGAGCATGGGCCAGGATTTTGGAAATAGCAAGGTAGGGTTGTGAAAGAAAGGTAATTCAAGTGCTGTGGGAAAGTCACATCATTTCAATTGTGTATAAAAAGGCTGAAGAAATGAGCCATAACCCAACAAAGCTCAGGAGTTTCTAAAACTGAAGGCTAAACATTAAACTCTAATCATATTTCTAGACTGAATACACATTTTAGAATGTAACTGTTTATACAAACTCGTTCATTTGCTTCAAATTTGACCCATATTTGACCCAGAGGGCATCAGTACTTGTTTTATTATAACATTTTCATAGAGTTATGAATGATGGGTTATATATGGGCTACTGAGCTATGAAGGGTTAAACCACCAAGCCACCTCAAACTGTCACAGATTTACCTGAAACTGTCTCTCTAAGAGAGAGGCGTGTGAAATGTAGGGCTGAAACCTGCTCTGGAAGGGCTGCCCCAGCTGTAACAAATAGCCTGACATCTGATCCTCACTAACTTCTGTTGATCCATTTGCCAGCAGAAACTCAACCAGAACCTGATGAATGAACTTGTACTGGTCCTGAAATGTTTGTTATAAGCATGTCACTGATGACACATCCAGGAAAAAACGGATAGACTTAATAAGTATAGCTAGCAGGTAGGTCTGAACATCAATCTAAAGAAGACAGAGGTCATGACACTCAATGTGGGCAACCCTGAGCCCATAACAGTAAGGAATCAGAAACTGGAATAGACAGACACCTTCACATACCTAGGATGCATAGTAACACCAGACAGCGGAGCAAGCAAAGACATCAACAACAGAATGAACAAAGCAAGAACAGCCTATTTTAGTCTAAACAACATCTGGAAGTCCTCTCAGTACAGCACAAACACAAAATTAAGATTATATCAGAGCTGTGTACTTTCTGTGCTTCTCTATGGTGCAGAATGCTGGAGAGTAACAGAGAAGGAAATGTTGAAATTGTCCTCTTTCCACACAACCTGCCTAAGAAAAATTCTCCGAATCCTTTGGCCGAATACCATCACCAACCAAGAACTGCTTACTCGGAGCAACCAAGAGAACATGCCCACCATCATAATTGGCAGACGCTGCAGTTGGGCTGGCCATGTCCTCAGAAGAGACCTCGGTGCCATCACAAGAACAGCTATGCTATGGACCCCGGAAGGAAAACGAAAGAGAGGCCGACCAAAAATAACTTGGCGGATTACTGTGGAGGCTAAGATGCAAAGAATGAATCAGAGTTGGGGCACTGCACAAAGGATGGTCGCCGACCGAGCAAAGTGGAAACAGTTTGTTGTTGTCCTACAAGACGCCATCTGGCCATTGACTGCTTTGATGGTTGGAGGCTAAGGATCAAAGAAGAGAAGAAAGAAGACTGATGAGACTCTACCATGTTTGGTACTAGACACCATGAGCAAATTTGTAACCTCATTAGTGCATATTACATATTAGCTAATCATGGACATTTTGTGCTGATACTTGTATTAGCAAATGTGGTATGATGTCATAAAATCTATTTTAAAAATTATTTTTAACAAATCTTATTATAAGAAAAATGCAAAACAATTATTAATCTGGTTAAAAATAGTGATTCAAAGATGATTATGTTTTTGAAAAGCTAGCTTCTCTATTATCAAATAGTGTAAGTTACATTTATCAAAAACGATTGTAAACACATTTGAAATATATCTAAAAGCACTTAAACATCGATAAGACACAGAACTTTCAACAACTTTGTTTCTTCCTAATTTGACACTTCAGACATACACCTTCATATGTACCCCTACGTAGTTCCAAGGATTTGAGTAGACATAGAAAGAAAAGGACTATTGCTCCCGCAGTTATGCCGTTAAAGGTGGTAGTTGTAGTAGTTGTTGAAGTTGTTGGTGGTAGTTGTTGAAGTTGTTGGTGGTAGTTGTTGGTGGTAGTTGTAGTAATTGTAGTAGTAGTTGTTGTAGTTGTTGGTGGTAGTTGTTGGTGGTAGTTGCAGTAGTTGTTGGTGGTAGTTGTTGGTGGTAGTTGTGGTTGTTGTAGTAGTTGTTGTAGTTGTAGTAGCCCCTTCAGTCCTGCTGTTAAAGGTGGTAGTTGTAGTAGTAGTAGTAGCCTCTTTCAGTCATGACTGACTTTGGGAACGCGCCCCTGAGGTGATAGCCCTCAGCTGCTTTCACAATGTTTTCTGCCATAAAGAAGTGAGCTGGTGACATAGGCATTATATACTGCAGCTTTGGTCTTCATTTTGAGTTTGGAATTTCCCCTAACATGCGTTGTGAGGCGGGCAAAGATGCGGCTGTCAATTTCTGTGTCCAGAGAGAGTTTGTCATTGATGGTAGACCCCAGGTATGTGAAGTGGTGCACCACTGCCAATTCATAGTTATCGATAGTGATAACTGGTGCAACATCCACATCCTGACTCAGCACATTTGTTTTCTTTAGATTTATTGTGAGGCCAAAGTCCTTGCATGCTTGGGTAAACTGATTTTTATCAAGCTCTGGAGCTCCTGTTGACTTTAAGACGATTGCAGCATCATCGGCGAACAACAAGTCTTGTATAGTGACCTTTCTGCTTTTTGTTTTTGCCTTCAGCCTTGCAAGGTTAAACAGTCAGCCATCTGACCAAGCGTGGAGGCATATTCTTTCAGTTGAATCTCCGGATGCATGTTTCAAGAGCAAGGCAAAGATACCAAAGAGGGTCGGAGCTACGACATAGCCTTGTTTAATACTTTGAGTACCACGGGCGCCTATTGGCGACAAGCATTATTGTCCGTAGAGTACCAATGTCGCCTTTTGGGGCAAGTATAGCATCAGCATAAAATGTCATCACAGCAAGTGTCTAAATATAACGCATATCAAGGGAAGTAACTCAATTTTATTGAGAAA
This sequence comes from Oreohelix idahoensis, assembly GCA_024509875.1. Taxonomy (NCBI): domain Eukaryota; kingdom Metazoa; phylum Mollusca; class Gastropoda; order Stylommatophora; family Oreohelicidae; genus Oreohelix; species Oreohelix idahoensis. The sequence goes on along the minus strand of JAMPIV010016584.1, from coordinate 150,683 downwards.
TGCAACTGACGGCCGGAAATTTTTTTCACGTGTTTTGATTAATCTTTAGGTGGAAATTTCTTTAAAATTGTGTGAAACTAGTGAATATTGCAATGATTTGGATTCTGGCCCTCAGCTGACCTTTGAAAGTGACAACAGTTGGTCTAGCTTTGATGCAGGGCAGCCTGAAATTACTGAAACAGACAGCAACAGCCCTAGTTCCAGCATTCGTGAAGCTGTCAGATGTGTTGATAGCGATTTTCAGGGCCATAGTGAGAATCAGGGGCGTAGAAAAAGACCTGCTACTAGGAGGGGGTGTGGCAAAGAAGCAGCTGATTAGTTTCAGTGGTACTTGTATGGCTTTGATGACCCCTATGTGAGCGTTATGATTATGGTTAGACTGTTACAGACAGTAGAAGGGGGTTTCCTGTCATTTTGAAAAAAAAAAAAAACATAACATGAAGCGTGGTCGTTAATCTTTTTTTGCTAGGTCGGGAAACATGGTTGCTTGTACGTGGCATTATAGAATTTGTTCAGCACAGTCCACGCAAACAATGTTACTGACAGCAGTATGAAGACAATTGACAGCGACCAAAATGCATTGTTTGTAATTCTGCTGGATTGAGAGTCCAGAAAAGATTCTTTTGTATTAGATGTGAAAAACCACTCTGTGTTGTGCCCTGCTTTTCAATTTTTTATAAGACTGAAGACAATGCTGCCGCCAGGAAGGAAATAGGCACCCAAGGCCAGAGAAAAAGCAACAATAATTGCATCTGTGACCATATTTTATGTTAGACTATCACACTCAGCTAAAGCCATCTGTGACCATATTTTATGTTAGACTATCACATCCAGCTAAAGCCATATGTGACCATATTTTATGTTAGACTATCACACCCAGCTAAAGCAAATTGTTAAGTATGTATTTAAAAAAAATTCTTTTTGCATGAAATGATGAAGGAACCGCATGAATATTTCTATTTTGCCATTACAGACCCTGGAATTTTGTGTCCATTTCAAATAGCTTTTTAACCCCAATATCATTTTAAGAGCATATTATATTTGCTTTTTTTAGAAAGAATGTACAATAATATTATAACTTGGAAAGTCTTATGACTTTTGAGTTGATTATAATATTTTTTATACATTTTTCAATAGTTCATGCCAATATTTGTCTTTTGCCTCATTAATATTCAAAATGGCTGCCATGATCACGTGACCTGAACACAAAACTAGGTCACCACGCGACACCTTATCTACTTCCCATATCATCCGAAAGCTTCATGTCAATCTGTTGACATTTTAATTTTATCACCCCAAATGGGAAATTTTTCCTAAAAACCCTTGGTACTTGAAGTTAATTGCTACTGAGAAGCCTTGGTACTCAAAGTGTTAACGCCACAGCATATGTCAAAGGACTTTGATGTGTTTCTAACATATTGGACTGTTCCCTTCATGTCTTCATGGAATGACATTTCAGAAGGATTGTGAAGAGTCCATCCCTACTAACCAGGTCAAATGCCTTTGTGAGGTCTATAAAGATGATATATAAAGGCTTTATTTGCTCTCTTGATTTTTCCTGAAATTGTCAGAGAGAAAGAATCATGTCTGTTGTTGATCTACCAGCTTGGAATCCACACTGTGACTCTGCATATATGTGCTCAGCTAACTTGTGTAGGTGAAAACCTTAATACAGAGATACCTCTGTAGTTATTGCAATCACTTGTCTCCTTTATTTTTATATAGTGTTACAATCTTGACATCTCGCATGTCTTGTGGGATAGTTGTCTCTTCCCAGCACTGGCATAGCACCAGATGCAGGGGATGTAATAGTGTGCTCTTACAGCATTTGATTAAATAGGGAGGAATCCCATCACTGCCTGGTGCTTTTCCAGAGGCCAAGCTATCAATGACCTTGCTGAGTTCTTCCAATGTTGGTTCAGCATCCAGCTCCTCCATAGTTGGCAGGCATTTAACAGCATCAAGGGCTGCTAGCGTGATGGTTTTTTTCTCTAGCGTATGGTATTTTCTCTAGCATAGAGCTTAGAGCAGTGCTCGACCCACCTCTCCATCTGTTTACCTTTATCAATTAGTTTCTCCCCACTGATGGTTTTTAGTGGTTCTCTTACATTTTTGGGAACCAAGGGCGTTCTTTATATCATCATAAAATTTGTCTAGTGTTGCCTGTTTGTGCTGTACTCTGGATGCTTCCACTGAGCTGGAGCCAATAGTCATTTGCACAATGTCTAGCAGTTTGTTAAACTTTGCTTCTCGTAGCCATCAGGATCTGTAGGGTTCTAGCACTTGGTGAACATTTGTATTCAATCACAGCACTTCGATGACAGGTGTCATCACATCTGATGAAGCATTAAACCAGTCATTTGACTTCACTGTTTTCTTACCAAAGGTAGCAAGCACAGTACTAACTATGAATGGTGCTCCACAGGTGCTCCCATTTCTCTGTAACACTATCACCATGATGTGGGCTACAGAGTGCTTTCTTGAAGGTTGTGGTAAATTGAGCGATCATGACAGGGTCTGACATCTTGCTGGTATTGATGCGTGGTTTCCCTTCATGTCTGACACGATGGAACTTTCTTGGTTGTGCTCTGATTTTGCAGCAAAACAAGGAGTGATCTGTATCATAGTCTGCACTATGGTACGAGTGCATGGAGAGCAGGGACTCAAGAAGTGGCCTTCTGACAAGAATCAGATCAAGCTGGTGCAAGCACTTGGATTGTGGGTGTCTCCATGACACCTTATGCTGAGGTTTTGTCTGAAAGTAGGTGTTCACACAAACATCATGGACACATAACTCCAAGAGCCGTTGTCCATTTTCATTCATCTTGCCAACACCAAACCTGCCCAGACATGAAGGCCATAAAACATTATCGGACGCACTCTAGCGTTGAAGTCACCACAGAGAACAAGTTTTTCTGCGTTTATTTTTTTGCGAAATTTTTTTTTTTTTTTTTTTTTTTTTTTTTTTTTTTTTTTTCGTAAGTCGTGCACTAGTTTCATAGCAAGGCAGAGTTGACTTTGTATTTTGATGTGATTTTTCAGCCCCGGTGTTAAGTTGGAATTTTAGTTGCAAGAGAGTTAGCTTCCGTTTCCGATCTTAAAAAAGTGATGGGTGTATCTGCGTTTATTTTTTGTAAATTTTTTAAATCGAAATTTTTTTTTTTTTTTTTTTTTTTTTTTTTTTTTTTTTCTGAGGCAAATCTCACTAGATTTTTTCATGTAGAACTCGCCATTTTCGCCGATTTCGGAGGTACCCATTGCAGCTGGGTCGGCTCAGGAGCCGCCAGTCCCTGGTCGACGTACACTTCAAATGTCCTCGCCAGGTCTCGAGTTAATCCAGTCCAAATCCCGGTCGACGAAAAATCCTCAAATGCCGTGCCCGGGTTTGTAAATCGAAATGAATGGCATCAGACACGCGGCCATTTCGCTTGTTTTATTGTATTCTGACGCCATGCGGTGGGGATGAAATTTTTGTCTTTATAAGCGCTTAACATCGGTTCTCAGAATTGTTTGATGGCTGGAAACGAAAGTAAAATGGCCTTTCAAGTATGTATAATTTTCTGGGTTAGGATTAGGAATATCGGAAAAAAATAGGATTACGGCCGAATGTCACGGCTGGCTAGGGAGTTTGTTGCTTTGCTACTGATGATGGGTGTAACGAAAAGATCGTCATTTGATTTGTATTGCTCTATTGGTCAAATGACTTTCATTGAGATGCAAGGGATATGGACGCTTCGTTCGTTGGTCATTTTTTTAATTTTTTTTTTTAATTTTAAAATTTAAAAAAAAATTTTTTTTTATTTTTTTAAAATTTTTTTCGTTTTTTTTTCATCTTTCCTTTCCTCTCTTCCTATCACATCTAACATGTACACAAACAAATTTTATATCATCAGATTCACCATTCATTTATTTACATAAATTCCAAAAATGATAGCAATTGACCAAGAAACACAAAAACTATAGACATTACAAGTCGCCCACTATAAAAACGGGGGGTTGTGAAAAAGAATGCAGCGTGCTAAAGGTTAAGATTTTTCTCTTGCCAATAAAATGTGTAGTCCTTCTTTCTGACCATTCGGGAGCCTGCCAGGCATGTTTCCTGAAGTGCAGCTATATCCACCTGGAGTCGTTTAAGTTTATCATTGATTATGGCTGTATTTCTGACATCGTTTATGCCCTGTAGGCTTTCGGATAGTCCAGTCAACATAGTCCAGACTTTCCAACGTCCCTACCTGATACTTGGTTTCTTTCTATAGTTTCTTGTTTTCTTATTATTGCTAGGTGCAAAATTTTCTGTCCACAGTTCAGGTTTGACCCTAATCCCCATGCACCTAATGGTGAAAGCAGTCAGTGGCGCAACAGTGCCTAACTGGATGGGGGTTGATCAGCTTAAAGTGGGCAGTAGCTGTCCAGTGAGATCCTAGAACCTCTACTACTGTCAGAAGTAGCCCCTGGCACCATGCCCTATGCCAAGGTGCTTATAACCGGTAACTACTACTTCTTGTGTTGTGCTGACACCAAAGGGTAAAGCTGGAGTGTCCTCTCCAGGTGCGAGCTTGGGAAGTTATATGGAGATCAAGCAGGTGCTCATGCAGCAAGTTCCCCCTCTCCACGTAGCTGGTAGGTCCAAAGGAATGGCAGTAGCTGATAGTTTGGTAGCAGCCATGTTGCAGGAGTTGCCAGAATGAAGAATCAACATTAGACTGCCTTGGGAACTCTGACTCCGGTTTTATTCTCAGGGTTTACTCCCAAAGCCTTTCCCATAAATGAATATTCCCGCAAGGCAGCGCAGTTTTGAAATCAGAGTTTTACCTTCTCCTAGAAGGAGCGAAGGATTCAGGCTTTCGAGCATAAATGTTATAGAAGAATTTTGCGCATTTGCTATAAAGAGCACAAAACAAATGCACGAGCCCTATCTGCCCAAAATACCTGTTTTTGTTCACAGCTGTTTATTCTGCATTTACAGCTAACCACTAATTCTAGAGGTTCTTAACCATCCACAACCCAGTTGAAGAGCCTGGCTGGAGGACATGTTCCACCTCATGTTAAAGGTGACGAATAAGAATTTGTGTATGTGACTGTTTTTGTTCACCCTTATCTGCATGTACAGCTAACCACTAATTCTAGAGGTTTCTTAACCATCCAAACCCAAATTGCAGGACATGTTCCACCTCATGTTAAAATGAATGCCAGGGAATAGCTGCAGACGTGGCTCAACATGAATGTTTTGTTGCATGTCTCTTGCCAGGAAATAGCTGCAGACGTGGCTCAACATGAATGTTTTGTTGCATGTCTCTTGCCAGGAAATAGCTGCAGACGTGGCTCAACATGAATGTTTTGTTGCATGTCTCTTGCCAGGAAATAGCTGCAGATGTGGCTCAACATGAATGTTTTGTTGCATGCCTCTTGCCAGGAAATAGCTGCAGATGTGGCTCAACATGAATGTTTTGTTGCATGTCTCTTGCCAGGAAATAGCTGCAGATGTGGCTCAACATGAATGTTTTGTTGCATGCCTCTTGCCAGGAAATAGCTGCAGATGTGGCTCTGTGTTCCCTTAGGAGCAAACAGGAAAATAATGATGATGACTTAACCTCTCACAAAATTTTCAATTTTAAGAATTGTTTCCAGCAATGCACACAAGGGTCTGTGATAAGTCCTTTCTTATAACATCAGTACCTCAGTGTCTTCATAAGGCCATTCCTGTACCATGAATAAATATGCAGTGAACGTTTTGCCTTTGTTTATTTCACTCCCCTATGGAAGTAACTGCTAGTGACTGACAACCTTCACCTTTATTTAACATTGCAAAAGTGAATCATCACGATGTTTATAATGGATCCTGTACCAGAATATCTTGTATTTAACTTGTGATGATTTTATTGTACTTAGCAACTCATGTTTACATTTGTAGAGGAGATATTTGTAGCGCAAACCATGGATAAGCTGGTGCAGCTATCTGTATTAGCAAACCCCACTGATAAACTGGTACAGATATTTGTAGCAGCCCATCACTAATATCTTGGTACAGCTATTTCCATTTTGTCTCCATACTTCTCTGCAGGCCAATATGATAGTCATTAGTAAACTGAACCTAATGATAGACACAAGAATGTTACCCTAGGTCATGCCCCATGAAGTTCCTAGGGGTCTCTATGGAGACACAAGAATGTTGTGTATGAGCTTGTGTAGGAGGTTGTGTATGAGCTTGTGTATGAGGTTATGTATGAGCTTGTGTATGAGGTTGTGTATGTGGTTGTGTGTGAGGTTGTGTATGAGCTTGTGTATGAGCTTGTGTATGAGGCTGTGTATGAGCTCGCGTATGAGCTTGTGTATGAGCTTGTGTATGTGGTTGTGTGTGAGCTTGTGTAGGAGGTTGTGTATGAGCTTGTGTAGGAGGTTGTGTATGAGCTTGCGTATGAGGTTGCGTATGAGGTTGCATATGAGGTTGTGTATGAGGTTGTGTATGAGCTTGTGTAGGAGGTTGTGTATGAGCTTGTGTAGGAGCTTGTGTAGGAGGTTGTGTATGAGCTTGTGTATGAGCTTGTGAATGAACTTGTGTATGAGGTTGTGTATGAGGTTGTGAATGAACTTGTGTATGAGGTTGTATAGGAGGTTGTGTATGAGCTTCTGTATGAGGTTGTGTGTGAGGTTGTGTATGAACTTGTGTAGGAGGTTATGTATGAGCTTGTGTAGGAGGTTGTGTATGAGCTTGTGTATGAGGCTGTGTATGAGCTTGCATATGAGGTTGTGTATGTGGTTGTGTATGAGGTTGTGTATGAGCTTGTGTAGGAGGTTGTGTATGAGCTTGTGTAGGAGGTTGTGTATGAGGTTGTGTATGGGCTTGTGAATGAATTTGTGTATGAGGTTGTGCATGAGCTTGTGTATGAGCTTGTGTAGGAGGTTGTGCATGAGGTTGTGTATGAGGTTGTGTATGAGCTTGTGTAGGAGGTTGTGTATGAGCTTGTGTAGGAGGTTGTGCATGAGGTTGTGTATGTGGTTGTGTATGAGCTTGTGTAGGAGGTTGTGTATGAGCTTGTGTAGGAGGTTGTGTATGAGCTTGTGTAGGAGGTTGTGCATGAGGTTGTGTATGAGCTTGTGTATGAGGTTGTGTATGAGCTTGTGTATGAGGTTGTGTATGAGGTTGTGTAGGAGGCTGTATATGAGGTTGTGTATGAGCTTGTGTATGAGGTTATGTATGAGCTTGTGTATGAGCTAGTGTATGAGGTTGTGTAGGAGGCTGTATATGAGGTTTGTATGAGCTTGTGTAGGAGGTTGTGTATGAGCTTGTGTAGGAGGTTGTGCATGAGGTTGTGTAGGAGGTTGTGTATGAGGTTGTGTATGAGGTTGTGTATGAGCTTGTGTAGGAGGTTGTGTATGAGGTTGTGTATGAGGTTGTGTATGAGCTTGTGTAGGAGGTTGTGTATGAGGTTGTGTATAAGGTTGTGTATGAGGTTGTGTATGGGGCTGGAAACGTCATCATGTCAAACAAATTGCTAAAGAAACCACTGCTACAAGAAGACATTAATGCTGACTTCCTGTGACGGGACCAGCTGTAGTCGTGGCCCCCATGCTCCATCACCAGTGACATGAGAAAATATATCATTGTTATAAAGAGAGAGATTTTGACCGTTGTAAACATTTACACATCAGCTTTTACTGTAAATTATTTCAAATACAAAACAAAGCCAATCCATCTTTTTATCAGCAGCCATCATTATGTCATGAGTCTTACTAAGCTCTCAACAAATACTAGTTCTGAGTCAGACAAGCAAATGTTACCTCAGTTTGAACCAAAAAGATCCTCTGCCTACGAATGTCACGGACAAAGCCAGGTACGTTAACACTTCTTTTGTCCATGATCTGGGCTATCATACTGTCTATCAAAATATAAGTGCCTGTCCGTCCAACCCCAGCGCTGAAATGAGCAGAAACGACAGCAGAAATACTGTTACAACAAGCAGTTTATTGGAAGACAGCAACTTCAAGCCCTCCACCATTAAACACAAAGACAAGATGTCATTAAACACAAGGACAAGATGTCATTAAACACCAGGACAAAATGTCATTAAACACAAGGACAAGATGTCATTAAAAGTGAACTTGTGTGTGTGTGTGTGGGGGGGGGGGGGAGTAGAAAGATGATCAGAAAAATAAAACAGCTGTCAAACATAACAAACTAAAATGTTAAACACTGACAGAAATAAACACAGAGACACATCACAAACCCAACAGTTCAGACAATGATAACGGATGAACCAACATTAAGACACATAACAAACAAAGTAGTTCAGACAATGATGAATGATGAACCAACATTAAGACACATCACAAACCCAACAGTTCAGACAATTGATAAAGGATGAACAAACATTGAGACACATCACAAACAAAACAGTTCAGACAATGATAACGGATGAACCAACATTAAGACACATAACAAACAAAGTAGTTCAGACAATGATGAATGATGAACCAACATTAAGACACATCACAAACCCAACAGTTCAGACAATTGATAAAGGATGAACAAACATTGAGACACATCACAAACAAAACAGTTCAGACAGTGATATAGAATGAACCAACATTAAGACTTATAACAAACAAAGTAGTTCAGACAATGATGAATGATGAACCAACATTAAGACACATAACAAACACAACAGTTCAGACAATGATGAATGATGAACCAACATTAAGACACATCACAAACAAAATAGTTCAGACAATGATAGACGATGAACAAACATTGAGACACATCACAAACAAAATAGTTCAGACAATGATAACGGATGTACAAACACTGAGACACATCACAAAGAAAATAGTTCAGACAATGATAAAAGATGAACAAACACTGAGACACATCAAAAACAAATACTGCAGACACATAGGAAGGATGAACAAACATTAAGACTAGGGCTGGGATCTTTAACGCTTAATTAATAGATTAATCATTAAACAAATTTTTTTTCAGTGATTAATTAATAAAACAAACAGTATAAATTATTCCATTTTACTCTTTTTATGTTTTTTCCTTGAATGTGAGAACATTTGCTTTGTTAGCGGTTTGTGATAGGGGCAAGTATGGTCAATAAAAATAAATTGTGTGGTTGCAACTTTTCAGAATGTTCATTATATTTTCAGGATTATATTGCCTTATAACAAGTAAAATAAAGTCATTAGTGATTTAAAAAAAAAATATTTATGATTTTTTATAATTGTTAAAATTGTTTGAAACTGATAGATTAATCTTCAATTAAATAAATTTTATTAAGATTTTTTGTTATCAATCCCAGACCTAATTAAGACATGTCACATCAAAACTGTGCAGACGTAGAATCGGAAGAAATACACAAGAAAATAATGAAGACACTGATAAAGGATAAACAAACACTAAGACACATCACAGACCTGCAATGGACAATGGTAGGACCATCTTCTGGTCTGCTCCGAGCTGCTGACTTCTGCACAAAGGACAGAACAGGCAAAGAATAGTCCGGAACACCATGATCTGGCCACTGTGTGTAGTGATACTGGTACACTGTCCTGACACTAGCACTGTCTACAGAACAGCACTGGAAGATATGTAAAAATACACATAGCCTGATCTCCTCATTTAATTGTCACTTCACGGACAGTGTCAGTGTACATACTGTGACAACAAATCCTAAAAATATCAAAATTTACAACAATAACTAATGAGAAACACAACATTGATAAGAAACTCTATGAACAGAACTACAAGGTAATCTGATCATCTGAAGTGGCCCCTATAAAACAGGTTTTCTGACCTTAACACATTTTGGAGAGGTACACTTGCATAATGACTCCAAAGTGTCAGCCTTCTGTTGATTTTTGTGTGTGTGTCTGTGCTGGGTTGTGATCTCCCCACATTAATCAAATATTAACCAAAACATTACAAACAATGCTACTGTAGTTACTATGTTTTTATAGCCAGATAATTTTCTAGAGAATAGGGTCAGCATGACCTTATTGGTGGAATATGTTCCATAAAAGGTCAAAGTAGTTCCATAGCAAAAACTGCCACAGGGGAGTGAAGTGTTAGAGACTTCATCTTACTGGGTCCGGATTTTTTATGATATTGGGTGACCAGTTCCCTTATTCACTGTCCTTTGCCTTTCCTAACTCACAAGTAGAGTCAGGTACCCATTTACAGCTGGACAGTCAGGTTTCAATCCCTGAATCTGGTAACTGTGCCATTAGAGTGTAGAAAAATCAATGCCACAGACATCAAAACATCAAGCAAGTCTTACGTACATATGTCAAGGCATATAACAATATGCCAGGCTAAGACATTTAGCTTTGTAATACAACAGTGAATGGTAGCAACATAGAAACAACTACAGTAAACATGGATTCCGTTCATTCTCTTCTTCCCCCCCCCCCCCCCCCCAAGCCTTTTTTGACACCTTGAAGGAGTATAGAACCACCATTGTAGCTAGCTCCTAAACAGGAAGCCTGTGTCAAATAAAAAAAGTAATAGTGGTTTCTGAAGCAATTTGTTTGACATGATGCAGCTGCTAGCCTTACCATAGACAAGCGTGGGTGTAACTGTCTTTTAACAAATCCCTAGGAAACCCACGGGTTAACAATGACTTTTAGATACATCAAATATAGTAACCAATAAGAGTAAAGCAAACAACTGAATACCTTCTTATCTGCAAGTTGGAAGATCCTAATTATGTAATATGGTCGGTATTCAGTCGATAACAGCCGGACCATCAAATTCCCATATGTTGTTTCCCCTTTGGTGGGCCAATACTGCTCACATTTTGTCTGAAGTGAGAGACACACGTCATGCACAAACAGTCAACAGAAAAAATACAAATAAGTCAACCAACAAAAAAACTTAAGTGGTAGCACAGATTATTTATTATACTCAATAAATTTTTTTTTTTTTTTCTATAACCAGCGGCACTCGAGCTTTTCCAGCTCTTTCGGCCCAATGACATGTCATTGCGAGGCTGGGGGGTCAGTGGACTTTCCTTCCAACCCGGTCAGGAGCTTCGCTCCTTCCCATCCACACGGGATTTATGTGCAGGAGCCGTTCAGATTATTCAGTCAAATTTCAGGTCGTAAACATTTCTTCAAACGCCGACGGCCGGGTTTGAACCATGAACACCTGGTCGCCAGTACAACGTTGTAGCCATTACACCAGCGCGGCTCCCACTCAATAAATAAAAGACAAGACAGAATCTTAGACTTTGATTTTAACAAAAGTTCATACCAAACCAAATATACAAAACACATGATAGTCTTATGTTCTATTTCAACAAAGCCTTACTGAAATAAAAAAATAAAAAACACAAGACAATGTTACACTTTGATTTCAACAAAAGTTCATCAATACCAAATAAAGAAAACACTTAACAGAATCTTATATTTTGATTTAACAAAAGTTCAATGATACAATAAACACTCAACCAAACAAACAAAAACTCACATAAGGCAAACATAATCTAACATTTTGATTTCATCAAAAATTCATTTTCCAAGGAAGTTTCAATAGAACTTTTTTGCTGTTCTTCGTTCAATCTGTTGTGACTGTCACAGCATGTTTACCGCCATTTGACTTGTATGCTTGGTCGGTTGTTCTGGGCCGTGTATGAAACTTGTAGGCCTGAGTTTCAGCTTAGAGCGACTGGTCACGTGATGTCAAGTGATACACCAGCTTCAATTCTGGTGCAAAAAGGAAGTCATTGGGGACTTCTCGATTTAGTTAGCAGTCCCAAGCCAACATGTTTTTGGATGCCGGTACATTGTGACCGTATATTCTGGCCATATCAGTGGGACAGCGTTTTGCCATTAAGGTGTTTAGTCCTGATTTATGTGTTATGGAAAACTAGTTATTTCCCATATCTTGTCAGTAGTGCAAGCTGTAAGTTATTTCTTGCATAGTATGTATTTATGTGAATTTATTATTATTTGGTACTGTAGCCTGCCTCATTTTCCACTATGGTGAGTGGCGGTCACATTCGGCCATGAGACCTTTTGATAGTGTAGAACTGTCATATGATTTGCAATGGTAGCATGCATTTTTGTATCTCATTCTGGCAACGTTTGGTCAAGTTATTGTTTCCTGAATAAAGGGATAAGTGCTTTCGGAGTCTTCATTTATTCGGTGTCATCTACTGTTCGTGTGGCCGTCTAGTGTGTTACGAGTCGTTGTGCTGTCCCGCGATAAGTCCATCATGGATAGTGGCTGCTCCCACACCATACGCCAAAAATCTGACACAGTCTGGGGTAATGGTCCTTGCGTTGCAATATATGCTTGTGGCTTCTTGTAGCCCTGAATGTAAACCAAAAATTTTTTTTTAATGTTTGCAAACCAAAACATGAAACTTTTCTTACATTCTCAGACGTCTACTTGAATGTTTTCAAAGAAGGCAGTAGTTAGTTTTAGGCTATTAGTATCTCCATAGAGCTTTTCCATGCATGGTACTGGTGTCGGCCATATGCGCTTTCTCTGTTCCACATATGGTGGGCAACTTTGAAGCAGATGTTCAGCAGTCACTTTATTAGTGCCACAGTTACACTGGTCAGTAGTTCCTACCTTTAACTTGTTGAATAGTTGGTATCTCAATCTGTTGTGGCCAGTGCGGAGTCTGAAGATTACCACTTGTTCTATTCTGTTGAGCTGGTAGTATGCATCATTTTGTGTGTGACCTGGATGCTATACATCCCATTTGTTTCTGTATCTGATTCTGATAAAACTCTTTGCCTCCTCGAAAGTTACGCTTGCATCAGGCTGAGGTAGATTTCCACCTTCCTTCATCTGTGTTGTTATATTTCATATATATATTACGTGTTTCATATATATATACACATAATAATAATAATAATAATAGCCCCTTCAGTCATAACTGACTATGGGAATGCGCCCCTGAGGTGGCAGCCCTCAGCTGCTTATTTTCCTGGTGCTCCTTTCGACGTTTTCTCCCCTCCTCTGCTTGTTGTGTGAGCCTCTCTTCGCCCAATCTGAGGTGGCGCCATAAATAGCATCGCCACTTAGTGCGATCAGCAGCTTCATCCTCCCATGTTGCTGGATCCATGTCCAGTGCCCTCATATCTCTCTTGCACACATCTTTGAACCTCAGCTGTGGTCGCCCAACTGTTCTCTTGCCATCTGCTAATTGTCCGTAGAAGATATCTTTTGGGATGCGACCATCTTCCATGCAGTGAACATGGCCAAGCCAGCGAAGTCTGCGCTGTCTAAGCAGTGTATATATACTTTGAAGGCCAGCACGTGACAACACCTAGACATTTGTCACTTTATCTTTCCACGAGATGCCGAGGATGTGGCGTAGACACCGTAAATGGAAGGTATTGAGCCTTCTTTCTTGCTTAGCATAGGTCGTCCAGGTCTTGCTGCCATATAGGAAAGTGCTGGTGAAGCAGGCATTATATACCGCAGCTTTGGTCTTCGTTGTGAGTTTGGAGTTTCCCCAAACACGCGATGTGAGGCAGGCAAAGGTAGCTGCAGCTTTGCCAATGCGGCTGTCGATTTCTGTGTCCAGTGAGAGTTTGTCATTGATGGTAGACCCTAGGTATGTGAAGTGGTGCACCACTGCCAATTCATAATTATCGATAGTGATAACTGGTGCAGCACCCACATCCTGACTCAGCACATTTGTTTTCTTTAGACTTATTGTGAGGCCAAAGTCCTTGCATGCTTTAGTGAAGCAATTCATCAAGTTCTGAAGCTCCTGTTGGCTTTGAGTGATGACTGCAGCATCATCAGCGAACAACAAGTCTCTTATAGTGACCCTTCTGATTTTTGTTTTTGCCTTCAGCCTTGAAAGATTAAACAGACAGCCATCTGACCTAGTGTGAAGGCATATTCCTTCAGTTGCATCTCTGAATGCATGTTTCAGGAGTAAGGCAAAGAAGATCCCGAAGAGGGTTGGAGCCAGAACACAGCCTTGTTTAATGCCACTTCATTTGTCAAAGGGTTGTGATGTGCTTCTAGCATATTGGACTGTTCCCTTCATGTCGTCATGGAATGACTTTATCATTTCCAGCAATTTAGCAGGGCATCCTATTTTCAGGAGGATTTTGAAGAGTCCATCCCTACTAACCAGGTCAAATGCTTTTGTGAGGTCTATAAAGGTGATATATAAAGGCCTTTTCTGCTCTCTTGATTTTTCCTGAAGCTGGCGGAGAGAGAAGATCATGTCTGTTGTTGATCTGCCGGCTCGGAATCCACACTGTGACTCTGGATATATGCGCTCAACTTTTGTAGTCACATTAAGATGACTTTGGCAAAAACCTTACCAACAATACTAAGAAGAGAGATGCCTCTGTAGTTATTGCAATCACTTCTGTCTCCTTTATTTTTATACAGTGTTACAATCTTGGCATCTCACACGTCTTGAGGAATAGTTGTCTCTTCCCAGCACTAACATAACATCCTATGCAGGGGATGTAATAGCGTGCTCTTACAGCATTTGATTAAATCAAGAGGAATCCCGTCAACTGCCTGGTGCTTTGCCAGAGGCCAAGCTATCAATGGCCTTGCTTTTTTTTTTTTTTTTTTTTTTCGTACGCCCGCTAATACTCGAGGCGAAATCTCAGGTTATTTTTAATGTCTAACCTGACATTGATTTTTACGTGAGTATCCTATTTTCTTGTACAGAGACAAGTGTCCCTCGCCATTCAGGCAGATACTCGCCGTTTTCGGAGGTAATGGCCTTGCTGAGTTCCTTTAATGTTGGTTCGGCATCCAGCTCCTCCATAGTTGGCAGACATTTGACAGCATCAAGGGCTGCAGGTGTAACGGTATTTTCTCTAGCGTAAAGCTCAGAAAAATATATATACATATATTACATGCTTTTAGTGTCTATAGTATTTTTCTTTAACCTGTCTATATTTCTTGTCCTTATTGCCTATTTGTAACTGTGTCTGACGAAGGGTGAAACCTGAAACGTCCCTTGTTTCCTGTGTACCGTTAATTTGTCAAACTGATTCAATACCGTTTTATTTGTTAATGTATATATTCATTTCCTTACCAGTTCACAGCAACCCCCTTATTTATTTAATAAAACTGACAGTCTTCAGAAAGATTTGAATACCTCTGAACTTAACAATAGCTGTAAAATATTTATGAAAATATGAATACTTCTTATCCCATAAATCAGTATTTCATCCCATGTTTACAATGTATTGTAAGATGTATTCATAATTTAGTGGGTCCTATATTTACCATGTATTGTAATACACATCCGTAATGTAGTGGATCCTTTGTTTACCAAGCATTGTAATACATATCAATAATGCAGTAGGTCCTCTATTTACCATGTGTTGTAATACACATTAATAATGTAGTAAGTCTTCTAATTACCATGACTTGTTAAATGCATCAGTAATGTAGTGAGTCACCCATTTCCATAACATTAACAGATGTATTAACAGAAATGGAATTCAGTGGACTTTAACTAAACCACTTGACGATACAGAATTTGCAGACGGCCTAGGTCTTCTGTCCCACAACAATAACCAGATGTAAGAAAACAAGGAAATACTTGACAAGAGGTCACAGCTAGTGGGTCTGAAGATACACAGTGACAGGACAAAGATAATGAGAATAATGGCAGGAAAAAATAACAAGACTGCACTTAAAGAAACACCCCTACAAGATGTAGAGTCTTACATGTATCTGGACAGCAATATCGACAGAGTTGAAGGGACAGACAGTTATATCACAATATGGATACAGAAGGCAAGTGGAGCTTTCATTGTATTGGGAAATATATGGAAATAAAAATTAATCACCCAACGGGCTGATCACCCGTTTGCCAGTCACTTTGATTACGGAAACAACGACAAACGGATTGATTTGTCGTTGCCCTAAAGACGCCATTAGGTGTGATGGGAACAACGGCAAAGAAAATCTATTCGCTGTTGCCCTTAAGACGCCACTAGGCGTAATGGCCACTGACTGCTTTGCCGGTCGTTGGCTAAGGACGGAAGAAGAAGAAGAAGAAAAATTAATCAAGTCAAGCAAAATAAGAAATGTCAAGTCAGTCCTATTGTATGGGACCAAAGACGCAGCAAGAGAGAGAAGAATGCAGTCAGCGACCCATAGCTTGACTGCTTGCGTCAGGGTCAGTGTCACGAAGTGGTTTTATTTTTATAGAGTTTGCCTGAATGAAAACAAGACCCTAGTATGAGAAAGTCTGAGAAGATAGAATTAGATGGAAAATGACATGCCTGTAGACAGATGAGACTATTGGCTCAAGGGATAGAACCAGGTTTTGACTCGCCCTTGCCGCTTCGTGACGTCAAACTGGCTATAATCTCACCCTCCTCTGACTTCCTTTAAATACAAGGAGATAAGGTGTATAAAAACGACCACAGACACCACTATACAGACCACATGAAGGTATAGTATAGAATAGAAGCTGATCCAGTAAATAATATATGTATATATTTATTTACATACAAGAAAACATAAAATGGCATTATACGTCATCAAGTCAGTCGATAGCGTGCACTGTTGCACAGCCTGTAAAAACCAAAGTAACAATTAAATTGAGAGACACGAGAGACAAAAAAAAACCCCAAATCACATTCACTCTTTCTGTCACCCTGCTGAGGAACAATAAAAATGGTTAGTGATTAAAAACAAATCTAATTTGGTGGGGCTGTCAACTTTAGCCTCCACTCTCTACCACTAATAAGATTACTACTGTCTCAGTTCGGTTGACTCTTCCTCAATGAAACGTCTACACAGCTTTCCACTTGTTAGGCGATATGCGCCGATAACTACACCACTGAAACTGCTAAAATAATAGACTTGGCTTTAGCTGATGGCTCAGGGTCTATCTGTCAAATGAATACTGAACAGACCCTAATGGTTCTGTCTATTTTTCTCCTTCCTTCTCTCTATCTCTCTCTTTCTTGGTCTCAGTGTCTCTCCAACACGCGAGGACTGATGATGCGGCATCTCCGCTACTCTCTTCTCTCGTTACTTTCAGGACCTAGGTATGGTAACCCTGTCACCTGTTCCTGAATTCTGCGATGATGATGATGAAGTTCTGGCATCAAGCATGAGGTACTTGTTGAACTGTCGACAAAACTTCTCTGCTGCTGAATAGCTTCCCTCTTTTAACCCGCTCCGGAGTTAGAGGAAAAAAACCACAGCCTTGATTTCCGGCTGTACGCAATTGAAACCAGTCTCACGGCCACCTGCCGTTGCTAGAGACTATAATAGCGATGCTCTCAGCTGTATGATAATTGAACCACGGTCCAGCTGAAGCATAGGGACTTCACTGCCAGAGACCATAGGTCTGACCCTTAAGATAGGTCCTGTTGCCGTGGGTAATTTTGCACATGGGCAAATTTATGCTCCCCCACTATTCTTGCCGTCACCCGCTGAAATTAAAAGGAAATGCGTCTATTGAATACCAACTCCAACATAACGCATTTCTAACCCATTAATCTTTATAACTCCCTTACTCAGTACTTCACTCGTCATGTACAACAATACAAAAAAATAACATTACCCACGTGGCACTTAAATCTCTCTCCTCCTCCCCTTCTCTCGTTCTGAAAAAAACGATACATAAAATATTCCTACCCACGTGTCTCTTCATCCCCCCTCCTTGTACTAAAATCTGCCAGGTAAAATAAACAATAGCCCAGACACCGTCTGACACGTTACATGGCCGTTACGCATGGCCGATCACGTGTTCCAACCTTTACAACTAGGGAATTCCTTTGTCCTAAATTTCCGTAGTCTCTTTTCTCCCAGTATTCCAGGAGGTGTCCTTACTTAAGCCAATTTAAATTAAACCTCGCTGTAGGAATAATTTACTCCCCTAAGCAGTATAATTCACTGATAACATAATCTCACTGCCTTCCTCACATTTAGTTAACGTACACACAAAGGAGTTCCCAAATAAAATTACATTAGTAAATACACAGAAATAAATGGTGGTTTTACATAACATTCTACAAATATGGACACACGTGTTTCTCACAACTTCACACACTCCTATCTACTGCCAAAATCATAGAAAGAATAAGCACACTGTTACATTTACGTCATTCTTCAAAAAATGATAATGGATGGCACTATCGTTTATTTTAAAACTGAAAAGTTAATGTCCCCCGAAGAAATTAACTATGGGCGAAATTCTCAAAGAACCCTCTAATGAATAAAACGATAATAAGATAAAATCCTACATACCAATTCATCGCTGTTTTTCCCCGCAATGGAGACGATAAATTACGTAGTCTGACGGCTGACAATTATTTTTCATAGAGAACGAATCCCCGTTTTCTGTCTCATTATATACAAGAGAAAACACCCACGCGAATTTACTCCTACGCATATCCCGGACCAATGGCAGCGCCAGAAAAAATCAATACTATCAACCTACGCAAATCCCGCGTGCCGAAAATTGCGTCACATTACGCGATTGCCTCGTGTTTCTGACGTGTCATACAGGCGTGCCCGAAAATGTCGATTTTCGTAAACAATGAAATCTACGGGAATCACGAAAAATCAGAAGAAAGTAAAACTGGCCGAGTGAAAAATAAACCTACCAGCATAAAACGAACCCATTAAAATTACTACTCAAAAATACCAACCACAATATATTCACCTGGGAAGAACCAAGGCAAACCCCATATAATTACAAAGAGAAGAGAAATGGTGAAAACTCAAAATAGAACCACAGAATCGGGCCGGAAATACAAAATAGACGACAGAATCGGGCCGGTTGAAAGACAGAACTACAGTGCGGCATCACAGTCAGCGAACCAGAGCTGACCAAGACCCTACTCCACCTCCAAGTGGTGGTCCTGGAAACAGGCTGTATACCTGCAGTCTGGCTGAGAGAGTAGGGATCAAAGTGGGAAGGCAAATTCGGTCCCAAAAAATGCTGTGCTGAAGTCGGATGTGTCGGCCGAAAGGCGCAAATATTGCAGCTTCGCTGTAAATGGACACAATGCAACCAACGTCCTTTTCAGGACGAATGAGAAAGAAGAAGTCATATTGTATGACTCTGAAACATAAAGAACATCAAAAACAACAACTAAAAAATGACAGATATTCACAAACGTAAAAAATGACAGATATTCACAAACAAAATGTTTGTTTAAAATAGAACAACTGAAATGGTATGCAAAGATCACCAACATGGAACAAATGACAAGAACTAGACTAGACATGTACCAGTTGAATAAGAGATGAGAAGACGCTGGCAACGGATATACTGGGTCCTTTAAGATGCATCAGTGATATAATGGGTCCTCCATTTAAAATTGACGTGAAATGTATCACTAATGTAGTGGTCCTTCAATTGCCACATGTTGTAAGATGCATCAGTTACTCTGGGTCACTTACCATGTGCTGTAAGAAACATCAGCATTGGAGAGGGTTTTCTATTTGTTTCAAACGAGAGTAAATAAATTTAAAAAACAGTCAGTACTGTTGGTACAAAGTTCAAGTGATGTAAATGTCAAACCTACAGATGACAAGCATGTCAACACTCACATGGACATAACTGGCATTGATGTAATCAGTCTGATCTGGACTGGACTCGTCTGTTCTCAGAATTACTCGGCTGTGATCATCTGATGTTGGAAAAATCAACTGATTATTTCTGCTCAAGTATCACCAGAATTAAACTATATTCTCATTTACCGTCTCATTTATTAAGTAAAATGAGTGGATTATTTGTGTCTCTTAAAATTTGTTTTATACTAACATAGACACACAGACACTTACCAACTGTTATACTGACATAGACACACAGACACTTACCAACTGTTATACTGACATAGACACACAGACACTTGCCAACTGTTATACTGACATAAACACACAGACACTTACAGGCTGTTATAATGACATAAAGACAAGACACTTACAAGCTTTTATACTGACACAGACACACAGACACTACAAGCTGTTATACTGACATAGACATACAAACACTTCATTCATTCATAATCCTCCACTCCCAAAGGAGCATTGGCCTTCAACAAACACATGCCAAGTCCTCCTGTCACGTGCCTTCATCTCAAGTTCTTTCCACGTTCTCCTTATCATTTTCACCTCTGTTTCCAGCTCTCTTCTCCATGTGCTTCTTGGTCTACCTCTGCCTCTCCTGTCTTAGGGGTTCCAGAACAAGGACTGCATTGTAATGCAAGGTTTCCTCAGTGTGTGTCCTATCCATCACCTTCTTCTCATCTCTTGTTCCACTGGCACTTGTCTAGTTCTTGTCATCAGTTCCACATTGGTAACCTTGTCATACCATTTTAATCCCTCTATTCTATGCAAGCACCCATTTATGAAAGTCTGTAGCTTTTTGGTAGTTGTCTTTGTTGTTCTCCATGTCTCAGAGCCATACAATAGGACTGACTTCACATTTGAGTTAAAGATTCTTATTTTCATGTTGGATCCGATTTCTCTTGATCTCCATATATTTCCCAATGCAATGAAAGCTCCTCTTGCTTTTTGTATTCTTATTTTGATATCACTGTCTGTCCCTCCAACTTTGTCTATATTCTTCTTCTTCTTCCGTCCTTAGCCACCGACCGTCAAAGCAGTCAGTGGCCATTACGCCTAGTGGCGTCTTAGGGCAACAGCAGATAGGTTTTCTTTGCCATTGTTTCCCATCACGCCTAGTGGCGTCTTTAGGGCAATGGCAAATCAACCCATTTGCTGTTGTTTCCGTAATCGAAGTGACTGGCAAACGGGTGATCAGCCCGTTGTGTTTGTCTATATTGCTGCCAAGATATGTGTACGATTCTACATCTTGTATTGGTGCTTCTTCAAGTTCAACCCTGTTATCATTACCTGCATTTATTCTCATTATTTTTTTCTTTTCCCTGTGTATTTTCAGACCCAATTGCTGTGACCTCTCGATTGTTTTCAATTTGTCCTGCATCTGATTACGGTTATGGGACAGAAGAGCTAAGTCATCAGCAAAATCCAGATCATCCAACTGCTTAGTCAGAGTCCACTGGATTCCATTTCTGTTGTGTGTTGTCGATGTTCTCGTAACCCAGTCTATTGCTAGTAAGAAAAGAAATAGAGACAACAGGCATCCCTGTCGCACTCCTGTTCTTATCCCAAACGGTTCTATAAGCTGTCCTTCATGAAGAACTCTGCATGTCATGTCTTCATATGTTTTCTTTATTAAATTAATGATCTTCAGGGGAACTCCATAATGTCTCATCAATTTCCAAAGTGATTCTCTGTCTACACTGTCAAATGCCTTTTCGTAGTCCACAAATCCGATGAATAGTGGTGAATTCCATTCCAGACTTTGTTCAACTATTATTCTCAAAGTGGCTATCTGGTCTGTACAGGATCTGATTTGTTGAAAACCTGCTTGTTCATCTCTCAGTTTCTTGTCTATGGACTCTTTTAATCTTTCAAGGATAATCCTGTTTAATACTTTTCCTGGCACTGAAAGTAACATTATTCCTCTATAATTTGTGCACTCTTGTAAATTTCCCTTCTTAGGCAACTTAACCAGATATCCTTCCTTCCATTCTGCTGGTATCTCTTCCTTTCCCAGACTTTACCAAGTAATTTATATAACATCTCTGTAGCCGTGTCAATGTCTGCTTTGATGGCCTCTGCTGGAATGCCATCAGGTCCAGATGCTTTTCCATCTCTTAGAAGCTTTATGGTTTTCTTTATTTCTTCCTTTGTTGGTCTTTCACCATTAATTTGTAGCTATTCTTCTGCTGGCTGGATGTCCAGGGGGTTTTGTGGAGCTGGTCTATTGAGAAGGTCCTCAAAATATTCTGTCCACCTCTTCATTTGCTCTTGTATATTGCTGAGCAGTTTTCCATTCTTGTCTTTTATGAAGCAACTTGTTTGCTTGTATTTACCCGTTAGCTTCTTTGTGCTGTTATACAGTTCTCTCATATTCCCTTTGGCTGCAGCATCTTCTGCCTCTCTTGCCAACTCCTCAATATACTTCCTCTTATCTCTTTTGATACTTTTTTTTTACTTCTTTGTTTGCTTCTGTGTACATTTCTTGAGCCTTGGCTTTGGAACTTCTGGTTTTGCTTGTGTTTAAATCTGCTTTCTTGTTTTTCCCGTCTTTTATCTTATTGATGGTTTCTGTTGTTATCCATGCTTTTTGTTGTCGTTCCCTTTTCCCCAGTATTTCTTCACATGTCTCATTCCATACCATTTTGATTTGCTGCCAATAGTATTCTGTATTCTCTGCATCTTCCAGCTGTTGGAGCACTTGGAATTTATTGGATATTGTGACCGCAAATTTGTCTCTTGTTTCTTGATTTCTTAGATGTCCTACATTAAATTGTTGTCTATAATTTTGCATTGTTGCATATCTCTTGAGTTTCATTTTTACTTTGGCTATCAGAAGGTGGTGATCTGATGCCACATCTGCTCCTCTATATATCTTTACATCCTGCAATGATGATCTAAACTTCTTGTTTATGCATATATGATCAATCTGATTTTCTGTTCTATGGTCTGGTGATATCCATGTTGCCTTGTGCATTCTCTTATGTGGAAACATGCTTCCTCCTATAGCCAGTTGATTTGAAGCACTAAAGTTTGAGAATAGTTCCCCATTTTCATTTATTATTCCTAGCCCCTGTTTTCCCCTGACTTCTTCAAATCCGGTGTTGACTGTACCTATCTTTGCATTCACATCACCCATCAAAATTGTGACGTCTCTTCTTTTTACTTTATCCATAATTTCCTGTAGTCTAGTATAAAATGCTTTTTTCACAGACTCTTCTTTGTCATTAGTTGGTGCATAACATTGGATGACATTTACATGTATTTTCTTTTTAGCTGTTTTAAAAGTAGCTGTTATTATTCTGGGTCCAACAGCTTCCCATTTAACGAGTGCTTTCTGTGCTTCTTTAGATAACCTAAGAGCTACCCCTTCACTGTGGTGTGAACTTTCGTCTTCATGTCCTGAGGACAGCACCAATTCACCTGTGATGAGTTTCTTCCAGTCTACCCCCTTCCACTTTGTTTCACACATTTTCAGAACCTCAATTTTATATTCCCTCATTTCTGCTGCTACTTGTGCCACTTTCCCTTGTTCATTTAATGTCCGAACATTCCAGGTGCCAAATCTGGAAGTTCTCCTAGAAGAAAGAAGGTTAGTCAGAAACACAGACTCCTTTCACCTTTCTCTGTGTTGCATCATACGCCTCCCTGCGAGAGGACTTTCCCCTGTCTTGGATAGCTGTGTTTTATTTTCTTTAATTGACGTGTCCATGTTTGTTGAAGTTTTTTGTGGTTTAAATTTTTTACAGTATGGGGTAACCGGCCCCATGCCCAACCCTCCTTAGTCGCTTTCTATGACATGCTTGGCAGGGAACAGTGTTACTATTCTTTGCTCCCCTTTCGGGCCCCGGTAACACACGGGTGATACATACACTTACAAGCTGTTATACTGACATAGACACACAGACACTTACAAGCTTTTATACTGACACATACACACGTGTAAGATGTTATTTGATGTAAACATACACACGTGTAAGATGTTATTTGATGTAGACATACACACACTTACAAACTGCTATATTAACATATCTGTTCTTCATCTTGTTTTTCTCCATGCTGAAGTTCTCTACAGGAAAATTGTTGTTTTTTGATGCTTCTGTTATCTCCTGTAGATAGAAAGTGTGGTAGATAGAAAGTGTGGTAGACAGAAAGTGTGGTAGATAGAAAGTGTGGTAGATAGAAAGTGTGGTATAGCATCTTCATTATCTTCATCTTCTGTTATCTCCTGTAGATAGAAAGTGTGGTAGATAGAAAGTGTGGTAGATAGAAAGTGTGGTAGATAGAAAGTGTGGTAGATAGAAAGTGTGGTATAGCATCTTCATTATCTTCATCTTCTGTTATCTCCTGTAGATAGAAAGTGTGGTAGATAGAAAGTGTGGTAGATAGAAAGTGTGGTATAGCATCATCATTATCTTCATCTTCTGTTATCTCCTGTAGATAGAAAGTGTGGTAGATAGAAAGTGTGGTAGATAGAAAGTGTGGTATAGCATCATCATTATCTTCATCTTCTGTTATCTCCTGTAGATAGAAAGTGTGGTAGATAGAAAGTGTGGTAGATAGAAAGTGTGGTAGATAGAAAGTGTGGTATAGCATCATCATTATCTTCATCTTCTGTTATCTCCTGTAGATAAAAAGTGTGGTAGATAGAAAGTGTGGTAGATAGAAAGTGCGGTAGATAGAAAGTGTGGTAGATAGAAAGTGTGGTAGATAGAAAGTGTGGTATAGCATCATCATTATGGCACATAGCCCCACCACTGTAGCTGGTTTCCACTGAAGGACTTTGTACCAAACATTCACATACTTTGGCCGTGATGGTTTCTGTAACAATTTTCTGTACATGATTGATGTTGCCAACCTCATGTTGCCAACCTCATGTTGCCAACCTCATGGACAACCTTCAGCTAAATTCACACTAATAAATATACACAGACTAATCTCAGACTAATAAATATACACAGACTAATCTCAGACTAATAAATATACACAGACTAATAAATATACACAGAGTAATCACAGACTAATAAATATACACAGAGTAATCACAGATTAATAAATATACACAGACTAATCTCAGACTAATAAATATACACAGACTAATCTCAGACTAATAAATATACACAGACTAATAACAGACTAATAAATATACACAGACTAATCTCAGACTAATAAATATACACAGACTAATCTCAGACTAATAAATATACACAGAGTAATCTCATACTAATAAATATACACAGACTAATCTCAGACTAATAAATATATACAGACTAATCACAGACTAATAAATATACACAGACTAATCTCAGACTAATAAATATACTCAGACTAATCTCAGACTAATAAATATACTCAGACTAATCTCAGACTAATAAATATACTCAGACTAATCTCAGACTAATAAATATACACAGACTAATCTCAGACTAATAAATATACACAGACTAATCTCAGACTAATAAATATACACAGACTAAACTCAGACTAATAAATATACACAGACTAATCTCAGACTAATAAATATACACAGACTAATCTCAGACTAATAAATATACACAGACTAATCTCAGACTAATAAATATACACAGACTAATAAATATACACAGACTAATCTCAGACTAATAAATATACACAGACTAATCTCAGACTAATAAATATACACATACTAATCTCAGACTAATAAATATACACAGACTAATCACAGACTAATAAATATACTCAGACTAATCACAGACTAATAAATATACACAGACTAATCACAGATTAATAAATATACACAGACTAATCTCAGACTAAAAAATATACACAGACTAATCTCAGACTAAAAAATATACACAGACTAATCTCAGACTAATAAATATACTCAGACTAATCTCAGACTAATAAATATACACAGACTAATCACAGACTAATAAATATACACAGACTAATCTCAGACTAATAAATATACACAGACTAATCTCAGACTAATAAATATACACAGACTAATCTCAGACTAATAAATATACACAGACTAATCTCAGACTAATAAATATACACAGACTAATCTCAGACTAATAAATATACTCAGACTAATCTCAGACTAATAAATATACACAGACTAATCTCAGACTAATAAATATACACAGACTAATCTCAGACTAATAAATATACACAGACTAATCTCAGACTAATAAATATACACAGACTAATCTCAGACTAATAAATATACACAGACTAATCTCAGACTAATAAATATACACAGACTAATCTCAGACTAATAAATATACACAGACTAATCTCAGACTAATAAATATACACAGACTAATCTCAGACTAATAAATATACACAGACTAATCTCAGACTAATAAATATACACAGACTAATCTCAGACTAATAAATATACACAGACTAATCTCAGACTAATAAATATACACAGACTAATCTCAGACTAATAAATATACACAGACTAATCTCAGACTAATAAATATACAGACTAATCTCAGACTAATAAATATACACAGACTAATCTCAGACTAATAAATATACTCAGACTAATCTCAGACTAATAAATATACACAGACTAATCTCAGACTAATAAATATACACAGACTAATCTCAGACTAATAAATATACACAGACTAAACTCAGACTAATAAATATACACAGACTAATCTCAGACTAATAAATATACACAGACTAATCTCAGACTAATAAATATACTCAGACTAATCTCAGACTAATAAATATACTCAGACTAATAAATATACACAGACTAATCACAGACTAATAAATATACTCAGACTAATCTCAGACTAATAAATATACACAGACTAATCACAGACTAATAAATATACACAGACTAATCTCAGACTAATAAATATACACAGACTAATAAATATACACAGACTAATCACAGACAAATAAATATACACAGACTAATCTCAGACTAAAAAAATACACAGACTAATCTCAGACTAATAAATATACACAGACTAATCTCAGACTAATAAATATACACAGACTAATCTCAGACTAATAAATATACACAGACTAATCTCAGACTAATAAATATACACAGACTAATCTCAGACTAATAAATATACACAGACTAATCTCAGACTAATAAATATACACAGACTAATCACAGACTAATAAATATACACAGACTAATCTCAGACTAATAAATATACACAGACTAATCTCAGACTAATAAATATACTCAGACTAATCTCAGACTAATAAATATACACAGACTAATCTCAGACTAATAAATATACACAGACTAATCTCAGACTAATAAATATACACAGACTAATCTCAGACTAATAAATATACACAGACTAATCTCAGACTAATAAATATACACAGACTAATCTCAGACTAATAAATATACACAGACTAATCTCAGACTAATAAATATACACAGACTAATCTCAGACTAATAAATATACACAGACTAATCTCAGACTAATAAATATACACAGACTAATCTCAGACTAATAAATATACACAGACTAATCTCAGACTAATAAATATACACAGACTAATCTCAGACTAATAAATATACTCAGACTAATCTCAGACTAATAAATATACTCAGACTAATCTCAGACTAATAAATATACACAGACTAATCTCAGACTAATAAATATACTCAGACTAATCTCAGACTAATAAATATACACAGACTAATCTCAGACTAATAAATATACTCAGACTAATCTCAGACTAATAAATATACACAGAGTAATCACAGACCAATAAATATACACAGACTAATCTCAGACTAATAAATATACACAGACTAATCACAGACTAATAAATATACACAGACTAATCTCAGACTAATAAATATACTCAGACTAATCTCAGACTAATAAATATACTCAGACTAATAAATATACACAGACTAATCACAGACTAATAAATATACTCAGACTAATCTCAGACTAATAAATATACACAGACTAATCACAGACAAATAAATATACACAGACTAATCTCAGACTAAAAAAATACACAGACTAATCTCAGACTAATAAATATACTCAGACTAATCTCAGACTAATAAATATATACAGACTAATCACAGACTAATAAATATACACAGACTAATCTCAGACTAATAAATATACACAGACTAATCTCAGACTAATAAATATACACAGACTAATCTCAGACTAATAAATATACACAGACTAATCTCAGACTAATAAATATACACAGACTAATCTCAGACTAATAAATATACACAGACTAATCTCAGACTAATAAATATACACAGACTAATCTCAGACTAATAAATATACACAGACTAATCTCAGACTAATAAATATACACAGACTAATCTCAGACTAATAAATATACACAGACTAATCTCAGACTAATAAATATACACAGACTAATCTCAGACTAATAAATATACACAGACTAATCTCAGACTAATAAATACACAGACTAATCTCAGACTAATAAATATACACAGACTAATCTCAGACTAATAAATATACACAGACTAATCTCAGACTAATAAATATACACAGACTAATCTCAGACTAATAAATATACACAGACTAATCTCAGACTAATAAATGACTAATAAATATACTCAGACTAATCTCAGACTAATAAATATACACAGACTAATCACAGACTAATAAATATACTCAGACTAATCTCAGACTAATAAATATACACAGACTAATCACAGACTAATAAATATACACAGACTAATCTCAGACTAAAAAATATACACAGACTAATCTCAGACTAAAAAATATACACAGACTAATCTCAGACTAATAAATATACTCAGACTAATCTCAGACTAATAAATATATACAGACTAATCACAGACTAATAAATATACACAGACTAATCTCAGACTAATAAATATACACAGACTAATCTCAGACTAATAAATATACACAGACTAATCACAGACTAATAAATATACACAGACTAATCTCAGACTAATAAATATACTCAGACTAATCTCAGACTAATAAATATACACAGACTAATCTCAGACTAATAAATATACACAGACTAATCTCAGACTAATAAATATACTCAGACTAATCTCAGACTAATAAATATACACAGACTAATCTCAGACTAATAAATATACACAGACTAATCTCAGACTAATAAATATACAGACTAATCTCAGACTAATAAATATACACAGACTAATCTCAGACTAATAAATATACACAGACTAATCTCAGACTAATAAATATACACAGACTAATCTCAGACTAATAAATATACTCAGACTAATCTCAGACTAATAAATATACACAGACTAATCTCAGACTAATAAATATACACAGACTAATCTCAGACTAATAAATATACACAGAGTAATCTCATACTAATAAATATACACAGACTAATCTCAGACTAATAAATATACACAGACTAATCTCAGACTAATAAATATACACAGACTAATCTCAGACTAATAAATATACACAGACTAATCTCAGACTAATAAATATACACAGACTAATCTCAGACTAATAAATATACACAGACTAATCTCAGACTAATAAATATACACAGACTAATCTCAGACTAATAAATATACACAGACTAATCTCAGACTAATAAATATACACAGACTAATCTCAGACTAATAAATATACTCAGACTAATCTCAGACTAATAAATATACTCAGACTAATCTCAGACTAATAAATATACTCAGACTAATCTCAGACTAATAAATATACTCAGACTAATCTCAGACTAATAAATATACACAGACTAATCTCAGACTAATAAATATACACAGCCTAATCTCAGACTAATAAATATACACAGACTAATCTCAGACTAATAAATACACCGACAGACAAGTATCAGACTAATAAATACACTGACAGACAAGTATCAGACTAATAAATACACTGACAGACAAGTATCAGACTAATAAATACACAGACAGACAAGTATAAGACTAATAAATACACAGACAGACAAGTATCAGACTAATAAATACACAGACAGACAAGTATCAGACTAATAAATACACAGACAGACAAGTATCACACTAATAAATACACAGACAGACAAGTATCCGACTAATAAATACACAGATAGGCAAGTATCAGACTAATAAATACACAGACAGACAGACACGTATCAGACTAATAAACACACAGACAGACAAGTATCAGACTAATAAATACACAGACAGGCAAGTATCAGACTAATAAATACACAGACAGACAAGTATCAGACTAATAAATACACAGACAGACAAGTATCACACTAATAAATACACAGACAGACAAGTATCCCACTAATAAATACACAGACAGACAAGTATCAGACTAATAAATACACAGACAGACAAGTATAAGATTAATAAATACACAGACAGACAAGTATCCGACTAATAAACACACAGACAGACAAGTATCCGACTAATAAATACACAGACAGACAAGTATCAGACTAATAAATACACAGACAGACAAGTATCAGACTAATAAATACACAGACAGACAAGTATCAGACTAATAAATACACAGACAGACAAGTATCAGACTAATAAATACACAGACAGACAAGTATCAGACTAATAAATACACAGACAGACAAGTATAAGACTAATAAATACACATACAGACAAGTATCCGACTAATAAACACACAGATAGGCAAGTATCAGACTAATAAATACACAGACAGACAAGTATCAGACTAATAAACACACAGAATGACAAGTATCAGACTAATAAATACACAGACAGGCAAGTATCAGACTAATAAATACAGACAGACAAGTATCAGACTAATAAATACACAGACAGACAAGTATCAGACTAATAAACACACAGAATGACAAGTATCAGACTAATAAATACACAGACAGACAAGTATCAGACTAATAAATACACAGACAGACAAGTATCAGACTAATAAATACACAGTCAGACAAGTATCAGACTAATAAATACACAGACAGGCAAGTATCAGACTAATAAATACACAGACAGACAAGTATCAGACTAATAAATACACATACAGACAAGTATAAGACTAATAAATACACAGACAGGCAAGTATCAGACTAATAAATACACAGACAGGCAAGTATCAGACTAATAAATACACATACAGACAAGTATCAGACTAATAAATACACAGACAGGCAAGTATCAGACTAATAAATACACAGACAGACAAGTATCAGACTAATTTTTTTTTTTTTTTTCTATAACCAGCGGCACTCAAGCTTTCCAGCTCTTTCGGCCCAATGACATGTCATTGCGAGGCTGGGGGGGTCAGTGGACTTTCCTTCCAACCCGGTCAGGAGCTTCGCTCCTTCCCATCCACATGGGATTCATGTGCAGGAGCCGTTCAGGTTATTCAGTCAAATTTCCGGTTGTAAACATTTCTTCAAACGCCGACGGCCAGGTTTGAACCATGAACACCTGGTCGCCAGTACAACGTTGTAGCCATTACACCAGCGCGGCTCCCATCAGACTAATAAATACTATTGTTATTATTGATAAGAACTGACGTCATTACACTCCGGACAAACCCATAGGTGTGCTCAGTCTCCCTCAGCAAATGTTGAAGGTTACGAATGCTAATTGTTCCTCTTGCACGCTGGTTGTATACACGCCGAACGCATCCTCTCATACATCCATTCTTTGCTAGTCTTATGTTTGATGCCGAATTTAAGCAATCTTAGCCTTGATGATTCATCCATTCTAGTGTCATTCTCTAATAGGCGATCATTAATTTCCCTCAGTGTCTCTCCCTTATCAATATCCAATGTACCATCTATGGGTGCCCTTGAAGCTAGTCTGTCAGCTCTTTCATTGCCAGGTACCCCTGTATGACCAGAACAGTAGATCCACACCAGTTACTGAAGATACGAGGCTTCTGTGGAGGTTTTCCATTCTTGCCGGAGCCATCCACTTTGGACCTTCCGAAGCATGGACTGTGAGTCTGATACAATAACTGCCCTTGTTAATGAAGTTTCAGACAGCCACCTTAAGGCCGCAGTAGCTGCCTCTACCTCCATTCTTATGCTGGAGGTTATCAGGTAAGCACCGCTATGTTCAGCGACGATTGTGCCCTTTACTCTAGCAGAGAAGCCCCACCCTGCTTTCTCATCATAGATTACAGATTCATCAGTGTACACAATGACATCATCATCCCCAGCATGAACATTTATCAGCTGATAAATTTCCAGCTCTGCCCTCCATTGGCCCGAGTTCTGCACTTTCTACCAAGGCTGAAGATGACTTGCTGGTAGTTGTCCACTTCTCACCTGACTTACTCTACTTTACTCCCTTGAATATACAGTAGAACTCCATTTATCTGAACCCCATGGGACCGAGCATCGTTCGGATAATCAAATGTTCGGATAATTGGATTACATAATGTATCAAGTACATGTACACATATTTCTAAAAATAATTAACCATCACAAGGAAAATACACTATAAAACATATTTACTTGTACTGTAACAATAATACCCACACTGTATTAGATCACTGTATCACCAAAATCTTTCATTACACTGCAGTGCATGTACTACTTGTACAGTATTTTTTTTTTTTTTTTAAAGAGAAATATTTTCAAAATAACATTACAAACGATTCAAAACCAGGCACAACTTACGTATACATGTACTTGCACAGATGTAGCCCACTATTTAAAATAATGAGGAATCCTCTTTTGCACCAAACTGGATAGTCTCCTTTTGGCTGCTAAGTCCCGCATTCTCTTCAACAGCAGAAGCTGTGTAGGACAGCTGTCATCTTCTTGCTCGTACCAAGCCATCGCTGTTTCTAGTGCTATAAAGGCCTCTTCAGGACTTGGTCAAAGTTTTGGGTTTTCTTCATAATTTACAAGTACATCATGTACTTCTGAGGAGTCTTCATCATCGGTCACTACATGCATTTGGTTTTCTTCTTGCACAAAAGACAACATTTCTTCGCCATTCAAAAACTGAAAACCAGAATCATTATCATCTTCTAGCCACAAGTGTGCATCATCTTTGTCACAGTCCGAAAATCCGGGCATTGCTTGAAACAGTTCCACAACTTCATTTATACAATCATCATTTGTGTCCACTGCAGTAGTTTCATTGCCTCCTTTTTTCCCAAGCAATCTATTCCAAGCCTTGTTGAGATTATCTTGTGACAGTGTGGTCCAAGCATCAGCTATCATATAGCAGCAGTCTTTGAGATTAAGCTTTTTGGAAAATACCACCACACTTTCTTCATCTTCAGCCAACAATAAACGATGCAGGACTTCCTTCTTGTACATCTTTTTAAGCTTTGCTATAACACCCTGATCCATTGGTTGAATCAGTGCTGTTACATTGGGAGGCAGAAAAATTACTTTAAAATTTGCATCAACTGCATTCAATGTATCCGTCTCTGGATGAGATGGTGCATTGTCCAGTAGAAGAATTACTTTTCCAGTTTTCTTTTCTTGTTCTCTCAACCTCTTCACATTTGGGATGAACTGATTTGTATACCAATCAAGAAATATTTCACTATTCATCCAAGCACTCTTCTGTGCTTTGCAGCACAATGGGAGACATGTCACATTCTTTAAACAACGTGGTTTTTTGGCTTTGCCGATCATTAGCACCGGTAAACGATTACTTCCACTGGCATTTGCAGCTACCAAAATTGTTACTCTCTCTTTGCACTTTTTAAACCCAGGGGCAGCTGCTTCGCACTGAGATGCAAGTGATTTTTGAGGCAATGATTTCCAGTATAAGCCAGTCTCATTGGCATTGTACACATCATCGAGTGAATAACCTTCTTCCAAAAAAGCCAAGAATGTTTCTTTAAAATTTTCAGCGGCAGTTGCATCGCTAGATAAAGATTCCCCTTGAATCTCCAATTCTCGTATGCCATGACGAGATTTAAAGTTTCTTAACCATCCCTGGCTAGCCTTAAAGTCAGGAGGACCGTCAAGTTGATTGTTGAACTGAAGTGCCTTTTCACACAAAAGAGAGCCAGAGATAGGTTCCCCTTTGCTTCTTCTTTGCACAAACCATGTATACAAAGCCTCTTCCAATTTCAAATCTTTCGCATTTCTCATGGTTTTACGTTTCTTCGACCCATTTTCACTACCCAATTTCGAGTCAGAGACGGTAGCTTTCCCAACATTGAAAATCCTCGCAAGTGTAGACACAGTTTCACCTTTTCCTAGTCTCTTGATAATTTCTGTTTTCATTTCAATTGACAAAACATTGCGGTTCCTTTTATATGCGTTAGGCCTACTGGAAGATGCCATATCGCACAGAGAAATACTTGTACACCAAAATTATTCTGCTGTAGTAGCAGACACAATTATTTTAAGTTGAACTGTCTGTTTAGCCAGTGTTCTGCCTAGAACGCACACATACACTGGATTGGTAAACCAGATATTAACTGACTTTATGATCTAACTGCCTTCCTGTACGTAAGCGACCGACCATTAGCCCATCCCATCCTCTACAAATTGTTCGCACACATTTGAAGATTGCCGCATCAAAATATTCAGAAATGTAGTCTAACGTGACTGGTGGCGCCTGATTTTTTTTTCCTGGAAAAAGTGTTCGGATAATTGGGTGTTCGGATAATTGGGGTTCAGATAAATGGAGTTCTACTGTATTTTCAACTGCAGTCAGCTGTCTGATAGTTGCCACTACCAGCGCCATTCATGACATTCTCCTTCGGATACGAGGTCAAAATATATCTTGCCTCTG
The DNA here is from genome assembly GCA_024509875.1 of Oreohelix idahoensis. NCBI lineage: Eukaryota > Metazoa > Mollusca > Gastropoda > Stylommatophora > Oreohelicidae > Oreohelix > Oreohelix idahoensis. The sequence goes on along the minus strand of JAMPIV010016584.1, from coordinate 116,421 downwards.
ATGTTATTTTCCAGTATACGGTTCTTAATCTCTTGACAGGCAGCTTTATCACCCTTATCCGACTGAGTAATTCATGCCCTTTTTTGGCCTTTAGGCTTATTCCTGTGGAGCTCACAATATTAGGTATGGGCTGGCTTATATTTACCCTATTCATTCATCTATGTAAGGACCAGAATTTCTGTAGGGTTTTGACGTGTCCACCTGTGTTACGAAGGCCTTCCACACTTTGTCCTTGGCTTCCCTTGCAAAGCTCTAGAACCTATTGATGTTTTTTGTTTTCTCTCCTTCATCTCTTCGACCCCTCCATTATTTAGTGAACTTCTCTTTCATGCTTTCCTCCATTCCTTACAGACAGACAAATCTCAGACTAATAAAAAAGCACAGACAGACAAATATCAAAGCAATAAATATACAGACAGACAAATCTCAGACTAATAAAAAAAGCACAGACAGACAAATATCAAAGCAATAAATATACAGACAGACAAATCTCAGACTAATAAAAAAGCACAGACAGACAAATATCAAAGCAATAAATATACAGACAGACAAATCTCAGACTAATAAAAAAGCACAGACAGACAAATATCAAAGCAATAAATATACAGACAGACAAATCTCAGACTAATAAAAAAGCACAGACAGACAAATATCAAAGCAATAAATATACAGACAGACAAATCTCAGACTAATAAAAAAAAGCACAGACAGACAAATATCAAAGCAATAAATATACAGACAGACAAATCTCAGACTAATAAAAAAAAGCACAGACAGACAAATATCAACGCAATAAATATACAGACAGACAAATCTCAGACTAATAAAAAAGCACAGACAGACAAATATCAAAGCAATAAATATACAGACAGACAAATCTCAGACTAATAAAAAAGCACAGACAGACAAATATCAAAGCAATAAATATACAGACAGACAAATCTCAGACTAATAAAAAAGCACAGACAGACAAATATCAAAGCAATAAATATACAGACAGACAAATCTCAGACTAATAAAAAAGCACAGACAGACAAATATCAAAGCAATAAATATACAGACAGACAAATCTTAGACTAATAAATACACAGACAGACAAATATTAGACTAATAAATACATTCTTCTTCTTCTTCTGTCCTTAGCCAATGACCGGCAAAGCAGTCAGTGGCCATTACGCCTAGTGGCATCTTAAGGGCAACAGCGAATAGATTTTCTTTGCCGTTGTTCCCATCACGCCTAATGGCGTCTTTAGGGCAACGACAAATCAATCCGTTTGTCGTTGTTTCCGTAATCAAAGTGACAATAAATACATAGGTAGACAAATATCAGACTAATAAATACACAGGCAGACAAATCTTAGACTAACAAATTATAGACAGACAAATATCAGACTAATAAATACACAAAAATACAATTATAAGACTAACAAAAACATAGATGGACAGACCTTAGAGTAATAAATATACAGACAGATCTTAGACTAATACAAACAGATAAATCTCAGACTAATGAAAACACAGGCAGACAAATATCAGACTTAAAAATACAGAGACAAATAAATCTCAGACTAATACATTTACAATGGTTTATATATACAGATACTTTACTATGGTTTAATTTACTACATGAATATTCCACCCCTAATACAATTATAATAATACTTATTGAGCCATCTATCATGGTTTAACTTACTTTACTATCATGGCTTAACTCTTTGACTCCATAATTATTTTCCACCCTGTGCCATAATTATTTTTTGAAGAATTCTAAATGGTGAAGTACTGTCTTTTAGTGTAAATTTTATGTTAATCTTTTTCTGTGAACATGTACTTATTATATACCAAACTATAGGGAAATGGATAGAGAATTGTAATATATAACGTCTTTGGTAGTATTAACACAAGTGTGTTCGGTATACTTAAAACATTTTGCATGTAAAATTGAAAAACACTAAAAAGTTAACTGTAGAATACGATCTTACCAAAGACAAATTACTGATGTAGACAATAAAACTTTCTTTTTAGTCTTCAAACATCAAGTTAATCCATATACAAAGGAAAAAAAACATTGCTTATGGCCACAATTAGTACATTTAGTGTTATTCACACCAGTTTTTACTGGTCCCTTGTAAGAAAAAAAATTAATTATGCAATCGTGCATTATGTAAATTTTCAAACAAATAAAGAAGAATAACGTCATATAAAAACTTTTTAATACTTGTTTAATGTTTTAATAGTATCCCTAGCTTCATCTTCTACCTAGGACTAGTGATTAGATGTTACGGTAGGTCTAGTTTTGTTGCTTTTTGATCGGCCAGAATATGACTACGCCCACTCATCAGCTAAATCTAATGTGTCTAGCTTTTCTGCACCGATTCCGTATTTTGACAACAAACTGTGACTACCAAACAATCATCATCAATGTCAGCAATGTTTCAAAGTAGTTTGACACAATTATTTGCTTAGGAGACTTAGAAAATGTAAATATAAAGCGTGACATATTTCTCTAGCAATAACAATGAAAAATGCAAACTCTCGAATCGTCACACAAATTGTGATAATAACATCAAAACACAAATATTTGCTGCTTAACTACAGTCAAATTAGTTGTATTAATAGTAGCGGAAGTCATTCTACGAGTTTTAAAATGTGAACTGCATTAAATGGACGATTTTTGAGGTTTATTCGTGATAAACTAAAAACAACGCTCTGAACGTTGCGCTAGCCCGGCACGTTGAATTTTGCAACGCTCAGAGCAATGGTCTGGAGTCAAAGAGTTAGCTAACTACTTGAATCTTCCACCATTAATACAATTATAATAATACTTATTAACCCATCTGTCATGGCTTAACTTACCATCTGAACCTTCCACCCATAATACAACTCAGGATTTGAACCAACTACATAGGTATAACTTAATATTTAAACCTTCTACCCATAATACAACCTAGTATTTAAGTGATATTCCATGACTTGACTTACTATTTTAATCTACTATGACATCACTTACTATATGAACCTTCCACCCATAATACAACTCAGGATTTGAACCAACTACATAGGTATAACTTAATATTTAAACCTTCTACCCATAATACAACCTAGTATTTAAGTGATCTTCCATGACTTGACTTACTATTTTAATCTACTATGACATCACTTACTATATGAACCTTCCACCCATAATATAGTTTTGCATGTGAACTGTTTAATTTTAGGTATAACTTAGTATTCAAACAATTCACCCTAAATACAAGCTAGTATTTAAATGATCTCCCATGACTTGACTTACTATTACAACCTTCCATCCATAATACAACTTAGTATTTTAACTATTTATGTATGGTATAAGTTCATATTTGAACCATCTGCATGTGGTAAAATTTTATTTTGTACCATCTTTGTATGGTATAGCTTAATATTTAAGCCATTCACCAATGGTATAAATTACTACTTACAAGAAACTCCTGAGAAAAGCCATGGTCACTGTCCACTTTCAAACGCTTGACGTGATTGATAAAGTCCTTGACACCAATATCAGGGTAAACCTTTTCCAGCTCTGAAGAGTTCTGCACTGGTGGACATTTTTCCTCTGTTGTAGTCTCTGAAAAGTTTTAATCAGCTTGAGGTGTATACAATAAATGTCAGCATCCACTCAAACAGCATGGTGGTACAGGAAGACAAATTAGAAAGATGCTAATTAATGGACACACTAATACAAATTTAAAAATAGCATGACTCCTGGTGAGTTACTGTAGCGGGAGGTTATTTAAAATTATTTATTATGTAAGAGTATGCCAGTAAAGAGTTCTGACCTTACAAGTAATACCCCAGTCTTAGAAATAAGCACTGGTGTATTGTTATCATAACAATAGTCAGACTGTGAAAACCCTGGCCCAGTTGGTAAGAAGTAGTACCAGGATTTAAGGTGTCTCCTCCCTGTGACTATCTTATGATTACTTATATTCTAGGGGATAAGTAAAATGTACATTCACTGAACCCACAAAATGGAAGAAGTGAATAAATCCTCAGGTACAGTTAAAACAGTTTAATAATTACACTAATATTCTATTACTGCTAGTTGGAACAGAGCATTGAAATATATAAATATATAGAAAATTAAGTCACACAATTACTATTATTGTCTGTTTAGACTTCAAGATCTTAAATAATAAAGTTACTGAAATCACTGTTATTAGTCCTTTGAATTTAAGGATAACTGTCATCAGTTGACTGAGTTTCTGTATGGTTAATTATTATTTTCAACTATTGGCTGTTTCACATGTATAGGTGGTCAGTGTCAAACAGGACACTTATCTTTCAACTTGACAATGCTGAAACTGAACTGTCCTTTGCTGATATCAGACTTGGTAGGCCCAACAGTAGGGATGCCAATGACCAGTTGAAGTTCCACTCTTTGGGGTCCTGCACTTTTGTGGGATTGCCTCTGATGAACGACACAGGCTTCTGATACTGGACAGTCTGGTTTGAGTTATTTCATGGAACCCTCAGACTTCAGATACTGGACTTAAAAATGTTTCTGGCGATCCGCTCACAATTCAGGGGTAGTGGCGAAACTCTGCCTCCAGTCTGTCTCAAACCTCTTTCGTTGTCTCTGTCTCATTTTACCGATACACTTTATATACGATAGCGCGGACGTATCGGAGAGTACCGACGTCACAGCTTAAACCTAGCCTGAAAAATCCTTCCCGAACAGTGATTTCAGCCGATCTGTGCGTCGACTGAAATTTTGCCTTTCTCATTCTCGGCATATATAATATCCATATTGTTCCATCTTATCTAGTTTTATACAGCTGATAAAACTCTATCTTCCTATCCATGTAAATTCCCAAACTGTTATTTGTTGATTTTAATATTTAGAACAGAAATGGGTTACACGCTTTTAGCGTAACTGTGGGCAGCCGAAATACGCATATATCTCCGTAAAAGAGAACTTCCTACCGTTCCTTCTTATATGCAGTTATACACAATCCTTCCCTGTACTGAAATGTAAAATCCTTTTCATACTGATTCCCTTCTGCTTTTATTTATCCTTGGCGATTTCCTCTGTCTGATACACATTTCGCTGAAACGCCGCCATTTTGAAAGTGGTCAATCGATCGTTGACGGGTTTATAAATCTAACTGAACCCGTTTGCAATGACTTGAAACCATTTTGCGACAGTTACCAAGCCAGAAAAACTGACAGGGAATAACAGAAAACAACTCTTCAGCTTTGTTAAGACTGTAGCCTGAGGTACCTACCAGCAAGTGTCTCCACCATGACGATGGAAGTGGACTGGTCACATGTGGACACAGCAATGTATTTATGAGCTGCTTCATAACAACGCCACCATATTCGGAATCTGAAACATGTAGACATAATTTCTTACTACTTCACACCAGAATAAGCTGAGAGAGAGACAAAAATAGTGAGGCACAAAAGAAGACAAAGTCTTATTTCTTTAAGTAAAAAAATAAACAATTGTTGGAAATTGTCAAGTTATCTCACCTATCTCTGTGCATTTTAAGCAAAATAGACAAACATATGACAATTTGGGATTACTTTATTTTCTGACAATTTATTACAAGTTAAATATACCGAAATCAATTGTCAGACCACCTTCTAAGTAGGTGTATTCTGACTTTGAAAACTGCAATTTTATAAGACATTGCACTTTTTCCTATGAAGAAAAATATGAACTTCTATGAATCTTGTTTTATGTTAACTAATGTTCTTATTATAAGCTTATTTATTTATTAATCAACACAGAGCAAACAATACACTGGAATACACACCACAGAATTAACTAAACAATGGAGCATACAAAACTAAACTAACTTAACACTGGAATACACAATAGCAGAACTAACTTAACACTGGGATACACAATAGCAGAGCTAACTTAACACTGGAATACACAATAGCAGAACTAACTACATATTGGGATATGCAAAAACAGAATGAATTAAATATTGGAATATACAATACAGAATTAAACACTGGAATACACAAACTAAACAATGAAATAAGTAAATATTACTAACAGTCAGTGCTGAAAAATGAATTACATAATAGAGAACTAACAAAGCTAACACTGGAATACACAAACTAAACATTGAAATACACTAAATATTACTAACAGTCAGTACTGAAAAATGAATTACATAATAGAGAACTAACAAAGCTAACACTGGAATACACAAACTAAACATTGAAATACACTAAATATTACTAACAGTCAGTACTGAAAAATGAATTACATAATACAGAACTAACAAAGCTAACACTGGAATACACAAACTAAACAATGAAATAAGTAAATATTACTAACAGTCAGTACTGAAAAATGAATTACATAATAGAGAACTAACAAAGCTAACACTGGAATACACAAACTAAACATTGAAATACACTAAATATTACTAACAGTCAGTACTGAAAAATGAATTACATAATAGAGAACTAACAAAGCTAACACTGGAATACACAAACTAAACAATGAAATACACTAAATATTACTAACAGTCAGTACTGAAAAATGAATTACATAATAGAGAACTAACAAAGCTAACACTGGAATACACAAACTAAACATTGAAGTACACTAAATATTACTAACAGTCAGTACTGAAAAATGAATTACATAATAGAGAACTAACAAAGCTAACACTGGAATACACAAACTAAACAATGAAATACACTAAATATTACTAACAGTCAGTACTGAAAAATGAATTACATAATAGAGAACTAACAAAGCTAACACTGGAATACACAAACTAAACATTGAAGTACACTAAATATTACTAACAGTCAGTACTGAAAAATGAATTACATAATAGAGAACTAACAAAGCTAACACTGGAATACACAAACTAAACATTGAAGTACACTAAATATTACTAACAGTCAGTACTGAAAAATGAATTACATAATAGAGAACTAACAAAGCTAACACTCGAATACACAAACTAAACATTGAAATACACTAAATATTACTAACAGTCAGTACTGAAAAATGAATTACATAATAGAGAACTAACAAAGCTAACACTGGAATACACAAACTAAACATTGAAATACACTAAATATTACTAACAGTCAGTACTGAAAAATGAATTACATAATAGAGAACTAACAAAGCTAACACTGGAATACACAAACTAAACATTGAAGTACACTAAATATTACTAACAGTCAGTACTGAAAAATGAATTACATAATAGAGAACTAACAAAGCTAACACTGGAATACACAAACTAAACATTGAAATACACTAAATATTACTAACAGTCAGTACTGAAAAATGAATTACATAATAGAGAACTAACAAAGCTAACACTGGAATACACAAACTAAACATTGAAATACACTAAATATTACTAACAGTTAGTACTGAAAAATGAATTACATAATAGAGAACTAACAAAGCTAACACCGGAATACCCAAACTAAACATTGAAGTACACTAAATATTACTAACAGTCAGTACTGAAAAATGAATTACATAATAGAGAACTAACAAAGCTAACACTGGAATACACAAACTAAACATTGAAATACACTAAATATTACTAACAGTCAGTACTGAAAAATGAATTACATAATAGAGAACTAACAAAGCTAACACCGGAATACCCAAACTAAACATTGAAGTACACTAAATATTACTAACAGTCAGTACTGAAAAATGAATTACATAATAGAGAACTAACAAAGCTAACACTGGAATACACAAACTAAACATTGAAATACACTAAATATTACTAACAGTCAGTACTGAAAAATGAATTACATAATAGAGAACTAACAAAGCTAACACTGGAATACACAAACTAAACATTGAAATACACTAAATATTACTAACAGTCAGTACTGAAAAATGAATTACATAATAGAGAACTAACAAAGCTAACACTGGAAAACACAAACTAAACATTGAAATACACTAAATATTACTAACAGTCAGTACTGAAAAATGAATTACATAATAGAGAACTAACAAAGCTAACACTGGAATACACAAACTAAACATTGAAATACACTAAATATTACTAACAGTCAGTACTGAAAAATGAATTACATAATAGAGAACTAACAAAGCTAACACTGGAATACACAAACTAAACATTGAAGTACACTAAATATTACTAACAGTCAGTACTGAAAAATGAATTACATAATAGAGAACTAACAAAGCTAACACTAAATATTACTAACAGTCAGTACTGAAAAATGAATTACATAATAGAGAACTAACAAAGCTAACACTGGAATACACAAACTAAACATTGAAGTACACTAAATATTACTAACAGTCAGTACTGAAAAATGAATTACATAATAGAGAACTAACAAAGCTAACACTGGAATACACAAACTAAACATTGAAATACACTAAATATTACTAACAGTCAGTACTGAAAAATGAATTACATAATAGAGAACTAACAAAGCTAACACTGGAATACACAAACTAAACATTGAAGTACACTAAATATTACTAACAGTCAGTACTGAAAAATGAATTACATAATAGAGAACTAACAAAGCTAACACTGGAATACACAAACTAAACATTGAAATACACTAAATATTACTAACAGTCAGTACTGAAAAATGAATTACATAATAGAGAACTAACAAAGCTAACACTGGAATACACAAACTAAACATTGAAATACACTAAATATTACTAACAGTCAGTACTGAAAAATGAATTACATAATAGAGAACTAACAAAGCTAAGACTGGAATACACAAACTAAACATTGAAGTACACTAAATATTACTAACAGTCAGTACTGAAAAATGAATTACATAATAGAGAACTAACAAAGCTAACACTGGAATACACAAACTAAACATTGAAATACACTAAATATTACTAACAGTCAGTACTGAAAAATGAATTACATAATAGAGAACTAACAAAGCTAACACTGGAATACACAAACTAAACATTGAAGTACACTAAATATTACTAACAGTTAGTACTGAAAAATGAATTACATAATAGAGAACTAACAAAGCTAACACTGGAATACACAAACTAAACATTGAAATACACTAAATATTACTAACAGTCAGTACTGAAAAATGAATTACATAATAGAGAACTAACAAAGCTAACACTGGAATACACAAACTAAACATTGAAGTACACTAAATATTACTAACAGTCAGTACTGAAAAATGAATTACATAATAGAGAGAACTAACAAAGCTAACACTGGAATACACAAACTAAACATTGAAGTACACTAAATATTACTAACAGTCAGTACTGAAAAATGAATTACATAATAGAGAACTAACAAAGCTAACACTGGAATACACAAACTAAACATTGACATACACTAAATATTACTAACAGTCAGTACTGAAAAATGAATTACATAATAGAGAACTAACAAAGCTAACACTGGAATACACAAACTAAACATTGAAGTACACTAAATATTACTAACAGTCAGTACTGAAAAATGAATTACATAATACAGAACTAACAAAGCTAACACTGGAATACACAAACTAAACATTGAAATACACTAAATATTACTAACAGTCAGTACTGAAAAATTAATTACATAATAGAGAACTAACAAAGCTAACACTGGAATACACAAACTAAACATTGAAATACACTAAATATTACTAACAGTCAGTACTGAAAAATGAATTACATAATACAGAACTAACAAAGCTAACACTGGAATACACAAACTAAACATTGAAATACACTAAATATTACTAACAGTCAGTACTGAAAAATGAATTACATAATAGAGAACTAACAAAGCTAACACTGGAATACCCAAACTAAACATTGAAATACACTAAATATTACTAACAGTCAGTACTGAAAAATGAATTACATAATAGAGAACTAACAAAGCTAACACTGGAATACACAAACTAAACATTGAAATACACTAAATATTACTAACAGTCAGTACTGAAAAATGAATTACATAATACAGAACTAACAAAGCTAACACTGGAATACACAAACTAAACATTGAAATACACTAAATATTACTAACAGTCAGTACTGAAAAATGAATTACATAATACAGAACTAACAAAGCTAACACTGGAATACACAAACTAAACATTGAAATACACTAAATATTACTAACAGTCAGTACTGAAAAATGAATTACATAATACAGAACTAACAAAGCTAACACTGGAATACACAAACTAAACATTGAAATACACTAAATATTACTAACAGTTAGTACTGAAAAATGAATTACATAATAGAGAACTAACAAAGCTAACACTGGAATACACAAACTAAACATTGAAATACACTAAATATTACTAACAGTCAGTACTGAAAAATGAATTACATAATAGAGAACTAACAAAGCTAACACTGGAATACACAAACTAAACATTGAAATACACTAAATATTACTAACAGTCAGTACTGAAAAATGAATTACATAATAGAGAACTAACAAAGCTAACACTGGAATACACAAACTAAACATTGAAATACACTAAATATTACTAACAGTGGGGGGCAGTACTGAGAAGGGGGGATGAATTACATAATAGTACTGAAAAATGAATTACATAATAGAGAACTAACAAAGCTAACACTGGAATACACAAACTAAACATTGAAATACACTAAATATTACCAACAGTCAGTACTGAAAAATGAATTACATAATAGAGAACTAACAAAGCTAACACTGGAATACACAAACTAAACATTGAAATACACTAAATATTACTAACAGTCAGTACTGAAAAATGAATTACATAATAGAGAACTAACAAAGCTAACACTGGAATACACAAACTAAACATTGAAATACACTAAATATTACTAACAGTCAGTACTGAAAAATGAATTACATAATAGAGAACTAACAAAGCTAACACTGGAATACACAAACTAAACTTTGAAGTACACTAAATATTACTAACAGTCAGTACTGAAAAATGAATTACATAATAGAGAACTAACAAAGCTAACACTGGAATACACAAACTAAACATTGAAATACACTAAATATTACTAACAGTCAGTACTGAAAAATGGGAATTACATAATAGAGAACTAACAAAGCTAACACTGGAATACACAAACTAAACATTGAAGTACACTAAATATTACTAACAGTCAGTACTGAAAAATGAATTACATAATAGAGAACTAACAAAGCTAACACTGGAATACACAAACTAAACATTGAAATACACTAAATATTACTAACAGTCAGTACTGAAAAATGAATTACATAATAGAGAACTAACAAAGCTAACACTGGAATACACAAACTAAACATTGAAATACACTAAATATTACTAACAGTCAGTACTGAAAAATGAATTACATAATAGAGAACTAACAAAGCTAACACTGGAATACACAAACTAAACATTGAAATACACTAAATATTACTAACAGTTAGTACTGAAAAATGAATTACATAATAGAGAGTACTGAAAAATGGATTACATAATAGAGAACTAACAAAGCTAACACTGGAATACACAAACTAAACATTGAAATACACTAAATATTACTAACAGTCAGTACTGAAAAATGAATTACATAATAGAGAACTAACAAAGCTAACACTGGAATACACAAACTAAACTTTGAAATACACTAAATATTACTAACAGTCAGTACTGAAAAATGAATTACATAATACAGAACTAACAAAGCTAACACTGGAATACACAAACTAAACATTGAAATACACTAAATATTACTAACAGTCAGTACTGAAAAATGAATTACATAATACAGAACTAACAAAGCTAACACTGGAATACACAAACTAAACATTGAAATACACTAAATATTACTAACAGTCAGTACTGAAAAATGAATTACATAATACAGAACTAACAAAGCTAACCCACTTCATTTTGATTCTGTCTACTTGTGCCACTTAAGCATGATGGGGAGTAGCAGTGTTTCGTATTTGTGTCAGGTGTCTTGTTTAACTCTTTAAGTCCCAAGCCACAGTATACTGGGGGTAGGAATCGGTCAGTATCACAGCATATTTCTAGGCCGTATTTCTAGATTGTTAGACGGTCAAAAGCCGTCCTGATAGTCATGTGGTCAGCTGGAAGTTGCTGCCAGCAGAGACACGCTACTCCACTATCGAAAGGGAGTGCCTGGCCATTGTATGGGTTGTCTCTAAGTTGGCAAAATACCTGTTGGGAGCTCATTTCTTCCTTCAAACAGACCATAAACCGCTGCTATTTTTGCAGGCTGCAAAGTCCACCAGTGTCAAATTGACACGGTGGGCACTATTGCTTCAGCAATTTCACTTTACCATTCTTCCAATCGAATGAGTAAACAATGTAGTAGCGGACGCTCTGTCCCGCTTGTCATTTTTGTGAAAGGACAGATCCGTTCCATGATGAGTTATTGCGGCTAGGACATTAGGTTCAACAAGTAATCGTAAACCATGTAAAGTCAACTTTTTATTCATATTTGAATGTTTCACTTACTTATAACTGTGTTGGTCATGGCCTTCATGTGCCATTAAGGCAACGTGTTATACTCTAATTCATGATTAATGACTAGTACTGATGTAACTTTTATTTATTTTTATTTAACGGCTGCCAGAACATTGGGGGGCAGTTATTTTGTATACATGTTATAATCTTGTTCCATATATGGCATAGATGAGGTAGTTAGTTTGTCCCAGTCGGGAACCGACAGGTCACTTGAGGGTATGCTCGCCATATATGGCATAGATGAGGTAGTTTGTTTGTCACAGTCGGGCACCGACAGGTCACTTGAGGGTATGCTCGCATGTGACATATGGGCCTTCACCTTCCAAGGAGGGTCAGAGGTCCAGCACGTGGAAGAAAACTCCGTTTTCTTTCTTAAGGGGGGTTTGGATGTCACGGCGTATTTCTAGGCCGTATTTCTAGATTATTAGATGGTCGAAAGCTGTCCTGATAGTCATGTGATCAGCGGAAGTAACGGAATGCACAAGTCTGGCGCGAGTATAGTCAGTGGAGATTTGACTGCGATCCATGGCGGACGCAGTTTTTGGTATGCCAGCTTCGACTGTCTGTGATATCTAGGAGAGTGATGTGGTGCCCGCCATTTGAGTCCTATTTCTAGTGTTAGCTATTTCTGCTAGTAAGGATTCCAGAGAAGTGATTATTTACTTAGCGCTGAGTTTGGTACATGCTAAGTTTCTGTCGTGAATTTTCATAGTCAGTGTTACTTTGTAAGTTTTTTCCCGCGTGATGGCGCGGTGTCCATTTTAGGATTGTGATAGCCAGATTACCCGTTCTGTAGATTGATATTAGTAAATGCATTCCCTGTTGTCGCACGTATATAGTCGTAATGTTGTATTTTCATCAGGCCATGTGTGGCCATGTGTTTAATTAAATAAATGGGATATAATCTGTTCATGAGCGTTAGTCATGTCAACTACTGTTGTTGTGTCATGCCTCTGGCAATACGAGCCTGTGGGTAGTTTTTGATATGTTATTTAGGACACCAGTGGTATAGCCTTAGTGGTGAAGGGGAAAGTAGCTAGCACCTCCCTCCACCTTAGCTAGTATATAAAGGGTTGTGTGATAGTCAGTATACTGGTTTGTAGGTTTTGTTTCGTTTCTAGAGCCGTTTTCCAATCTTAACAACCCAAAAGGTCAATTCCGACAGGAGTCGCATCCCTATTTGCCTTGTGCTAGAGAGATACAATGTGTCATTGTGTTTGGTTATCAATTTCTGATTTTTTAAAGTGCATATATTTAGATAAAATGGCCACGCCCACTACTTCTGGCAGATCTCGTAGATTAACTTCAGACCAAGCTAGGAAGTTATATGAAGAAAATCTAGATAGTGATAATAATTCAGACTGTAGCAGTTATTCAGATAGTAGCGGTACCGATTCAGATTTTCAACAGGAGCCTGATATCGAGTCCTCAGAAACCGTGGATGATAATGGAAGGTCTTATGTCAACAATGAAGTTATGAAGACTGGACCATGTAATCAGACTGGAATAAATCCACCTAATATGGCTGAGCCAAAAAGAAAAAGAATCAGGAGGGATGGTAATGTTGATTTTGTTAACAACACCAACACGGCAGTTTGGCATTCAGTGGAGACTAGAGAAACTAAAGCAAATTTTACTTTCTGCCAGACAAGACAGAACATAAATTCAGCTGTGTAAAGTTTACAAACACCTCTTGATTTTTAAAAATTGTACATGGATGATGCCGTTGTTAGCACTTTAATAACCAGCATTAATGCCTATGTTGCAAAAGTTGTTGAAACAAACAACCCACCTAGACAGTATTCTTTATTTGCTTCATGGACACCACTCACTTATTATGAATGGCTCAAGTTTACAGCTGTAAGCATTGTGATGGGACTGGATTGAAGACCAAAAATCAAGGACTTCTGGAACACCGCAGGAAATTTGTATACACCTTGATACCATGAGATGTTATCAAGAAACCATTTATCACAGCATGTTGCATGTTTGTGAACCAGAACATCAGGACACAGCTAAAATTGAGCCATTTGTTGAGATGCTGTTGACAAAATTTCAGGATGCTTTCTATCTGTTTGAAGAGGTTTGTATTGATGAGATAGTTATTAGATGGAAAGGTAGGTTTAGGCACAAACAGTTCAATGCAAGCAAGCCCCACAAGTATCATATCAAAACATTTGGATTGTGTGATTCGGCAACAGCCTATGTTTTCAATTTGAAAATTTATTTTGCAATGTTTTCAATTTGAAAATTTATTTTGGAGAGAATATGGCCTATGATCCTAGTCTAGATCCCAGTTCTGCTCATGCCGTGAAAGTGTTCAGCACTCTTTTGAAGCCACTGAGATCAGGGCATCATATTTTTGCTGATAGATTTTACTCATTCTTCTTCTTCTTCTTCGTTCGTCCTGAAAAGGACGTTGGTTGCATTGTGTCTGTTTTCACTGGAGCTGCGATATCTGCGCCTTTCGGCCGACACATCTGACTTCAGCACTGCATTTTTTGGGACCGGGTTTGCCTTCCCTCTTCGATCCCTACTCTCTCAGCCAGACTGCAGTGATGCAGCCTGTTTCCAGGACCACCACGTGGAGGTGGAGTAGGGTCTTGGTCAGCTCTGGTTCGCTGACCCTGACGCAAGCAGTCAAGCTATGGGTCACTGACTGCATTCTCTATTGCTGCATCTTTGGGTCCCGATTTTACTCATTCAAAGCTCTGATTGAATTTCTGCATGCACACAGTTATAATAATACAGAAACCCTGAATGTCAACCACGTTGGCTTCCCTCCTAAAATAAAAAATCTCGAGGGTGGCCAAAGAGATGAAGTCATTTTTGGACTCGGAAAATACAACATTGTGTGTTGCTTGGAAATATAAAAAAGCCCCTGCATACATTCAACATATCAATCTTACAAACTTATGCACCAACTAAAGATCATAGCGAGGAAGAAATAGAAGAATACTATGAAGAGCTACAAAACACACTTAAACCAGTCAAATCTACAGATGTGTTGATAGTAATGGGTGATATGAATGCAAAAGTAGGAAAAGGAAAATACAAGAAAATAGTAGGACAGTATGGATTAGGGACAAGAAATGATAGAAGAGACAGACTTATCTAGTTCTGTGAAGAAAACCAGCTGGTCATATGTAACACCTTTTTTGAACACCACCCAAGGAAATTATACACATGGAAAAGCCCAGGAGATGTAACACGAAATCAAATCGACTATATCATGATAAAACATAGATTTAACTCATTCATTCCAGAGTTATTTTGCACGCTGTGCCAGACTTTTTTTGTGGGCAGAATTTTATAGAGTGAAGTGTTCATCTTTCAGTCTAAATTTGTTTGTGAATTTTCCTTTGAACATGTACTTATTATATACCAAACTGTAGGGAAATGGATAGAGAATTCAAATATATAATGTCTGTGGTAGTATTAACACAAGTATGTTTGGTATAATTTAATCATTTTGCATGTAAAATTGAAAAACGCTAAAATGTTGACAGTAGAATACGATCTTACCAAAGACAAATTACTGTCGTAGACAATAAAACTTTCTTTTTAGTCTTCAAACGTCAGGTTAATCCATATACAAAGTAAAAAAAACATGCTTATGGCCAAAATTAGTAGATTTAGTGTTATTCGCACCAGTTTGTCCGTGGTTCTTTGTAAGAAAAAAATAAATTATGCAATCGTGCATTACGTAATTTTCAAACAAATAAATAAGAATAACGTCATATAAATACTTTTTTACTCTTGTTTAATGTTTTAATAGTATCCCTAGCTTCATCTTCTACCAAGAACTAGTGATTAGATGTTACGGTAGGTCTAGTTTTGTTGCTTTTTGATCGGCCAGAATATGACTACGCCCACTCATCAACTAAATCTAGTGTGTCTAGCTTTTCTGCATATATTCCGTATTTTGACAACAAACTGTGACTACCAAACAATCATCATCAATGTCAGCAATGTTTCAAAGTAGTTTGACACAATTATTTGCTTAGGAGACTTAGAAAATGTAAATATAAAGCGTGACATATTTCTCTAGCAAAAACAAAGAAAAACGTAAACAGGCGAATCTTCACAAAAATTGTGATAATAACATCAAAACACACACATGTGCTGATTAACTAAAGTCAAATTAGTTGTTTAAATAGTAACGGAAGTCATTCTACGAGTTTTAATATATGAACTGCATTAAGCGGACGATTTTCAGGGTTTATTCGTGATAAACTAAAAACCACACCCTGAGCGTTGCTGGGGCACGGCGTGTTGAATTTTGCAACGCTCAGAGCGTTGCTGTGGAGTCAAAGAGTTAAGAACAGTGTCACAAGTGCAAAGACACATCCTGGCGCCGACATAAATTCAGATCACAATCCAGTCGTCATCAAAGTAAATATAAAGCTGAAAAGAGCAGGAAACAGAAGACAGGAGGAACCCCAGATAGAAATATCAGCGCTGAAACAACCAGATATAAAACAGAAGTATTTAATCGACGTCAAAAATAAATATCAACAGTTATTGACAGAAAGCATGGAGCAGTATAGAAGAGAAAACCCAGAAGAAAAAGCAACCGCAAAATGGGAATGCTTAAAAACAAGCATACAATCAGCAAATGCAAATTTACCTAAAAAGGAGTCTAAGAAAAATCAAATTTGAATGACAGATGACATCTTGAATAAAATGGCAGAAAGAAAGAAAGCAAAAAACACTCCAGAATATAAAACAATAGACAATGACATACGTACTATGTGTAGAGAAGCAAAAGAACGGTGGATAGAAACAAAATGCAAGGAAATAGAAGACTTGGAAGCAAAGCACATGACAAGAGATATGCATGAAGAAATAAAGAAATTATCAAATCGGTCGCGGTTTGCACAAGGAGGAAGCTGTATCAAGAACAAAAATGGTGTAATATTACTTGATGAGAAAGACATATCAAACAGATGGGCAGAATACGTAAAAGAACTATTCGAGGACAACAGAGGTAAAAAACCATCACCAGATTCTAACGAAGGCCCAAACATTCTCAGATCAGAAGTAGAGAATGCCATTCATATGATACAAAAAGGAAAATCAGCAGGCATGGATAACATAAAAATTGAAATGATAGAAGCTCTGGAGAGTTTTGGTATAGATACAATCACAGAAATATGCAACGATATATACAATACAGGATATATACCACACGACATGAAGACATCAGTTTTTATAACATTGCCCAAAAAACCAAATGCAACAGAATGTTCAGACTTCAGAACAATCAGCCTGATGAGTCATGCAATTAAGATACTGCTCAAAATCATACAGGAAAGAATAAAAAGTAAAGAAGACAGCGAAATCCAAGAAGAACAGTTTGGTTTTAGACGGAACACTGGAACAAGAGAGGCAATATTTTGCCTAAGAATATTAGCAGAAAAATATACAGAGGTCCATAAAAGTATGTATATGTGCTTCATTGACTATAAGAAGGCTTTTGACAGAGTCCATCATGAGAAAATAATTGAATGCTTCAAAGACATAGGTATTGATGGAAAAGATATAAGAATACTCAGTAACCTTTATTGGGAGCAAACTGCCACATTAAGATCTGGAAGGAATTATTCACCATACATAGACATAAAAAGAGGTGTCAGACAAGGTTGTGTGCTGTCCCCTTGCCTATTTAATTTATACACCGAAAAAATTTTCAAACAGATACAGGAAATACCAGGACTGAACATCAGTGGAAGGTCAATAAATAACCTTAGATATGCAGATGATACCGTGTTGTTAGCTGAAAGCGAACAGGAGTTACAAGAACTAGTGAAGCAAGTGAACAGCATAAGTTATGAATATGAACTCGAAATTAATATTGAGAAAACAAAAACTATGATAATTAGCAAAACAAACGATAAACCCACATTAAAATTAAGCGTAAATGGGAAAATCCTGGAACAAGTCAAGAGCTACGTATATCTTGGTCATATAATAACAGAAGATGGCAGATGTGAAACAGAAATCAAGAAGAGAATAGGAATGGCCAAAGCTACATTCAACAACATGAAACATATACTGACATCCAAACAGTTATCTCACAAATTAAAACTGAGAATCATAAAGTGTTATATATATTCTTGTGACGACTTGCCCAATCTTCTCTTCATTTTTTTTATTAATTACGTGACATCATTTTTTCTCATCCTCAATGCATGATCGCAAAGTCCCGGGAATTGTCACTTGCGGATAATCTCCTAGCGTTCGGTGATTTTCTCCTCGCTATTTTTAGATATGACGTCATTGTTGACCCCTGACCTCGGTAGCGAGAAACCCGCTTTAATTTAGGACTGCTTAAACTTAGGGAGAACCAGTTTAGGCCACTTAGGAAAACATCACGTGACTTTTAACGTTATTGATTGGAGCGTCTATATGAGGCTAAGGTCACATGATGCACGCTACGGATCACGTGTCCAAGCGGAAAAGTCCCGCTAAAAGTGCGCCAAACACGGCCATTTTTCACTTACACCCAGGTAACCAAGAAAGCTAGACCTAATTCAGATCGTGCGAATTCATGCATTAAACGCACTGAAGCCACGTGTCTAAATTGCTGGTCCATCTGAGTAGGTAAGTGAAAATCTCGTTAGAAAATAGTATTGTGATGAAATGTGTAGTACCTTGCAAAAGCGACGCAAAATTGGTATAACTGCGTTTACTTTATTCATAATTTTTGTTTTACGATCACATCCAGCCACATGTGATCGGGTGTATTTTATGATCCCACGGGATATGTACAACATGTTCATAATAATGTATAACGGGAATATATATAGCTATTAATTTCCATATTATTTGATTATTTTCGACCCGACGCTTAGACTAACGGAATTTAATATTAACGATAATGTTGACAGACCGTGACATATATTCATTATAAATTATATGACGATGCGACCAGACATGAAGTGTGTGATAATGTTGTCAGACAATTCTAAAACACTGATGTCCAATTATTTGTTAAATTCATCATAATTGACATGACGATTAGGCTAGAGGCACAGAACTAGAATACTGTTGCCGACATTTCTATGATAAATTTGGTGGGTTTAACTGACATTTATAATAATTCATCGGGTTTAGTTGACGATAAATCAGTCTCATCATGTGACGTATTCTTTCCAGAACGTTGTCTCCATTACAGCTGCTCTGAACGCATCACGATTCTGGGCAAGTCGACCTGCATCAGCCAAAGACAAGTTCAGACTCTCTGTGATGTCCTGGGTCCACCGTCGTCTAGGTCGACCCCTTCCCCTTTTTCCAGGGACCATGCCTTCCATCACTGTTTTTTCTAGACTATTATGTCTTTTTATATGACCGAAAAATTTCAGCTTCCTTATTGCGATGGTATTTAGGAGCCAATGTTCCTGTACGTTTAGTGAGTGCAGTACTTCTCTGTTGGTCTTTTTTTCTGTCCAGGGTATTCTCAACATCCTTCTGTAGCATTTCATTTCGAATGATGTAACCTTTTTTGCAACTGTTTTATTGAGTGTCCAAGTCTCGCAGCCGTATGTTGCTACTGGGAATATACATGCTCTGATCAGTTGCAACTTTGTTTCTTTGCTTGTGCCTTGCCATAGGTTTTTCAACTAAAGTTTTTCAGTCTAAAGAATTATAATACTGCCACTGGGGCAGAGGAATATAATAAAGGACAGAAAGGAGAAACTTGAATTCAAGATTAGGCTCTAGACATATGATGTTAGAGACTAAAATCTGAGATGACTGGCAGAGGGACGGCTTAGGGAAGACTGCTTTCTAAAGCTAGAAAATTAATGAAGCCGTCGTATTTGTCTTCAGTCTATGGTGGAGCCTTGCACGACAGTCCAATCTCAGAGCAGAATACGGAGTCGAGCACAGAGAAGGCAAATCCGAACCATTCAAGACCTACCTGGGGCAACGTCAGGAGACCGGAGAACTAACCACGCTTCACTATCAGCCGGGGGCTGAAAAGCTAAGTTCCTATAGAAAGGGAACTCACCAGATCAATGCATATTTTTGTCATCCATGATGAAAAACACTTGAATTGTGAGACACATAGTACATACAGCAGACACTAATTCCATCGACAATACTATCATTCACCATCTATTCGTTTTAATTGCAATAAACCAATTGGGTGTATATACTGTACCCCATGCTTTGTTCCTTCTATTAGATGTTACATATTGTCTGATGTTTATCTTCCTTTATAAGGGAGGGGGGGCTCGTAAAATATAATATAATTTAAAGAATAACAATAATAGATAACTGAGAAGGGGACGACGGTAGCGAGAGACCAAATATCTCCTTACAATCTTTTCCAGACCTGTCTAGTTAGGAGAATTTACCCTCTTTGTCTCCCTTCAGTGGTGGAAAACCCAGCAGGAATTCCTTGAGCCAAATCTTCCACATTCAGATCTATTATTTCCTCTAGATAATTCTTATCCTTCAAACGCTACGCGACAATTCTGCATTTCTGTATGGTGCAGAAACATGGACGATGAATAAGCATTTGGAAGAAAGAATTGAGGCTCTTGAAATGTGGATATATAGAAGAATGGGGCGTATCTCATGGAAAGAGATGAAAACAAATAAGGAGGTCCTAGAAAATCTAGGTATGAAAAGAGAACTAATGAGGGAGGTCAAAGTTCGGCAGTTAAAATACTTTGGCCACATAAAAAGGCATAACACCTTGCAGAAGACCATAACAGAAGGGAGAGTTGAAGGCAAACGTGCAAGGGGAAGACAACGCTATAAGTGGGAAGATAACATCAAGAGATGGACAGGAAAGAGTCTATCAGAGTGCACCACCAAGACAAGAGACAGAAGACGTTGGAGATCCATTACAGCCAACCTTCGTTGTGGAGATGGCAACTGATGATGATGATACTCGTTTCAACTAAATCAGCTGTTGCAACAGTTGAGAAGGGCATGGGACTAAAAAAAAAGTTATGACGCCAAAGGTAGTTGATGACTACAATATGAGCATGAAGGGCTGTGACCGGATGGATCAAATGGTTGGTTACTACAGTATGAACAAATGAGCATGAAGGGCTGTGACCGGATGGATCAAATGGTTGGTTACTACAGTATGAACAATCATGAAAATAGAAAGTGGTAGAAGAAGATTTACCACTGGATGATTGAAGTAACACAGGTCAATGCCCACATTCTATAAAATTTGTGTCAGGAAGGTGTGACAAAAAAGAAACTCACACTGCAAGATTTTAAATAAAGTTTGATTGAGGATCTGTCCAAAGAAGCTGTGCACGCAGCTGACACCCTTTTCTGATATGTTTGATATAATTATTTCCAAATAACGACAATAAAATCACACTGGATTGGCCATTTTTTGTTGGGTCAAACCCACTTTTTTGCTTGTTACTGAAAGAGTTAATCAAGTCTTTCTTTTTAATTTTTTTATTTACAAAATAAAACAACAATTTTCATGAGTTTTTTTGGACTACTCACCTGTAGCACACAGTCAGTAGAATGAGAATCAAGATTTCTTTCTTTCTTTTTGTTTTTTTAATATACAAAATAAAAGAACAAGTTTCAAGAATTTGTTTAGACTACTCACCTGTAGCACACAGCCAGTATAATGAAAATCAAGATAGCTAGTCCCCACAAGAGACCCCGTACAACACTGATATCTAGTCCACCTTTAATTAATCAGTTGACAGACAAAAAAAAAGACTGAATTACAATCTGAATTTCAAATTAAATGACAAGGTCAATGAAAATAGGCAATGTGAGTCTAACCAGGACAAAGAACAAAGAAAAGACCTATGTTACAATCACATGGTCTTCACCAGGGACAAGATGTAGACAAAGAAAAGACTTATGTTACAATCACATGGTCTTCACCACAGACAAGACATAGACAAAGAAAAGACCTATGTTACAATCACATGGTCTTCACCAGGGGAAGATGTAGACAAAGAACAAAGAAAAGACCTATGTTACAATCACATGGTCTTCACCAGGGACAAGATGTAGACAAAGAACAAAGAAAAGACCTATGTTACAATCACATGGTCTTCACCACAGACAAGACATAGACAAAGAAAAGACCTATGTTACAATCACATGGTCTTCACCAAAGACAAGACATAGACAAAGAAAAGACCTATGTTACAATCACATGGTCTTCACCAGGGACAAGATGTAGACAAAGAACAAAGAAAAGACCTATGTTACAATCACATGGTCTTCACCAGGGACAAGATGTAGACAAAGAACAAAGAAAAGACCTATGTTACAATCACATGGTCTTCACCACAGACAAGACATAGACAAAGAAAAGACCTATGTTACAATCACATGGTCTTCACCACAGACAAGACATAGACAAAGAAAAGACCTATGTTACAATCACATGGTCTTCACCACAGACAAGACATAGACAAAGAAAAGACCTATGTTACAATCACATGGTCTTCACCAAAGACAAGACATAGACAAAGAACAAAGAAAAGACCTATGTTACAATCACATGGTCTTCACCAGGGACAAGATGTAGACAAAGAACAAAGAAAAGACCTATGTTACAATCACATGGTCTTCACCACAGACAAGACATAGACAAAGAAAAGACCTATGTTACAATCACATGGTCTTCACCACAGACAAGACATAGACAAAGAAAAGACCTATGTTACAATCACATGGTCTTCACCACAGACAAGACATAGACAAAGAAAAGACCTATGTTACAATCACATGGTCTTCACCAAAGACAAGACATAGACAAAGAACAAAGAAAAGACCTATGTTACAATCACATGGTCTTCACCAGGGACAAGATGTAGACAAAGAAAAGACTTATGTTACAATCACATGGTCTTCACCACAGACAAGACATAGACAAAGAAAAGACCTATGTTACAATCACATGGTCTTCACCAGGGACAAAACGCAGACAAAGAACAAAGAAAAGACCTATGTTACAATCACATGGTCTTCACCAGGGACAAGATGTAGACAAAGAAAAGACCTATGTTACAATCACATGGTCTTCACCAGGGACAAGATGTAGACAAAGAAAAGACCTATGTTACAATCCCATGGTCTTCACCAGGGACAAGATGTAGACAAAGAAAAGACCTATGTTACAATCCCATGGTCTTCACCAGGGACAAGATGTAGACAAAGAAAAGACCTATGTTACAATCACATGGTCTTCACCAGGGACAAGATGTAGACAAACAGCAGAGAAAAGAAAGTGAACTGAATCTAAATGCATACAAATAAATTGTCTCATCTCCTTTAAAGAAGAATAAATGTGGCACAGGATAATAAGAATGCCATGCCTGTTGAACTTCTGAGATAAAAACCTGTACAGCATACCAATAAAAACCTGTACAGCATACCAATAAAAACCTGTACAGCATACCAATAAAAACCTGTACAGCATACCAATAAAAACCTGTACAGCATACCAATAAAAACCTGTACAGCATACCAATAAAAACCTGTACAGCATACCAATAAAAACCTGTACAGCATACCAATAAAAACCTGTACAGCATACCAATAAAAACCTGTACACAATTTTAAAAACCTGCATGCAATACCAATAAAAACCTAACAAAGTCGGAAAAAAACTTTGCACTCATGTATTTGTAATATAGAAGATGAACAGTTTAAACATAGAAAAAAAAGTAATTTTAAAGAGAACAAAAAGCAAATTTAAAAAACACCTGTACAAACTGCTTGTACAGCTAAACATCGACAAAAATAAAAAATTCCTGTACAGATTATCCCTTTCCTGTACAAGTTGAAAGGTATGGAATGCAGTTGAAGAAACGCCTCTACAAGATGTAGAATCACACATACATCTTGCAGCTGTATACAGCTGGCAGGACAGACAGTGATATGAAAATAAAGACATGCAGATGCACTTAATTCAATCTGTGAAAGATACAATATGAAGATTAATATCAAAGACGGAAACTATGAAGATTAGCAGATCCCACATAACATACATGTCAACATCAGGCTTAAGCAGGTTCCAGAGTTCAAACACCTAGGAAGCATTTTTACTGAAAATGGAAAGAGAAATTGCAACAAGATGTCTAAATACCAGTACAGTGACTTACCAACTGTCACTACTACTCAAACTTCAGAATATCACTATGGAAACTAAATGACAGCTGATAAATAGTATATTCTTACCAACTCTTTGCTGTCAGTGTCAAACATGGTCCACGACCAAAGCACAGGAGGAAAAAATAACATTTTGTGAGATATTTAAGAAAAGCTATTAATGTTTACCAGGAGAGACAGACATCAGAAATGATGAGATCAGAAACATTGTAAGTACTACATCCTGTATCAAATATACAGAGACAGACAATCAAGTGAATGGAGCCTGATGAATTACCACTACAAGCCAATAACCCCAGACGATCTGGGTTCAGAGCCTGGGAAAGACCAAGAAGCAGACAGACAGACAACATCACAGACATCCTACTACAACACGGTCTCACTACAGCCAAGCTGACACGCTTGTCTCAATAATAATGCAGACTTCAGCTCCACACTACACTTCACGGCAATAATGAAGGAAAATGTAAATTAAGTCAAGTAATTATACCATGTATATAAAACTCCACACTAATCAAGATCAAGAAAGAAAAATGACCATCTTCAAAATGTGATGTCTGAGAAAAGGAGATCATTTTTATTGTTATTGTTGAACAGAATTGACATCATTGCACTCCAGGCAAACCCATAGGTGCTCAGTCTCCCTCAGTATATGTCGAAGAGTGTGAATGCTAACTGTTCCTGTAGCTCGCTGGTTGTATACACGACGGATGCATCCTCTCATACGTCCATCTCTGCTAGCTTTACGTTTGATGCCAAACTCCAACAGTCTTAACATTGATGATTCATCTATTGCAGTATCATTCTCTAACAGACGATCATTAATTGTTCTCAGTATATCTCCCTTATCCATATCCAATGTCACCACTGTGGGTGCTCTTGAAATTCAATCGTCAGTTCTTCAATCAAATTAGTGGCATTGCTATGGGCACCAAAATGGGCCCGAGTTTTGCTTGTCTCTTTATGGGTCACTTTGAATATTTGGTGCTTCAAAGTTACGATGGACCCTTACCTGAGTTTTACTGTCGCTATATTGATGATGGAATTGGAGTCACAGACATTTCTGAAGTTAACCTCCGTAGATTTATTGACTATGTTGGCAATTTCTATCCTGCCATAAAGTTCACTTCTCAAATTTCCACCACTTCAGTTAACTTTCTTGACCTTACTCTACTGTCAATATTACTCCTACTGGCCTTACTACTTCTGTCTTTTATAAACCTACTGACGCTCATGGTTTTCTTCTTTACACCTCTTCTCACCCTCTCAGCTGTAAAAATTCCATTCCCTTTTCTCAACTTCTACGCTTATGTCGGGTATGTCACAATAAAGATGATTTCCGTGAACGAGCTCAAGAAATGCTCGAGTTTTTTCGCCGACATCACTATCCTGATAGAGTATTATCTGATGCTCTTAATCGCATCAGTCACATGACTCATCAGGTGGCACTTACTGCCAAACCTACTACCACATCTGACAGACTCAAACTTGTCTTAACTTTCCACCCCCAATGTTTGGCGATGAAGAAAATTCTGTTCCGTCATCTGCCCATTCTCCACGCTGATCCCGATACCAGAGAACGAACGAATGAACTTTATTAGAGAGTTGTTTCGTGACACCCCTTTGGTGGCATATCGCAGGGATAAGAATTTTAGGGATATTCTTGTACACAGCCGCTTGAGACCAACCAGTCCTTCTCACTTCGGTACTAAACCGTGCCAATGCCGTAAATGTAAGACCTGTCCTTTTGTTCTCCAAACTCAGTCAGTTTCTTTTCCGAACGGTAAATTTTACATTAGAGAGTCTTTCACGTGCGAATCCAGAAACCTGATTTACGCTATCATCTGCAAGAGGTGTGGCATTCCCTATATTGGTGAAACTGGCAGGTGTTTGGCAGACAGGTTTCGTGAGCACTTAAATGACATCTATCATGGCAAATCTTTACCGGTGGCCCTTCATTTCAATAGGCCTGACCATTAGGTAATTCTGATATTCATGTCACTGCCCTCCTTTCATGTGTCGGTGATGACCGTACTCGCTTTTCGTTGGAGAATCGTTTTATTTTTCAAATGGGCGTTTTATCTCCTGAGGGCCTTAATGTCCAGCATCATTTTGCATAGATTCTAGTGGCTTCTCTCTCTGTTTCATACCTCTTTATTTCTTCTGTTGTTGTTTTTCTGATCTATCTTTGTTTTTGCTTCGGTTCGTTTCGTATCCTTTTTTATCTTTTTAGCCGTCACTAGTTCATAGGTCTCTTCCGCATGACGCTCATTTTGACAGCCATCTTAAGTGTTTCACTCTGGGATCGAGCTAAGTGACTTTTTACTTGTTTCAATAGCGTTGTTCATTCCTGTCTTCGTTTCGTTGATTATTTACTTTCTTGTTTCGATATGTCTGTCTGGTTTTAAGATTTTCTTACAGTATTATTGTTCTCGTTTCGCTTAGCACCGCTGTTCCATCTGCATGTTTCGCTCATTTGGTGTGTTCCTCATCATCATATATATTCTAGCTCCTATATGTAATTCTTGTCCTTGTCACCTGTTCGTAACTGTGGCTGACGAAGGGTAAAACCCGAAACGTCCTTTGTTTCCTGTGTACCGTTAACTTGTAAAACTGATTTCATACCATTTTATTTATTTTTTATTTATATATGGGTGCTCTTGATGCTAGTCTGTCAGCTCTCTCATTACCGTATACCCCTGCATGACCAGGACAGTAGATCCACACCAGTTCCTGCAGATTCAAAGCTTCTATGAATGTTTTCCAATTATGCCGTAGCCAACAATTTTGAACCTTTTGAAGCATGGACTGAGAGTCTGACATAATGACTGACTTTGTTAATGAAGTTTCAATTAGCCACCTTAAGGCTGCAGCAGATGCCATTCTCATGCTGGAAGTTATTATCTTGTAAGCTCTGCTGTGTTCGGTGACGATTCAGCCCTTTATCCTAACAGAGAAGCCCCAACCTGATATCTCACCACGGATCACAGACCCATCAGTATACACAATGACATCATTATCCCTGGCTTGATCATGTATCAGTTTATTAATTTCCAGTTCTGTTTTCCCATTGCCCCAAGATCTACACTCTCTGCTAAGACTGATGATGACTTGCTAGTAGTTAATCCAGTTTTCATCTGACTTACTCTACTCTTCCCCCTTGAAGATAATAAAACTTGCAAGGGCCAAGGCCATTTTTGGAACACCAAAAGTGAAGGATTATTTTGGGAAAGAAAGAATAAGTTCAGATGTGACACATCAACCACCTCATGAACCTGCAATAGGGGCATAGTGCCTGTAAATAAAATGACCATCAATAGAAGATGATCCAGGAAATGATGGACTGAAGAGTGTAAAAAAATGTGAAAGAAGTATAATATGTGCTGGAACAGACACCAATAACCAGCCACTTATGGTAGGCTTCATTCATCATCATCATGTTCCTTTGTGCTTAGAACAGACCACGGAGCCACCAGTGCAGCTGGTCCCCTTGCAGGAAGCCTGCACCAAGCAGTCACATGATGTTGTAATGGTGGCTTCTGTGACAATTTGTTTGACATGATGAGTCTGCCAGTCTCATGCCCAACCTTGTGTTAGTTGCCTTATATGACATGCCTGAGTAAGTAGTAGGTCTATTCTTTCTTTGTCTTGTCAGAGACCACAGAGAACTATACGGGGCCCGTACGCTTGATGGTATAAACAGCAGTAGATAAATGAAGATGACATGTAATTCCATCATCACATGGATCATTGCTGCTCAAGCTGTCTGATGTGATAAACTGGCACTTTTCCCCCTAATTTACCAGGGACCCGAAGGTCTCTAAGGAGACAAATAAAGATTGTAACTTATGCATAAGAAGTGAGCAGTTGGGCAACCGCAGCTGAGATTCAAAGATGTGTGTAAGAGAGACATGAGGACACTGGACATAAATCCAGAAACTTGGGAGGATGAAGCTGCCAATCGCACCAAGTGGTGATGCTATCTACGGCGCCACCTCAGATTGGGCGAAAAGAAGCACTCACAGCAAGCAGAAGAGAGGAGAAAACATCAAAAGAAACACCAGGAAAATAAGCAGCTGAGGGCTATCACCTCAGGGGCACATTCCCATAGTCAGTTATGACTAAAGGGGCTATTATTATTATTATGAGAGGTGACTAATGAGGCTGTGGCAACTTATCATGTACAGTAAACTGCTACAGAAACCACAGCTGTAAGGGAACCAGCTGCCGTGGTACATGATGATGATGTTGAATGTACCACAGGTGGTCAGTGTACTTGTGCTGTATTATTTTTGTAGTCACCACTGTATGTTTTTATGTAGGTATGTGTCAGTTGTGGTGCTGTTGTTGAACCATTATCAGTACTACACTGTCTACTCCTGACCTCGTACTGGTCAACTTTTGTCCAGTGAAAATTATTCTAGGTCCAATTCTAGTATCATCATCATCATCATCATCATCATCATCATCATCATCATATTCAGCTCCCCTATGAGCACAGGCCTTCAACAGACGTATGCCAAGTTTCTGTCCTTGATGTGCTCATCTTAATATTGAATCTTTTCTAAATATTGAATGAAGTACATCTGTGTGTTTTTGCAATTAGTTGTCATCTTCATACATTAAACTTTGGCTATCGGCAAAATGTAACTCGTTCAGTGGGTTGTATTCTTCACTTTCTGTGTTTTCTTCATCTTCTGGGTTAGCTTACAGATTAGCTTCTTATGTTATTTTGTCCATATAAATGTTGCACGGTAACGGTGGTAGTAAACACCCTTGTCGACCTCCTGTGTTTCTACCAAATGCTTCAGTGAGCCCATCAGTTGCTCTTATTACACTTCTGCATGCATGGTACGAGCTCTCACGTTATCTAATAGCTGCCCCTGTATTCTGCAGTCTTCTGCTGCTGACCAAAGTTTATTTCTGTGTATACTATAAATGGTCTATATTTAGATCACTGTCATACTCAATTGTTCTTTTGCTTCACTTTCTTCTTCTTCTGCGTTAAGTTTGTAGTCTTGCTAAATCTGCAGGCCTGTCACCAGGACCAAGTCCACAGTCTTTTCCAGGTCAGGGTGGCAGCCCCATAGCTTCTGCTTGAGCTCAGCACCCCCTGGCCAGGTCAGACGCCTTGGGTCATCATTTGGTTTGGCAGTTTTGGAGAATGTGATCGGGGGTCTGGATTTCAGTTCTACATGGACATTCGTTTGAATGAGATATCCTGAGGCGATGGGGGTCAAAGTGGCTAAGAGGTATGGCATCCGCCTCGAGTTCTAGAGGTACCGGGTTTAATTCCCAGTTGAGGGAATATAATTTATGGAAATTATTTTCAGAACCAGTGGTCCTAATGATGTCATACTCCCCCCTGGTCTCCTGGGTAGTGAGATCAGATGCCTAGCCTTCTTGGATAAGGGTGAAAAAATAGGAGCTCCCATGTGCAAGTGAGCACGTTGAAAATCCCACGGCAGTTGGAAATCATAAAGAGTAGGCTGTAAGGCCGCTGCCCCTGGCAAAATTTAAAAATTAGAAACCTACCCACAAAATATTTATAGAATGTGTGATTTCTATATATACACATTGAGATTCTCGCCAGCGCTACAGAGTTCGTGCACTATGCTGAGATCCTCCTTGTGTGATCTAAGGGAGGAAAACGGAGCACTGATGGAGTCATCTATGTGCAATGAAGATAGTCCTTCAAACCAAACCAAACCAAACAAAACCAATCCTGAGGCGATATAGATGGCCCAGTAATCTGCAGGGCCTGTTCTCAGATGGAAAATGATGGTCTAAAGTATCAGTACATTCCATTCCTTTTCTGAATCCAAATTGGGCACCAGTCAACTGTGATTGGAAAATGGGTCTTATTCTTTGCTCAAGTACTTTTGCATATAATTTTCCGGTGTGACTTAGTAGTGTTTGAGGAAGGACATCCCTCGACACCTTCGGGTATATGAGGCTCTGTCCATTTTGGCTGGAATGACGTCTCGATGGTTCGGAGGTTTTATAGCGAATATGAGTACACATGAGGGCAAGTTCGGGCACAATGGGCTAATCACCTGTTTGCCAAGTCACTTCGATTACATGTCCTGCCCATGGGCCTTGTGCACTTGGGTCCCCTCTACACCTCGTTTCACGGGGTAGAAGAGGTTCCGATTATGAGATGAGATGAGATGAGACTTAGTAGTGAACTCCGCCTCGCCCGGTCTTAAGCCCGGCTGAGGACGGCCTGCATGGAGGTCGTAAGGAGGCAGCCCCTCCATCATGCAAAGGTACAACAGGCCAATCACCTGTTTGTCTTAAAAACCAGATTACAAGAAACATAAGAGAGAAAACCAGACTGATTCTAAAGGTGACAAACTGGAATGGACTACGACTTAAGGAACATGGAACACAAGAAGTATAAATGGGAAGGAAGAGGAGCTGGTGGAAGAGATGAAGAAAGCCAAATTAGAAATCCTGGCTTTAACAGAAACAAAGAAAAAAGGACAAGGAGTTATGGATCTCGATGGCGACACGCTGCTCTACAGTGGCGTACCCACATCTGAAAGAGCTAAAGGGGGCGTGGGTTGCATTGTGGCCAAAAACCAAAGGGATAGTATCAAGGGATGGAACTTTATCTCGGAACGCATTATGGTCCTAAAACTAAAAGAAGGAGAAACCAAAATCAACCTTGTCATTGTGTACAGGGCCAAATAAAAATGAGCGAGCAGAGGTCAAGGAGGAATTCTTCAAGCTGCTTCAAAGGACAGTGGATGAAGTAATCCTGCTCGGAGATTTCAATGCCAGAGTTGGAAATGACCATGCTAGATGGGGAAGATATGGAGAAGATACTCTTAATGACAATGGAAAGCGACTCCTTAGATTCTGCACTGAGCAGAATCTGATCATTACAAACACAAAGTTCCCCCATAAGCGCATGCATGTATACACTAGGTGTGAATCAACAAAGAATGAGAAGTCAGTGATCGACTATGCCATAGTTAGGAAGAGCTCATTCAAGTATGTCCGGGATGCTAGAGTGTGGAGGGGGCCAGAGATTGGAAGTGAGCACTACTTGTTAACAATTAAAAGAACAACTGAAAGAGTTACTTGGCCTAGGAACTGCCTAACATCACGCAAGAAGCTAAGTAAATGAACAAGGGAAACAAGCATTATGACCTACAAGCTGAGAGAGCCTGAAGTGAAGACCAGATACCAGGAGCTTATTGCTACAACAGTGATAAACACAGAACAACAACCTGATGACCTGGAAACACTCTGGCTGAAATTCAAGGACATCATAAAGACAGCTGCAGCAGAAGCATGTGGTGAAGTTCGACTTGGGAACAAGAGAAAGAGGACACCTTGGTGGACAGATGAGGTTAAAGAGAAAATAAGAGAGAAGAAAAAGGCATGGAAACAATGCTTAATAATACAATAATTTGTTGTCTAGCACAAAACACACCAGGAAAAACAGAGAAATACAGAGAATATATGATACTCAGAACAGAAGTAAAGGACAAGGTGCTAGCAGCAAAACAGAAGTCCTGGGAAGAATTTGGAGAAAAGCTAGAAAGCGATGTGCAAGAAAACCAGAAATTGTTCTATAAGACCCTAAAGAACATGAAGAAGGAAAAACAGTGCCCTCTTAAATTTATAAAGGACAAGCAAGGCAAATTGCTTATTGCCCCAAAAGAAGTAATGGAAAGATGGAAAGAATATTTTTCAGAGCTCCTGGATGGTGAGCAAGCATCAGAAATGATAACCACTGACACAGAAGGGGAAACCAATGGTGATGAAGATGACATAAAGATGGAAGAACTGAAGGCAGCACTGGAGAAAATCAAGATGGGCAAAGCAGCAGGACATGATGGTATAACACCAGAAATAGTTAAGTACATGGGTGCAGCAGGTGACCTATTACTCCTAAGGGTCCTATAGGCAGCTTGGTGCAACAAGACCATACCAAAGGATTGGGAGATTGCCATAATAACACCAATTTTCAAAAAGGGTGACAACCGACAATGTGGAAACCATAGAGGCATATCCCTTCTCAGTGTCCCTGGTAAAAATCTAGTCTAGAATCCTAGAGCAGAGACTCAGATGCTTAGCTGAGCCACAAATGGATGAGGTCCAGTGTGGCTTCCGAGCAAATCGAAGTACTCAAGACCTAATCTTCACACTCAGACAGTTTAGTGAAAAGGCTCTTGAGTATAAGAGTGAGATCCATCTTTGCTTCTTACATCTGGAAAAGGCATTTGACAAGGTCCCCTAGAACAAACTCTGGGACTGTTTGGCAAGGAAGAACATTCCATCACCTCTGATTCATGCTATACAGAGCTTCTACAAGTCTTGCAGATATTATGTGAGGAAGGCAAACCATAAGTCAGAAGAATTCAGGACCACCACTGGTGTAAGACAAGGTGATATCCTGTCACCTTATCTTTTCATACTCCTCATGGACAATGTCATCAACGCATGTAAGGAGAGGACAAGAAAGTATTCAGTGGGGTACTGGAAGATGAGACAGGTCTGTACTTCAGAGCTGGCATTTGCTGATGATGTTGCCCTGATTGCTAAATCAGAGGCACATCTCCAATCCAGCCTGCAAGTCTGGAAGGAAGAGCTGGAGAAGTGAGGAAAGAAGACATCAGATTAAGCTGGGAGAACAGGCCCTGGAGCAGGTCAACCACTTTAAATACCTTGGAGCTGTCATAGACCGGAAGGGAGGCATCAAAGAAGATTTGGCTACCTGAAGAGCAGCAGCTGGGAGACTTTTTCAAGCCATAAATCGAGGATTCCTCAGCAAAAGAGAAGTTGGTAAGAAGATGAAGATGGCTGTATACCATTCCACCTATGTCCCAGTCTTGACATAAGGATGCGAGTCATGGGCAATGACTACAACCCAAAAAAACCAGATCCAAACCTCAGAAATGAGATACCTGAGGAAGGTGGTTGAAGTAACAAGAAGAGACATGGTCTGCAACCAGACGATACGTCAAGGCCTAAAAACTCAATCTCTGCAGACACAAGTAGAACAGTCCCAACTGAGATGGTTTGGTCATGTCTGCAGAATGGGAGAAGATCGGCTACCATGGCAAGCATGGGAAACTAAGAGCCAAGGATCCAGACCTCCAGGACGACCCAAAGTCCGCTGGGAGGACAACATTAGACAATCTTTGAAGGACCGAGGACTAGAATGGAACCAAGCCAGGAGGAAGACAGCCGATAGAATAGTATGGTGCTCTCTCTTACAAACCTCAACACCTCACGGTAGAAGAGGAACGACTGAGTAAAAGTAAGACTTAGTAGAGAAACACCTTCACAGTATAAATAACACTAGATAATAAATACACCCAGTTTAATTAACAGCGAACGGAATAATTTGTCTTCTCTTTGTTACTTTCACAATTGCCTCCACGGGCTGGCGAAGTTGTAAAGGAGTATGTAGGGCCGAAACGCTTGTCGGATGGGGGGACTTCTTCTGATGATCAGATTGCTTCCTGTTGTATCGCTCTGTAAAGAGTTTCCTATCATCATACCCAGTATAAATGACACCAGACTATCAATATACCCAGTATAAATGACACCAGACTATCAATATACCCAGTATAATGACACCAGACTATCAATATACCCAGTATAAATGACACCAGACTATCAATATACCCAGTATAAATGACACCAGACTACCAATATACCCAGTATAAATGACACCAGACTACCAATATACCCAGTATAAATGACACCAGACTACCAATATACCCAGTATAAATGACACCATAGGGCGGTAACACCTGATAATGCACCACCTCTAGGCATTACCTGTGTTGTGAGAGAAGGTATGGAAGCTTACCTGAAGTCGTTTCACCTCCCTGACCACAAACTGGTACTGCCAGATGTGCATAAGCTGTCACAAGACAAATTTTACATCCCAAGAATCTGAAACAAAAAAGAAACCTGCAACTTGCAAAAAACAAAACAGACCATAATACTAACTATAAAACGTTAGATTACAACGTCTGCCTAAACGTTCTTCTGTGTCTACTTATCTCTCAATGTCCCATTGTCTAATGTCTAATGTTTGTTTTGGCCGTCTATCTTTTTTCATGCTGTCAATCTATACAGGACAGCCTGAAAATTTGACAACGTCCGACCGCATATACGTCCATGGTCCCACAAGGTTATAATAGAGTTCAGAAATGCCGATCGGAGAACAGGACAAAGTGGACATAACCAGACGTAGCAAAAGCAACAGCTTCCTGCACACAACACGTGTATCTCATGTCTCTTGTATACAGGACAAAGCAATTGCGATACCAGGCGTATAATGGTACAGTACATATATAACCTATAATACAGTACATAAACGCCTATGTTACTGGCCTATGTATGTACTGTACTGTACTTACTATCGTTATTTTAATGTGAACTTTCGAAAATACATTACCGTGAAGTGCATCATGGCTCTCAAACGCAACAAAACCAGTTCTAGTGATAGCAGCAGCAGCAAGAGACAAAGGAAAAGTATCGATTTGGAAGTACGTTTTTTGCTGCATAATGTGAAAGTGAGTGGTGAGTCTGCGAGTGTTAATGCTAAGGCAGCAGAAGATTTTGTCGAAACCCTAGATAAACTAATTGTAGAGGGAGGTTATTTGCCCCAGCAAATCTTTAATATGGACGAAACCTCCTTATTCTGGAAATGAATGCCTGAAAGGACATTCATCCATAAGGAGGCCAAGTCAATGCCAGGCTTTAAGGCTTTTAAAGACAGTACATTAGCTGAAATACAGTACTGTATGTGTACAGTATCTTGGCTATTTAGTCAATACAGGTACACTACAGCATCCCATATAACTTTGTTAAGTTTTAAAGTATAGTGTTCGCACAATGTCCAAATCGCATAACGTCCTATTTCGCGGAACGTATCGTGGACGTTAAGCGGCACATGACTCTCTCTCTCTTGTGTGTGTGTGTGTGTGTGTGTACATGCGCGCGTGCGTGCGTGCATACATATGTATGTATGTATGTATGTATATATACCCACCTACCAACAAATGAAACCTGTCAGGTATAGAATTGAAAATTGTTCGAGGTAAAGGCATAAAAGATGATAAAATACACATGGACAAGTTGCCGGAAGTACTAGCAATTAGTGTACTGACTACAAGCTGTAATAACAACTAGTGCATGCAGCATGTGCGACACATGCAAAATGCGTTTTTTGAGTACCACGTGTCCCACGTATGTGAGTTTTAACGACTGGTTCCTGCGCTTTGGCAATCGCACTTGCCAGAAAACAGCATTTAGTGTTAACTGTACCTAAATTTCACCATGACACGATTGTATGAAGCACAGCGTAACCAAGCAATGGGACAACTGGTTGCGGGATCATCCAATAGTGACGTTGCTCGCTACTTCAGTGTATGCCGAGACACAAATAGGAACTTTCACATACGATAGCACACCACAGGGACAACTCAAGACAGGCCCAGAAGTGGTAGACCAAGGGTAACAACAATGGCTAAGGACCGTTACATACGGACGGTACATCTGCACAACCACTTCCAACATGCTCAGGCAACAGCATGTACGTTCCCAGGCTTCAGGACTATCAGTAACTTGACGGTCCTAAGACACCTTCGAGAAGTAAACATACGTGTTTACAGAACAACACAACGGTGGCATCTGCTTCCGTGACACATTGCAGCAAGATACCAATGGGCTAGGCTGCATCTCAGATGGACTGACAATCAGTGGCGTGCTGTTGAATGGTCTGATGAATCCAGATTTCTTCTTAAATGGCAGGATAGCAGGATCTGGGCATATCACAGGAGGGGTGAAAGACATTCTTCTAACTGCATTCAGGAGGCAGCCAGTTTTGGCAGAGGAAGCGTTATGGTTGGGGGGGGGGGGGGGGGGGGGGGGGGGGGGGGGGGGGGGGGGGGGGGGGGGGGGGCTATTACCGCTGAGCACAGAACCAATCTTGTCAGAATTGAAGGAACCCTCACCGTCAATCGCTACATACGTGACGTACTGCAGCCGCACGCTCTGCCATTCCTTCACCAACTTGAACTGGGCCAATGTAGGACAATGCCTCGGCTCACAGAGCAGTAGTAGCCCTATACTACCTCAATGCAGCTAATGTGAACATCATCAACCCTTGTCCTTTGACTTAAATCTCTTTGAACATCTCTGGGATCATGTGGACAGAAGGGTGCCCACCCTCCATTATCAGCCAGAGAGCTTGGACCAGTTGTATACAGCACTTACTGAGGCACGGAACAACATCCCAGAAGACCAGATCAGATGTTTGGAACTCTCCATGAGTCGCCGCTGCAGTACAGTGGTGCAAGTCCATGGTGGTCACATTTGTTACTGAGTTTGTGACTTTTGTTCGGGACACCACACTTCTTTAAGGTTCGACCATATGACACTCGATTACTATATTTTTGTTTTGTAACCTAATTTCTTTCAGGACATAAATCCCTTATCGAACTGCCATGTTTGCTTTATCAATTTCTCGATGCACATCTATTGGGAACAAAATACAAGATGTGACAGGTTTCTTTTGTTAGACAGTATATATATATATATATATATACGAGTATATTTATTTGATATATTTGCATGTGTGTGCGTGTGTCCTCATTCTGTGGTTCAGTTCATCTTTTCAATGTATTCCTTAACTATATGCTTCACTTCTGCATCCATTTTACTGTCTTTTTGCATCACTTTATGGTATGCTGTCAATCAGCTCTGGGAATCTTGTTCTCTTCATGATGGGAATGTGTTGTCTTAGGGCTCTGCCTTAGTCTGCACAGGATCTGGTATAATGGGGACAAGTTATTTTGCTTTTAGGGCAAAGCAGCTTCTCTGGAATCTACCCCAGCCATATACTTCCAGTTTGTCACTAATTGGGTGATTTGTGAGCCTTTTAACTAGTTCTGCCAGCTGTAATACTACTTTGTAGTCTTATCTGTAATTCACAAACTGTAGTTCTATAGTCTTGTCTGTCATTCACAGACTGTAATCCTATAGTCTTGTCTGTCATTCACAGACTGTAGTTCTGTAGTCTTGCCTGTCATTAATAGACTGTAGTTTTCTCTGTCATTCAGACTGTAGTTCTGTAGTCTTGTCTGTCATTCAGACTGTAGTTCTGTAGTCTTGTCTCATTCACAGACTGCAGTTCTGTAGTCTTGTCTGTCATTCACAGACTGCAGTTCTGTAGTCTTTTCTGTCATTCACAGACTAGTTCTGTAGTCTTGTCTGTCATTCACAGACTGTAGTTCTATAGTCTTGTCTGTCATTCACAGACTGTAGTTCTGTAGTCTTGCCTGTCATTAATAGACTGTAATTTTCTCTGTCATTCAGACTGTAGTTATGTAGTCTTCTCTGTCATTCAGACTGTAGTTCTGTAGTCTTGTCTGTCATTCACAGACTGCAGTTCTGTAGTCTCGTCTGTCATTCACAGACTGCAGTTCTGTAGTCTTTTCTGTCATTCACAGACTGCAGTTCTGTAGTCTTGTCTGTCATTCACAGACTGTAGTTCTGTAGTCTTGTCTGTCATTCACAGACTGTGGTTCTGTAGTCTTGTCTGTCATTAATAGACTGTAGTTCAGTCATCTTGTCTGTCACTCACAGACTGTAGTTCTGTCATCTAATCTGTCATTAACAGACTGGTTCTGTAGTCTTGTCTGTCATTTACAGTCTGTAGTTAGTCTTGTCTGTCATTCACAGACTATAGTTCTGTCATCTTGACTGTCACTCACAGACTGTAGTTCTGTAATCTTGTCTGTCATTCACAGACTGTAGTTCTGTCATCTAGCCTGTCACTCACAGACTGTAGTTCTGTCATCTTGTCTGTCCCTCATAGACTGTAGTTCTGTCATCTAGCCTGTCACTCACAGACTGTAGTTCTGTCATCTAGCCTGTCACTCAGACTGTCGTTCTGTCATCTAGCCTGTCACTCAAAGACTGTAGTTCTGTCATCTTGTCTGTCACTCACAGACTGTAGTTCTGTCATCTAGCCTGCCACTCACAGCTGTAGTTCTGTCATCTATCATTTCACTCACAGACTGTAGTTCTGTCATATTGTCTGTCACTCACAGACTGTAGTTCTGTCATCTAACCTGTCACTCACAGACTGTAGTTCTGTCATCTAGCCTGTCACTCACAGGCTGTAGTTCTGTCATCTAGCCTGTCACTCACAGGCTGTAGTTCTGTCATCTAGCCTGTCACTCACAGGCTGTAGTTCTGTCATCTAGCCTGTCACTCACAGACTGTAGTTCTGTCATCTTGTTCATGTTATTGACTGGGGCTAATGTCACTGCCTCGACCCCCCTCCCCCGTGTAGTTCCTGGGGACCTCTGAAGAGACAAAGAAAGACTAGGACTACTGGCCACCCTCAGGCATGTCATACAAGGTGACACTAATATCAAGTTTATACAACAACTGGCAGCCTCATCATGTCATACTTCTTCTTCTTCTTCCTCGTTCGCCTTCAGACTTCCACATTTATGACTCTAATAAAGGCAGTAGTCAACTCAAGGTTCCGGACATCTCCAAACAGTTTTTCGTTGACAGAAGTGGGTTGTTGCCATATGCTACTCCGTTCATTACTGTAGGTTGGGCAGTACTGCAGCAGGTGTTCGACTGTCATCGGGCTGGTACCGCAGGTGCAGAGATCTGTTGCACCAATTTTGTATTTGTGGTACAGATGGTATCTCAATCTGTTGTGTCCAGTGCGTAGCCGAAAAATGATGACCTGTTCTTTCCTGGATAGTTGATGATATGCATCATTTTTCAAATGGCCCGGGTGCTCTCTTTCCCATTTGGACTTGAATGTAGCCTTTATAGTAGTCTTTGCCGTTGCGTAAGTTGTTTCTATATCATTTTGTTGTAAGGCACCTCCTTCCTTAGCAAGTCTGTCTGCCTCCTCATTTCCTGGTATGTTGCACTGGGCTGGTATCCACTGGATAGTGCACTTGTTGAAGCATTTGGCCAGTCTTTCAAGGGAGATTATCAGATCTTTCAATCCTTTAGTTTGGTGGCTCTTCAGCGCTGATATTACTGAGTGGGCATCTGTAAAGATTACTATTTGTTTTTCTGCCTGTGCTTTGCATTCAATAAGAGTTTCAGCTGCCTGTTTCAGGGCTTCTGCTTCAACATAAGTTATTGCAGTATTTGCCAGTGGCAATTGCCATAGAGTGGATTCTATTCTTTAATTTTATGAGAATGCCGGCACCCCCATTTTCAACTGCATTTTTTGCTGAACCATCAGTATATGCATGTGTCCAAAGCTTTGCTGGAAATTTTTGGTCAATATACTTGGTTGCTATACACTTTCTTTGTGTTTCTGTCTGTGTTCCCTTACTTTCAATGCCTGGAATATCAGATTTTAAATCAAGAAAGCATCTTATTTTCCTCAGTGGGATAGTTGAGCTTGTTGGGATTTTCTTTGCAAATGAGCTTGCTAGCATGGTATTTTTGCTAATTTTTTTCTTTTGCTTGGGCTACAAAGTTAGTTCGCTTGAGCCTGCCTCTTCCTAGCCTATTCATTCTTTGGAACATAGGGTGTCCTTTGAGTCTCTTAAATTTTTCAGCTTGTTTTAGGACTCTGCTGTCACGTCTATCCTCCATTGACTGTAGCCCTATAATGTTTTCCATATGGTTGATTTGTGTGGACTTTAGGGCCCCTGTTATAATACGTGCTGCTTGGTTTTGGAGTCTGTTTACTCTGTCAAAATTTGACTTTGCTGCCGTCGACCAAGCTGTGATGCCGTATTCCATAGCAAGTCTGACTCTGCCTGTGTACAGCTTTTTGAGGATATTCTCATCAGCACCCCATGTGGTACCAGCTAACTTTTTCATGATGGCCATGTGAAGTTTTATATCACTTTGCCAAAAGTCAGGAAAAGACATTGACTGATGATATAGACTAGAAATTCAACACCATTTCAACTATATATGAGGAAAGCAGCAAATCATGCTTGGAATTCCAGGAAAGGAAGAAGCAAGACTGGATAACACCAGAAACACTAAACACCAGAACACTGAGAAAGGAAATGAAAAGAAAGAAAACAGAAGCGAAGTCCCCCAGGTTAAAGCAACTATATAGCAAACAGTACAGTCAGCTGGACAAGGAAGTTAAACGCCAAACCCAAGCCAACAAAAGGAATTTCCTAGACGATCTTGCAAGACAGGCAGAAGAGGCAGCACTGAGAAATGAACAAAGCACAGTATACAAAATAACAAATTCATCAGCGGAAAACGAGGTGCAAACAATATTACATTAGTAAGAGATAAGCAAGGAAATCTCATCACGACAGCAGAGGGACAGGAAACAAGATGGACAGAGCACTTCAGAGAAACTCTGAACAAGGAACCACCAGAGACACAATTGAATGTTCCTGAGGCTGAAAACGATCTAGATGTAAATACAGATATTCCACGAAAAGAAGAAATCCTCACAGCAATCAAAGGGTTAAAGAATGGAAAAGCTCCTGGCCATGATAACTTAAATGCAGAGCTATTTAAGACAGACCCTGAGCTAGCAGCAGAACTATTAGAACCACTATTTGCACAAGTCTGGAAAATGGGGACAACACCATCAGAGTGGAACAAAGGAATAATTGTCAAATTGCCCAAGAAGGGAGATCTTGCAGACTGCAATAATTGGAGAGTAATCCCTCTTCTCTCAGTTCCCAGCAAAATACTAGGCAGGATAATTATACAGAGAATTTCAAAAGCAGTAGACCACAAACTGAGGAAAGAACAAGCAGGATTTAGAAAGAACAGAAGATGTGTAGATTATATATTCACTCTCAGGAACATTATAGAGCAGTGCTCAGAATGGCAAAGACAGCTGTACATTAATTTAGTTGATTTTGAAAAGGCTTTTGACAGCATACACAGGGACAGTTTATGGAAAATACTGAGGGCTTATGGAATTCCAAGCTGCATAGTGTCAATCATAAAAAGCCTCAATGCCAACTTTACGTGTAGTGTTGGGCAGAGCAACCTAACCTTTGAGGTGAAGACAGGAGTATGACAGGGATGCCCCTTATCAACCACTCTATTTTTAACAGTCATAGACTGGGTGATGCGCCAGACAACAGAGGGCAGTCCAAGAGGAATAAGATGGACTACATTTTCTACATTGGAAGATCTGGAATATGCAGATGACATTGCACTACTAGCACATTCACATCAACACATCCAGGAAAAAATGGATAGACTTAATAATTTTAGCCAGCAGGTGGGCTTGAACATCAATTTAAAGAAGTCAGAGGTCATGACGCTCAATGTGAGCAACCCTGAGCCCATATCAGTAAGGAATCAGCAACTGGTACAGACAGACACCTTCACATACCTAGGATGCATAGTAAAACCAGACGGCGGGGCAGGCAAAGACATCAACATCAGAATGAATAAGGCAAGAACAGCCTTTTTTAGCCTAAACAACATCTGGAAGTCCTCTCAATAGAGCACAAGCACAAAATTAAGATTATATCAGAGCTGTGTGCTTTCTGTGCTTCTCTATGGTGCGGAATGCTGGAGAGTTACAGAGAAGGAAATGTCGAAATTGTCCTCTTTTCACACAACATGCCTATGAAAAATTCACAGAATCTTTTGGCCGAATACCATCACCAACCAAGATCTGCTTACTCGGAGCAAGCAAGAGGACATGCACACCATATAGCTGGCAGACGCTGGAACTGGGTTGGCCATGTCCTCAGAAGAGACCCTGATGCCATCACAAGAACAGCTATGCTTTGGACCCCTGAAGGAAAACGAAAGAGAGGCCGACCAAAAACAACCTGGCGGAGGACTGTGGAGGCTGAGATGCAAAGAATGAACCAGAGTTGGGGCACTGTACGAAGGATGGCCACCGACCGAGCAAAGTGGAATCAATTTGTTGTTGCCCTACAAGACGCCACTAGGTGTGATGGCCACTGACTGCTTTGACGGTCGGCGGCTAAGGATCAAAGAAGAAGAAGATGCAAAGTTTTGCCCTTAGCTGTATTTTGTTTATCTGTGATTTCCACGTCATTCGGCGGTCTAGTGTGATTCCTAAGTATGTTGGTGTTTCATCTTCTTGTACTGCCTGCCCATTTAGTTGTAGCTTTGCTTGCTGTGGTTTATTTGACAAGGTTAAAAATAGTGTGTGTAGTTTTTTGTTCATTTATTTTGAGCAACCACTTTCTGGATCAACTTTCAAGGGCTAGCAGTGAATCCTGCATGCGCACTCTTGCTGTGGTGATGTATTCTTCTGAAGTCCACATGGCCAGGTCATCAGCATAGAGGGAGTTGTGGACATTCTTGTGGATGTTTTCTGTTATATCATTTATATATATGAGGAAGAGTGTTGGGGAAAGGACCCCACCCTGTGAAACTCCATGTTCCATTGTAGTCTTTTTGCTTAACTGTCCGTGCACCTGCACTCTAGCTGTTCTGTTTGTTAGGTAGTGGTTGATCCAGTATACATTCTTCCACAGACTCCATATTTAAGCATTTTAACTCTTAGCCCATCTTTCCAAACTTTATCAAATGCTTTCTCCATGTCTACCCAGACTGCTAAAGTGTGCTTTCCTTCTTGGAAAGCATCTTCGATTTCCTGTGCAATGTAGGTGACTTGGTCCTCTGTAGACCTATGTTGCCTGAAGCCTGCCTGTTGGTGCAGTAAAATTTGTTTTTCTTCGAGGTGCCAACTTAATCTGGTATTGACCATTCTCTCCATAAGCTTTCGCGTGCAGCTTAGAAGGCTGATGGGTCTGTAGCTGTTGGGGTCCATTCGGTCTTTGTCCTTTTTGAGGATTGGAACTAGTACTGCTTCTTTCCAGGCTTGTGGTACAATTCCACGCTTCCAGCTATAGTTCATAATCTTGAGGAGGACTTTCTTGGCATTAGGCCCTAGCTCTTTAAGCATGTCATTTGTTACCCTGTCTTTTCCAGGTGACTTTCTTTGTTTAAGGGATACAATGGCTGCCTCTAGCTCTCTCATGGTGAGGTTTGATGTCATGTGCTCTTCTGGAAAAGTTGGTATATTTTGGTAAATTTCTTGCTCTTTGGTAATTTCCTGTTTTCTGTTCCGGTGGAACATTTATCTGGCTCTCAAGTGAGAATTTTTGAGCAAAAACATTAGCTGCTTCTTTCTTTGTGAGTATTTTCTCATTTTGTTGTAGGGCTATTTCCTTATTTTTGCATTCCTCATCATTTAAGGCTTTGGCGAGCCTCCATAATTTTCTTCCATCTTTGTCGAGGTTAAGACTTTCTGTTGTTTTGATCGAACTATTTTTGGCTGAACAGTTTAACGTTTTCCTGTATTTTGCAGAGATAGCTTTGTAAGCGATGTTTGCCTCAACTGTTTTGTCCTTTTCTGCTACATGTCTGGCCTCTGTTATCTGTTCTTCCAGTTCTTTGAGTTCTTCTGTCCAGTACGGCTTATAATCTTTTCTCGCCCCTCGTGGTATTGATTCTAGAGCAGCTTTCAGAACTGCTTTATTAAATCCGTCAGCTATTTCTCCAATTCTTTTGTTTTGGGTGTTTATGGAGCCACAGTATTCATCTGTCAGTGCTGAGAACTTGTTCCAGTTGGCATTTTTGTAGTTCCAGCAGGGTAATGGTTTATGGAAGTGGAGTGTATGTTCCATATTGATCATTAGTTTGATCGGTTTGTGGTCACTGACTGCCAATTGGTTGAGCACAATGCGTTCAATCTTATGGTTGATGTCTCCTGTTGAGAAGGCAAGGTCGGGTGTCGAGGTCGATTGCCATCTTCTTGAGTAGAAGCTGGGTGTATCATCTGCTCTATTGATGAGTTGTAGATATGAGTCAATCTCCCAGTCCTCTACCTCAATGCCACAGGTATCAGCCTCTGTGTAACC
The DNA here is from genome assembly GCA_024509875.1 of Oreohelix idahoensis. Taxonomy (NCBI): domain Eukaryota; kingdom Metazoa; phylum Mollusca; class Gastropoda; order Stylommatophora; family Oreohelicidae; genus Oreohelix; species Oreohelix idahoensis. Next base: position 71,926 of record JAMPIV010016584.1, on the reverse strand, counting down.
CCACCTTTCTGAATGGCTGTTGAAATCACCAACAACCAGGCAGTTGGTGCGCCTAATCTCCATTGTGGCTAGTGAAAGATCTCTATCTGGGGGGGGGCATATAGGTTGTACACTCTAACGGTCTGGTCATCTATCGTGATATCAGCTCCTATAATTTCTGCCTGACCGTTTGTAGCAACAGAAAGCTCTCTGCTAGGCAAGGAGTTTCTGATTAACATGAGTACTCCTCCCTTGTGTCCCTCTCTATCAAGCCGGAAGGTTTCATATCCTCTTACAGAAAATATGTGGTTTGTGTTTAGGTGTGTTTCCTGAATGCAGGCTATGTCAATTTGCTCATCATGTAGTATTTTAGCGAGCGGTAGTTTCTTCTTTAGGACATCTTCTGCATTCCACTGGAGTATATTTAGTGTTCTTTCCTGGGTGATTTGGCCAGTCGCATTTTCCCTAATATTCCGCGCCCTGGCTGCACGATGCGGAAATAGGTGACCACCAGTAGCTTTGGGTGGACCCCTTCGAGGCAGGGGGTCCAGCACTCTTCCCACCTGGCGGGACTCCTTGGGTCGAGCACCATCTCGTTGAGTCATATTTGTGTCTGTCATCTCATGGCGGTTTGCGTTGCACTATGTTGTGCACCTTGTGGCCCAGTGCATCCATCTTCAGCATGCATTTGTTCGGGACTGCTTCCCTAGCCTCTGGTTTTCCGTGACCTTCCTGCAAGGCAGCAGTTGTTTTACATCAGAGTTGTCTCTCCTAGGAGAGCTGTCTTTCCGGACTAACGAGTCTTTCCTACCTGGGTTTGTGTGAAGTTGTCCTTCTCTTAGGTGGATTGTCAACCAAGACTATCATGCTCCTCCTGCACTGATTTTTTTTGCAGGGCTTACTCCCCTGGCTTTAAAGTATAGAGGACAAACAGTGAAGAATGAGGCAAGAAAGCATTTGTCCCATGAAGTGGGGGTGGATTGGTGCAGACCAGAGCATGTACCACTCATCGGTGGGTTCTGCATCTACACCTATAGGGTTCCACCTACTCCTCAGCCTATTTAGTCATACAAGGTGACACTAATATCAAGTTTATACAACAACTGGCAGCCTCATCATGTCATACAAGGTGACAATAATATCAAGTTTATACAACAACTGGCAGCCCCATTATGTCATACAAGGTGACACTAATATCAAGTTTATACAACAACTGGCAGCCTCATCATGTCATACAAGGTGACACTAATATCAAGTTTATACAACAACTGGCAGCCTCATTATGTCATACAAGGTGACACTAATATCAAATTTATACAACAACTGGCAGCCTCATCATGTCATACAAGGTGACACTAATATCAAATTTATACAACAACTGACAGCCTCATCAAGTAAGACACATTGCTACAGAAACCATCACTACAAAATCACAAGAATGATTGATGCAGACTTCCTGTCAGGGCAACAACTGAAGTGGTGACTCCATGCTCCATAAGGAGTGAAAAAGGAAACAAATTATTTGAGCTCCAGTAATGATTATCTCAGCCTTGTACTTCTGTTTGACTATAATATTGATTTGACAGCTCCAGTAATGATTATCTCAGCCGTGTACTTGTGTTTGACTACATTATTGATTTGACAGCTCCAGTAATGATTATCTCAGCCTTGTACTTCTGTTTGACTACAATATTGATTTGACAGCTCCAGTAATGATTATCTCAGCATTGTACTTCTGTTTGACTACAATATTGATCGATTCATTTTCGATACAACATGAGGCTGAGATGCTTGGGAGTCATGACCCAAGTGGGCCCGCCCCCCTTAGAGTGTAAAGGAGTATGTAGGGCCGAAACACTTGTCAGACGGGGGGACTTCTTCTGATGATCAGATTGCTTCCTGTTGTATCGCTCTGTAAAGAGTTTCCTATCATTGATTTGACAGCTCCAGTAATGATTATCTCACCCTTGTACTTCTGTTTGACTACATTATTGATTTGACAGCTCCAGTAATGATTATCTCACCCTTGTACTTCTGTTTGACTACAATATTGATTTGACAGCTCCAGTAATGATTATCTCACCCTTGTACTTCTGTTTGACTACAATATTGATTTGACAGCTCCAGTAATGATTATCTCAGTCTTGTATTTCTGTTTGACCACAATATTGATGTCCTTGTCTCATGTTTGTTCATGAATTTCTGTGTTTGTATTTGTTTATCCTGTATTACCACGTAACTTCAGCTACATTCATTCATACATTACCTGTCAAGTTCCTGTGGAGTATGTCACCCTCAACATACTCATGCTTCCTATCCTGTGCTATCCGTTCAAGGTCTTTTCATGCTTTCTTTATCCATTCAATGTGTCTCTATTTCCCTTATCCTTCTGGTTTTAGCTGTCCTGAACAAGAACTATCTTGTATACTCTATAGTTACTGTATTGAATACATTGTACTTAGCTCCCTTATTCCAGCATTAAAGGAAACTGTGTTAAGTCTATGATTACCTCTGACCAATGATCAACGCAGCAGCAACTACCACAAAGAGAGACTCGTTAGACATGCACTCTGGTTGGCATCCTCCTACCTGTTGTGTTACAGGCTGACAATCTGCTGAAAGAGAAAAACAAAGTCACAGAATAGTGAATGGCTCTTCCTGAGAAAAAGAGAAAAAAAATGAGAGACAGAGAAAGAGAGACACAGAGAGAGACAAGGTAAATGCAAAAATGAATACAACAGACTATAGCTGCAGATGAATTAATCAGAGGTGTCAACTGTCAACATTACCACTGACAGTTATATAGACCAACTAACTGGTGTTATATCAATCAGGTGGCACATTTTTATAATCAGCAACAAATAAAATATGGTTTCACTATTTAAAATTATTCCATTTATCCTCCATTTTAAAACATACAAGTTCAAGATATCTCTGACCTAAAAGCCATATTCATTATCTGCAATCTTTACAGCTATCTGAGCTGAGGCAAATTACTATCAGTTGTTAGATGCCAATGTATGGCTAGAGACAAAACTAATTCAAGACGCTTTTTTTTTTTTGTTGCTCTTTTCAGGCCATGTAGACAATTAATGGCTGTTAATTATATCTATAAAGATTGAATGTGCTAGAAATGTAAAAAAAATAAATAAATAAATATGAAAAATGGTAGTCTGTTTTACAAATAAACAGCAAATATAAAAAGACAAATGATTATCTACTACGCAGTCTATCTAGTTTAGTGTTCATTTACGGAGCTGACTATAGTTTAGTGTTCATTTATAGAACTGACTCTAGTTTAGTGTTCATTTATAGAACTGACTCTAGTGTTCATTTATAGAACTGACTCTAGTTTAGTGTTCATTTATAGAACTTCTTCTTCTTTCTTCTTTGATCATTAGCCGCCGACCGTCAAAGCAGTCAGTGGCCATTACGCCTGGTGGCGTCTTGTAGGGTAACAACAAATTGATTCCACTTTGCTCGGTCGGCGGCCATCCTTCGTACAGTGCCCTAACTCTGGTTCATTCTGTGCATCTCAGCCTCCACAGTCCTCCGCCAAGCTGTTTTTGGTCGGCCTCTCTTTCGTTTTCCTTCAGGGGTCCATAGCATAGCTGTTCTTGTGATGGCATCGGGGTCTCTTCTGAGGACATGGCCAACCCAGCTCCAGCGTCTGCCAGCTATGATGGTGTGCATGTCCTCTTGCTTGCTCCGAGTAAGCAGATCTTGGTTGGTGATGATATTCGGCCAAAAGATTCGGAGAATTTTTCTTAGGCATGTTGTATTTATAGAACTGACTATAGTTTAATGTTCATTTATAGAACTGACTCTAGTGTTCATTTATAGAACTGACTCTAGTTTAGTGTTCATTTATAGAACTGGCTATAGTTTAGTGTTCATTTATAGAACTGACTATAGTTTAATGTTCATTTATAGAACTGACTCTAATTTAATGTTCATTTGTAGAACCGACTCTAGTTTAATGTTCATTTATAGAGCTGACTCGTGTTCATTTATAGAACAGACTCTAGTGTTCATTTATAGAACAGACTCTAGTGTTCATTTATAGAACTGACTATAGTTTAGTGTTCATTTCTAGAACTGACTCTAGTTTAGTGTTCATTTATAGAACTGAATAGTTTAGTGTTCATTTATATAACTGCCTCTAGTTTAATGTTCATTTATAGAACTGACTCTATTGTTCATTTATAGAACTGCCTCTAGTTTAGTGTTCATTTTTATATAACTGACTCTAGTGTTCATTTATGGAGCTGACTTTAGTTTAGTGTTCATTTATAAAACTGACTCTAGTGTTCATTTATAGAACTGACTCTAGTGTTCATTTGTTGAGCTGACTCTAGTTTAGTGTTCATTTATAGAAGACTCTAATTTAGTGCTCATTTACAGAACTAACTCTAGTTTAGTGTTCATTTATGGAGCTGACTCTAGTTTAGTGTTCATTTATGGAGCTGACTATATTTTAGTGTTCATTTATAGAACTGACTCTAATTTAGTTTCATTTATGGAGCTGACTCTAGTTTAGTGTTCATTTATGGAGCTCACAATAGGTAAGTGTTTATTTATGGAGCTGAATACAGTTTAGTGTTCATTTATGTAGCTCACAATAGGTAAGTGTTCATTTATGGAGCTGAATATAGTTTAGTGTTCATTTATGGAGATGACTGAAGTTTAGTGTTCATTTATAGAACTGACTCTTGTTTAATGTTCATTTAAGGAGCTGACTTTAGTTTAGTGTTCATTTATAGAACTGATTCTAGTGTTCATTTATAGAAGTGACTCTAGTTTAGTGTTCATTTATAGAACTGACTCTAGTGTTCATTTATGGAGATGACTCAAGTTTAGTGTTCATTTATAGAACTGACTCTATTGTTCATTTATGGAGCTGACTATAGTTTAGTGTTCATTTATGGAGCTGACTCAAGTTTAGTGTTCATTTATAGAACTGACTCTATTGTTCATTTATGGAGCTGACTATAGTTTAGTGTTCATTTATGGAGCTGACTCTAGTTTAGTGTTAATTTATAGAACTGACTCTATTGTTCATTTATGGAGATGACTATAGTTTAGTGTTCATTTATGGAGATGACTCAAGTTTAGTGTTCATTTATAGAACTGACTCTATTGTTCATTTATGGAGCTGACTATAGTTTAGTGTTCATTTATGGAGCTGACTATATTTTAGTGTTCATTTATAGAACTGACTCTAGTTTAGTGTTCATTTATGGAGCTGACTCTAATTTAGTGTTCATTTATGGAGATGACTCAAGTTTAGTGTTCATTTATAGAACTGACTCTATTGTTCATTTATGGAGCTGACTATAGTTTAGTGTTCATTTATGGAGATGACTCAAGTTTAGTGTTCATTTATAGAACTGACTCTATTGTTCATTTATGGAGCTGACTATAGTTTAGTGTTCATTTATGGAGCTGACTATAGTTTAGTGTTCATTTATAGAACTGACTCTAGTTTAGTGTTCATTTATGGAGCTGACTCTAATTTAGTGTTCATATTTGAGCTGACTCTAATTTAGTGTTCATATTTGAGCTGACTCTAATTTAGTTTCATTTATGGAGCTGACTATAGTTGAGTGTTCATTTATGGAGCTGACTAAAGTTTAGTGTTCATTTATGGGGATGACTTGTTTAGTGTCCATTTATAGAACTGACTCTTGTTTAGTGTTCATTTATGGAGCTGACTTTAGTTTAGTGTTCATTTATAGAACTGACTATAGTTTAGTGTTCATTCATAAAGTGGACTCTAGTTTAGTGTTCATTTACAGAACTGACTCTAGTGTTCATTTATAGAACTGACTATAGTTTAGTGTTCATTCATAGAGCCGACTCTAGTGTTCATTTATAGAACTGACTATAGTTTAGTGTTCATTCATAGAGCTGACTCTAGTGTTCATTTATAGAACTGACTATAGTTTAGTGTTTATTTATAGAGTGGACTCTAGTTTAGTGTTCATTTATAGAACTGAATCTAGTTTAGTGCTCATTTATGGAACTGACTCCTTTAATATTTTTAATGCCAGAAATTTGTATCATCAGTTGTGATACTGTACTGTAATTTATTTTTTCAAAAGGCCCCATGTCTCTTCTCCTTGCATTATTTACACTATTTCTAGGAGGGATTACATCTAATGCACCCCATGCTTCTTCTATTTTCGTTAATTCAGAAGGAGGGATTAAGGTGGAGTTTTATCAATCTGCACTATGTTTCTTCTCTATGAATAGTAGTGAAGTTTAGTCTTGTTTTGTAGAGAATTTATTGCAGTTTTTTTCTATTGGGATGACGGTTAGGTTAAGTGCAGATTTGCACCAGGGTTCTTCTTTTTAAAGCGATTTCGTGCTAAGAGACGTATTTTCGGGATTTAAATAATTGCGGTCATTTTTGTTTTATTAAGCAGTAGAGGGCTGAGCATTATTTCCCGACGGTTAGGAGATCATTCGATACTCCCGTACATTCTTTGTTTAAATGGGGGATGGGGGTAGTGACCTTTACCCATGTACGTAATACTGGCGAGCAGTAACGGTATGAGTCAGAGTTGTTAAAAATTTTGATTGGCTGAGGTCAAACTGTATTGAAATGCAGCGTGATCATTGGGCTTAGAACAAAGGCACGCAATGACGTCAGCGAGAGCAGCGTGGGGGTTTCTGATTATATATACTCACGTAGATTCATAGCCAGTTCTCTCTGATGAAAAATTGCCAGCTGTGTAACCATAGTCAATTTTCGATTGCTCGTAAAGTGGGAAATTCGAATTGGGTAAGCCATTAGTTATTAGCGTGGTACCTTTATTTGATTTTAATAGAGTCCTAGCCGATCAGTAAGTTTTCTTGGGAAGTTAATTTTAAAGCTAAATTTTACTTGTAGGGCCATCAATTATGTTCTTAGAGAGAGTATTGAATGTAAGAGGTCCATATAATTCTTTCTAGAAGGGATAGTAGTATCTAGGAGGATTAAGAGTTGCGATATTAAGGGCGTGCTTGTATTATTTCTAAGAAGATGTGTGGAGAAACCCGCATCTCTGATTTATGTAAATTTACAAAATATTCGGGAGCGCGTGTATTGTATTTCATTGAGAGTTTAATTCTGATAAGTTACGGGAGTGGAGTTGTGAAATTGTAAGCCCATGGGTGCTGTTATTTAATGAATATTAATTCGGGACGATGTTCAGATGGATGGGGAGGAGCGAAGTAACTTTGTGTGAATGCGGGAGCACGTGTTTGTAACTACGGGGTTTTAATTGATAACCTGGTTTTGGGTATAACTTTTGGCAGGATGTATATGCTAGCGTAAAATGGTATACGTTATTTATTGTGCATTGTTGTACTGTGTAATCAGAAGACGAGAGATGAACTTTTATTTCTGATAAAGGAATAAATGGTTATTACATTTTGGGATGTGATTAATTTTACGGAACGGGAATTTAATGATTCCTAGAGAGGTCTAATTTTATTTGGTGTTGATCATTGATCATTTTAGTAATAGTAGTCCAAAGTATTTTCGGACAGGTAGGTCGGCAGTGAAAAATTGTTGTGACTCGTGGCTAGTCATGCAGAACCATTGATTACCAGAGAGGGTATTACCTGGGTGATAGTTACTTTGGAATCGGGTAGAGAAAAGAGAAGGGAGTTGTGTGGGGGAGCTGACTTTTTGGAGCATAAATATTATGTAGATGCTGGAGCAGGAATAGACAGGGGTGTTAGGAAGTAAGGGAGATAGATGTTAAAGACGTGTTAAGTTGATGTGTGGGGTAACTGTTGTATTATTTGTCCCACAGCAAATCGTTCTTCTCAGGAGTAGAAGAGATGAGGCAACGACAGAGGCGAAAGAGAACTGGTGACGCGGTAGTACCGGCGCCAAACCAGTGGGCATCAGAAGGAATGAAACAGTTCTCTTTGCAGTGAAGTCCCCATGCTTCAGCGGGAACGTGTTCATCGTTTAAATCACAAGCTCTAAGCTCGATATACCAACTCCAAAGGAGGCACAACGCCTGGAGGTTGGGTTCGTGTAAATTCGGCCATAATAACGCCGATGGTCCTAAACCCAGAGAGGGATAACCGGGCAGGTGAATCCAGATTTGTCAGTAGTGAAACAGCTACATTTTCAAGTCCAGTATCCAGTCTTTAAACCCTAGTCGTCAGCTACAGAATTTGTGGAGGGAAAAAGGGTTACAATACCTTCTACAGATGTTAGAGCAGAAAGACAGAACTGATAATGAGTTTTGTTGAAGATTATAGCAGAGGACAGCTGCTGAAGTTTTAGTGAGGAAGTTAGTTGTGGAGTAGTGTTCGGGAGTTTTCAGAATAAGCTGTGTAGAAACGAAGTCTTGCAGAGATTGTGTAGACAGTTCGTAGAATTTCCAGCTGACAGTGAAATTAGAATTATAATTTAGAATAGCTAGTTGGAGTGGAGGCTCGAAATCCGAGACCCCACCAAGTTCAGTGTGGTTTTGTTTAATCTTAACTTCTTTCCCCCATACAGGTGTAACTTGTGGGTGAAGGGTTGGGTTGATGATAAATCATTTTTAACTGTGCTTGATTGTTTTCAGGTGTGCTTACACGCACTTTATTTCTTTGACATGTATTTGATTTTTTTGTTGTGTGTAAATAAACTTTAAACTGTAATCTGGATCAGTCACTTTATTTACATACAGTAGCTATTTGTTGTCTGTATCATGGTGTATGTGATCTTAAGTAACCTTATCCCCTTAGGGTAGTTAGAGGTGGTTGAGGCTATAGCTATCTAAGACGTCCGGAGTGGCGAGGGAGAGTCAATCTCAGTTCTCACCCCTCGGAGCCAATAGTTTCAACTTTTCACATTTTCCCTATCATTTTCATCTAAATCTATCTTTTCCAGTCTTTCTCATACTAGGGTCTTGTCTATACACTCAGACACTCTCTAAACTTAAATCCACTTTGTGACATCAGTGTACAGCAGATCCGTTTATTACCTACACATGTTGTATTCCATATTCTCAGAAAATGTTGCTTGAGGCACTGAGTAACTGTGAAACAATAAAATATGGCGGCACTTGTGTGTTCCTGAAGCCCCACAGAGGAGCACACAATAGTAACAATGCAAACTAACATGTGATTAATTGAAAGGTGACTACGGAGGGTTGGGCAGAGACTGGCTACCCCATCCTATTGAATCTTTAAGCCACAAACATATCAACAACAACAATACGAACAAGTCATATTTATACAACTCTGACTGTCAAAGTGCTCAGTTCTATCAAGAAGAAAGACATCAATAAAATAAGAAACTGGATAGAAGCATTAGAATGATGAAACACCAAGAACTATAGAAGCTTCAGTGTTACCCAGTGCTGGTGTAGACAGCTGTTATCATCTGTCAAATGTCATGTTTCCTACCTTTTTGTGCATTTTTTCTAAGTGGAGACACCATCAGGACCATCCAGCCAGGACAATCAAAGTTCTCTGGTGTGAAATGTTTGGCATCACTGGTAGAATTCAGAGTCCCCAAATGTGCCATTATGACACTCCCTGAAAAGGTGCCTTGCTTATTTGTAGTTACATTCAGAACATCCAAGAATAAAGCTATGCAAATAAACAGCAACAGTTTGTTATCATTTGTTTACCTTTTCAATATGCTGACTTTTCAAGTGTTGATGAAATGACATGAAGATACTCCACTAGAAGTATCTGTTGGTGGTCTATAAAACAGGTGTGTGTGTGTGTTGTGAAGAATTCTGAACTGATTCTGAAAATGACCTGTAGGCAACATTCATACTTTTACATTCTCATTTTACATAGGTTATACACACTTAAACCAAGCCTGTGTTTGTACAACATAGAAACTCTTAAGTAGAATTCAAGCCAAGAAACAAAGACTTTTTTGTAATTTTTTCTCATGTTTGCCTAAAAGCAAACACTATTTTAATTACTGACATTCAAATATTCAAAGGCAGTTTTTCACGTTGTATTCAGATCTGCATTCGTTCATACACCAATTTCTGCCCAGAAATTTCATATTTTTCATTATTTTAAGGGAGTTATTTGTATAGCTTGCCTAGTTTCTGCTAATACAGTCCACCATTAAAATCCTTTGATAGCCAGTCCTGTATCATTCATTTCTTTGTTACCAACATATTCCTATGTCATCTTTTCTTCTTCTTCTACGATCCTTAGCAGCCAACTGTCAAAGCAGTCAGTGGCCATCATGCCTGGTGGTGTACGTCATCTATTACTGTGACATTTATTGATATGTTAATTTAACAAGAGGCAAGAGCCAATCAGTTCAAGTATTGAGCAATCAATTTAGAAGATCTTTTAAGCAGCACATCTATAAAATTTAATTACACTGTAATTAATAGTATTTGTTCACACTTGCCAGATTTTGTCATGAACGCTGGTTATATTTTGTTACTGTGTCTTTTGCTGGGAGGCAGGGTCTGTACACTATGTGTATAAAACGTGAAGAAACAAAAGCAAATGCAGGTGACGAAACTGTGGAAACAGTAATTGGAAACAAAAGCAGCAGGCTAGAAAGTGAAATCTTCAATCTTGTATTCATAAAAAAATGTGTGCTGCTTCAGGCAGTGACAGAAAGAGATAGACAGGTAAAACATTTTCTCAGTTGTCATGACTGACATGTCATATCTACGTATAACTTAAACTCTAGCATACATTATCACAATATTTTTGTGCACATGTCCCAGATCTATGAATCAATTTTTCAAAATCCACCACACCAAATCCACAAACATATTACAGAAAAACTTTGCATACAAAATTCAAAATCTACACACACACACTCTCTGATATCCTCACATACAATATTCCACATCCTTGCATACATTGCCTCAAGTATAAAAAAGCCGCAGCAACACTGAAAGCTCAAATTAGCAAAGATTATAAAATGCACGTCTACACTGAGAGCATCTGTACAAGCAAATAACTTGACATTACTGACACACGGATTGAAACACAAATAATAACTTAAAACAGGAAGGTGACTGTTTGGCTTGTTAAGATATTCACAATTGATACCTTCCTTAACACAAATCTAGACGGTGATAAAATAACATGAGTCTCGTCTGGAACAAATGGTCAGGAAATAAATTATAGAAAATTGTTTTTTTTAACAACATGGATACTGATAACTGAATATTGTACATCTCAAAAAACAAATGTATTAATACGGGCCTTGTCTGGAAATTAATATCAGGAAATAAAATACATTAACTGTTTTTTGATGATGCTGATACTGAAAAATGTGCGTGTATAAGTATGTGTGTACGCATGTACACATACATACACACATATATAAAACAGCTGGCATATTTTGGTCTCTTCAAGAGTACTGTAGCTCAGATTTACAAAATACACCTGCCATACACAAGATGAGCATGGAATAAGTCTGGCCTGTCTAATAATTAAATGTTGGTTTCTATTTTCTCTCCGTCTGCTGTCGGAGTTGTGATAATATTGTTACTGTCTGCGCTATTGCTCCTCCCGATGTGAACACTGGAACGTGGCAGTGTGTTGCTGTTACTGTTATTTGTGTGAGCAGTAGCTCTGGGGAGTGTGCCGTTGCGGCGTGTGGACCCGTGGTGAAATAAGTTGTGGTGGTGATGGCGGGGCGATGAACCATTTGCTGTGTGCTCCTCTTGCAGATGCTTACAATATGCAGCCATGACTTGGTGAAGAAACAAGTAGTCTTCCTATTTAATAAAAAAAAAAAAAAGAAGACAATCAGACACAATTAGACATGTTCATTAACCCTATATACGATAAATGATGAGGAGAGATGAGGGTACAAGCAGACAGCTACTACTGGATATCAGCATTATCATTACCTTTCAACTCCTCCACAAGTGTAGGCCTTAACAAGATGTATGCCAAGTATCCACCTTGGGATGTCTGCATCATTGTCCTGCCTATGCCCTTTAATTTCAGTCACCAGTTCTCTTCTCCATCTTCCTCTACCTCTCTTACCCCAAGGATTCCACAATAAGTACTGTCTTATAAAGCTATCAGTAGGTGTTACTCAATGTGCTGTCTTATAAAGCTATCAGTAGGTGTTGCTCAATGTGCTGTCTTATAAAGCTATCAGTAGGTGTTGCTCAATGTGCTGTCTTATAAAGCTATCAGTAGGTCTGCTCAATGTGCTGTCTTATAAAGCTATCAGTAGGTGTTGCTCAATGTGCTGTCTTATAAAGCTATCAGTAGGTCTGCTCAATGTGCTGTCTTATAAAGCTATCAGTAGGTCTGCTCAATGTGCTGTCTTATAAAGCTATCAGTAGGTCTGCTCAATGTGCTGTCTTATAAAGCTATCAGTAGGTCTGCTCAATGTGCTGTCTTATAAAGCTATCAGTAGGTCTGCTCAATGTGCTGTCTATCCATATTGGAATATATTATCTACAAGAATATACTATTTACAATTGTAGGTTTCCACAAATCATATTCCCTCTACTGAGAATCGAACTCTGTACCTTTAGAATTTGAGGCGGACGCCATACCTCTTAGCTACTTCAACCCCCTGTGCTGTGATCCTCCTTGTGTGATCTAAGGGAGGAGATCGGAACACTTATGGAGTTGTCCATGTCCAATGAAGATAGTCCTTAAAACCAAACCAAAGCAAACCAAATTACAAACAAAACCTGCAGTACCAAGCAAACAAATGATCTCATGTCTTTTATTGACTGCTTATGCTATGAAGTGTCAATGGTGGTGATAACTGTTGATCTCTGATCCAGCGTTATCTACTGTGGCCTGGTGGTGTGCCATCTGGCTATACATCTTTCAAATGTCTTGTTAAGCCCTCAATCTATTTTTCAAATAATGTGTTTTAATTTGTTCGTTCTTCAGCTGCCTGTGGAGTATGGGGGGGTTCCAACAAGTTCAGGCCAACAGTCCCTGTTCTGTGACATCTGTTCAAGGTCGTCTTCTTTATCCCATGTAAGTCTGTTTCAGGTTCCATTCTCTATGTGTCTTTGTTAACCCCTTCTTCTTGTGTTTTTGTTGCCCCTTCTAGTGTGTTTTTATTGCTCCCTTCTCCATATGTTTTTGTTGACCCCTTTCTGAATGTTTTTGTTGACTCCCTTTCCACGTTTTTTTGTTGACCTCTTGCCCATTCTTTTTTCTTTACCCTTTCTTTAGGTGTTTTTGTTGACCCCTTCTCTAGGTGCTTTTGTAGACCCTTTCTGTGTTTTTGTTGACCCCTTCTCTAGGTGTTTTTGTTGACCCCTTCTCTGTTTTTGTTAATCCCTCCTCCATGTGTTTTTGTTGACCCCTTCTTTGCATGTTTTTGTTGATCCCTCCTCCATGTTTTTTTGTTGACCCCTTTTCCACATGTTGTTGATGACTGCTTCTCCATGTGTTGTTATTGACCCTTTCTCTGTGTGTTTTTTACCCCTTCTCCATGTGTTTTTGTTGACCCCCTTTCCACGTGTTTTTGTTGACCTCTTCCCCATGTTTTTCTTGACCCCTTCTCTGGGTGTTTTTGTTGACCCCTTCTCTATGTATTTTTGTTGACCCCTTTTCTATGTTTTTATTGACCCCTTCTCCATGTGTTTTACCACTTCTCCATGTGTTTTTGTTGACCCCTGCTCTGCATGTTTTTGTTGTCAACTTCTCTGCATGTTTTTGTTGTCAACTTCTCTGCATGTTTTTGTTGATCCCTCCTCCATGTATTTTTGCTGACCCCTTCTCTACATGTTTTTGTTGACCCTTTCTCCATGTTTTTGATTACCCCTTCTCCATGTGTTTTTCCCCTTCTCCACGTGTTTTTGTTGACCCCTTCTCTAGGTGTTTTTGTAGACCCTTTATGTGTTTTTGTTGACCACTTCTCTTCATGTTTTTGCTGACCCTTTCTGCACATTTTTAATGACCCCTTCTCCGTGTGTTATTTACCACTTATCCGTGTGTTTTTGTTGACCCCTTGTCTGTGTTTTTGTTGATCCCTCCATGAGTTTATGTTGACCCCTTCTATGTGTTTTTGTTGATCCCTTCTCTGCATGTTTTTGTTGATCCCTCCATGTTTTTGCTGACCCCTCCTAAATGTATATTTGTTGACCCCTCCTACATGTGCTTTTATTGACCCCTTCTCTATGTGATTTTGCTGACCCCCTTCTCTATGTATTTTTGTTGACCCCCTTCTCTTTGTATTTTTGGGAAGTTTTTCTAGCTTTAAGTTTCTACGAGATGTGGTAGACAGCGCTCCACTAAACTCTCTCGTTTTCTATTGTTTTTTTCCATCGTGCCTGTTAGGGTACAGCATTACTAGTCTTTGATCCTTTCTGAAACCCAAGTAAAACAGGAGTGCTTATCACATTTTCATAACGGTAAAAAATGTTTGGGGATTCGGCCACAATTCTAAGGACCCTATCCATGTTAAAAGTGTTATTCTGTCCTTAACTGTGACCTAATAATTAACACAAAGAATGCTTATAATAACCTTTCCTCACCTTTGATCTGAAGATGCCAGGCCTTTTGTAGTGGTAGAGTTTGCACACCTGGTAAAAGTCAGTACATCTTTCAGACAACAGCTCATCTCTCAGTGTCCACAGTGCGCAGAATGTGCCAGCTTCAACACCGCCAAACCTATAGAGAAGGCGCTGGAAACTAAGCAAGTGGGAGGAGCCTCAAAGTAGAACAAACATGTACAGTTTTCTAAGACAGATTTCAGCACCCAGTTTCACGTATACAGATTACCATACCTTAACTACTTTCAATCTTTGGCCATATGACCTACAGCTGGTACTGTACAATCATCTTTACTACTTTCAATCTATGGCCATATGACCTACAGCTGGTAATGTACAATCATCTTTACTACTTTCAATCTTTGGCCATATGACCTACAGCTGGTACTGTACTATCATCTTGACTACGTTCAATCTATGGCCATATGACCTACGGCTGGTACTGTACTATCATCTTGAATACTTCCAATCTATGACCATATGAAATACAGCCATACCTTAACTACTTTCAATCTATGGCCATATGACCTACAGCTGGTACTGTAATATCATCTTGACTACTTCCAATCTATGACCATATGAAATACAGCCATACCTTAACTACTTGCAATCTATGACCATATTACCTAAAGCCAGTATACCTCGATTGCACTTCCAACAAGTATGCAGTGACTGTTGGCTGAACCTGTACTTCTCCAGAGAGATCAATCTCTGCACTCTACAACTTGTTTACTTCCTGCCAGGTCAGGTTGGCAGTTGTCACAGTTTTATTCTACTGATAATTTCCTGTCTCTTTGACACATTGTCCTGTTGCCCCCTGTTGTCTGGGGGGGGGAAGGGGGGGGGGGGAAGGAGGAGAATGACAGAAAGTATAGAACAGCTTCTGTCTCTGTCATCATAATGTCAACTAATGTAAGACTGCACATGGGGGCCCGCAAACTCATCAGGTCAAGGAGACTGCTACAGAAACCACCACAGCTACAAGTCTTCCATATAAAGAACTGCTGCAGGTTGTGGCTCTACCCATGCTCCATAGGGAGTGAACAGGAACATGACAATGGATGATGATTGTTCTGTTATCTCCTAGGGACTTACTTACTTTTGATTTCCATTTATTTATCAACTCTTGCTGTGATGTGTCAATGGAAGCTGAAGTTGGCACTCTAGAGCCAAGTACGTTTTATAGGCTGATGTGAGACTGTGCCGTTGTAGGATTTCTGTAATACTGCCTCTTGATCTTCCCCATGCCCTAAAACCTGATCATCCACTGTTGTAGGTGTTTAGTGGTAATTGATCATCCACTATTGTAGGCGTTTAGTGGTAATTGATCATCCACTATTGTAGGTGTTTAGTGGTAACTGATCATCCACTATTGTAGGTGTTTAGTGGTCACTGATCATCCACTATTGTAGGTGTTTAGTGTGACAACTTGCCCAATCTTCTCTTCATTTTTTTTATTATTTACGTGACATCGTTTTTTTCTCATCCTCAATGCATGATCGCAAAGTCCCGGGAATTGTCACTGGCGGAAATTCTCCTAGCATTCAGTATTTTCTCCTCGCTATTTTTAGATACGACGTCATTGTTGACCAATGACCTCGGTAGCTAGGAACCTGTTTTAATTTAAGACTGCTTAAGCTGATAAAACCAGTTTATGCCACTTTAGGAAGACCCCACGTGACTTTTAACGCTATTGATTGGAGCGTTTATTTGACGCTAATGTCACATGATGCACGCTATGGATCACGTGTCCAAGCGGAAATGACCCGCTAAAAGGCGGCAACACGAGCATTCTTCACTTGCCCGGAACCCTTGAGACAGCTAGGTCTAACCCAATTATCGGCGAATTCTCGCATTAAAAGCACTGAAGCCACGTGTCTAATTGTGGGTTAGCGTCCATCTTTGAGTAGGTAAGTGAAATCTCGCTAGAATATAATGTGATGAAATGTGTAGTACATTGCAAAATCGACGCAAGATTGGTATGTTTACTTTATTCATATTTTTGTTTTACGATCACATCCAGCCACATGTGATCGGGTATATTTTATGATCCCACGGGATATGTACATGTTCATAATAATGTATAACGGGAATATATATATATATAGCTATTAATTTCCATATTATTTGATTATTTTCGACCCGACGTTTAGACTAACGGAAATTAATAGTAACGATAATGTTGACCGACCGTGACATATATTCATTATAAATTATATGACGAGGCGACCAGACATGAAGTGTGTGATAATGTTGTCAGACAATTCTAAAAACACGGATGTCCAATTATTTGTTAAATTCATCATAATGACATGACGATTAGGCTAGAGGCACAGAACTAGAATACTGTTGCCGACATTTCTATGATAAATTTGGTGGGTTTAACTGACATTTATAATAATTCATCGGTTTAAGCTGACGATAAATCAGTCTAAAGAATTATAATACTGCCACTGGGGCAGAGAAATATAATAAAGGACAGACAGGAGAAACTTGAATTCAAGATTAGACTCTAGACATATGATGTTAGAGACTAAAATCTGAGGTGACGGGCAGAGGGACGGCTTAGGGAAAGACTGCTTTCTAAAGCTAGAAAATTAATGAAGCCGTCGTATTTGTCTTCAGTCTATGGTGGAGCCTTGCACGACAGTCCAATCTCAGCGCAGAATACGGAGTCGAGCACAGAGAAGGCAAATCCGAACCATTCAAGACCTACCGGGGCAACGTCAGGAGACCGGAGAACTAACCACACTTCACTATCAGCCAGGGGCTGAAAAGCTAAGTCCACGAAAAAGGAACCTCACTACATCAATGCCTAGTTTAGTCATCCATGATGAAAAACACTTGAATTGTGAGACACATAATACATACAGCAGACACTAATTCCATCGACAATACTATCATTCACCATCTATTCACTTTATTGCAATAAACCAATTGGGTGTATATACTGTACCCCACGCTTTGTTCCTTCCATTAGATGTTGAATATTGTCTATGTTTATCTTCCTTTATAAGGGAGGGGTGGCTCGTAAAATATAATATAATTTAAAGAATAATAATAATAGATAACTGAGAAGGGGACGACGGTAGCGAGAGACCAAATATCTCCTTACAATCTTTTCCAGAACTGTCGAGTTAGGAGAATTTACCCTCTTCGTCACCCTTCGGAAGTGGGAAAACCCAGCAGGGATTCCTTGAGCCAAATCTTCCACATCAGATCTATTATTTCCTCTAAATAATTCTCTTATCCTTTAAACGCTACGTGACACTGGTGTCTCGGTCCGGGATTTGAACTTATGTATTTTATCATACCTCTGGGATAGTATCATCCATTCAGTCATTACAGTATACCATTTTAACACATGTATTTTCACACAGTGAGCTCTAGAAAGACAGAAAACATTTTTTTCTAGAAATTCAGGCATTGATTGGTGAATCCCTTTATATATGTTGTGTTTAATTAAGTTAGTTCTTGATTTTGTATTTCATTGAATTACAGACCTTAAGTCTCCATAACTGTAGTAATTTCATTCTACAGCAGTCGGATAAATAATTAGTATTTACTTGTTGCTAGAAATACTATTGGAAGGTAGCACTAGCTTACTCAGTGTGGACTTTAACTGCAAAAAGATGGCTGAAATAGTTAAGCTTAAGGCAGCACTAGGGGAGGCCGGTCGAGATCTAGGTTATAGTGGGGTGGACCTTGCAAATTATGTCAGTGTCGAGACTGATAAGTATTACGCTCGAGAAACAGCGAAAGCTGAAAGAGAAGAGCGAATAAAGTTAGCAGAAATAGATGAGAGGATAAAAGCTGTAGACGCTAGAGAAAGAAGCGAGAGAGATGAACGCGAGCATGCATTGAAGATGAAGCAGTTAGAGATGCAGGGACAAGCTCAAAGAGTTGAACCAGTAGCCGGTGCGACCGCATCTACCTCCTCAGGCAACCTATCGCCACGGTCAGATGATATGCCTTCCTTGCACGCAGGGGGCACCGGACCTTTGCCATCCTCACTCATGTCAACTTTGGGACCTTTGACGTTTCCATTTGAAGCTTTCTCGGAACAAGCCGACTCGATCGATAGGTATCTCGACAAATTTGAGAAGTTTGCCACCACGTTTGGTTTGGAGAAGAGCAAATGGAACCTGAAACTGTCGCAAGGGCTTAGAGGAACTGCTTATGACGTGTATAGCAAGCTTCCTCCAGGTTTACAGGATGACTACGACTCTGTGAAAAAGGCACTATTGGTTCGTTATGAGCTACATGCTGACGCCTATAGGAAGAGGTTCCGTAACTCTAGGAGGGAAGTCGGAGAGAACTTTGCTCAGTTTGCTGCGAGACTGGATTCCTACGTGGAGAAGTGGGGTGCCCTAGGGAATTTTACTCATGATTGGGAAGGCCTGAAGGAAATGGTCATGATCGAACAACTGAAGGACACCATGACTTCCGACATGAGAAGATTCCTGACAGAGAATGGGGCCAGCACTTTAGAATCCATAGTCCAGTTAGCGGAACGATATCAGGCAGCACTATCAGAGAATCCACCACCCAGACGGAAACAACCAGATTACGTACCTAGACAGACAGCTCAGTCACACATGGACCCCCAAGTGAAACCACCGTATACTAACTTCAAAAAGCATGACAAGCCAGACTACAAGACTACTCAGAGATCTAATTTCCAGCAGCAGAGGCAAGGGGAAAAATGGTGTAAGCACTGTAGAACCATCACCCACAATACGCAGGAGTGCAACCGGAAAAACCCACCTCATCATGCTGCCTGCTTACGTAAAAGTGCCGCAAGGGGAAATGGACCGGAAGAACCTCTGGACAAACCCCGACATCCCCCGGTCGTTGAGACAGTCCTCGTAAATGACCAAGAGGTGACCTGCCTTTATGATACAGGCCTTGCATTCGACGCAGTTGTCTGTGCATCCCTAGTCAAGCCTGACCAGATGACAGAAGACACTATAGAAATACAAGGACCTACTAAAAGTGCAGCACCTATGCGTTTGGCCATAGCCAAGATTAAGGTCAAATCAAAATATGTGACTGGGGAAATCCGTGCAGCGATCTTGGACGACCCTATTTATCCCTTGATCTTAGGGTGTAGGTATGTGTTTTTGGGAGAACCCATTCACCCTCTGGTTGTGGCGGCTGTCACCACTAGAGGACAGGCCAAACGGAATACGGAGTTGGAATCCCCACCCAACATCCTTCCTGAGGAATTAAAAAAGGCACAAACGGAGGATCAATCTCTAGCACCCTGCTACAAAAAACTACCGAGAGCGCACACTCCTCTCCAAAAGGGAGACTTCTACAAGAAAAATGGGCTGTTGCATCGGAAAGCAGGAAATGGAGGACAGGAACATGGGCAACTTGTGGTTCCATCAGCATACCGAGCCCAGGTCCTAGAAATGGGCCATGCCCTTCCGTTTAGTGGCCACATGGGCATAAGTGCCACGATTCAGCGTATTTCATGTCATTATTATTGGCCAGGTATCAACGCCGATATCCAGAGATATGTGAAATCATGCCCGCAGTGCCAGAGGACAGCGCCGAACCACTGGACGGCCCCAGCCACTCTGGGAGAAATGCCAATCTTGGGCACACCCTTCGAACGAGTAGCGGTGGATATTGTGGGTCCACTTACTCGTAGCAAAAAGAGAAACAGTTATATACTCACGTTAGTGGATTGTTGCTCCATGTGGGCAGAGGCAATTGCTATGCCCGCCTGTGATTCTAAGCATGTTGCTGAGGCTCTGCTCACCATATTTACTCGGCTAGGGTTTCCGTCACAGATCCTGACAGATAATGGTTCCCAATTCCGAGGAAAACTCACCGAGGAAGTGTTTAGGATATTTCAGGCCCGACATATCCACACCTCTCCCTACCACCCCCAGGCAAATGGCCAGGTGGAGCGGTTTAACGGGACCCTTATTTCCATCCTTCGGAAACTTGCGCAGGAAAAACCAGAGAGCTGGGATCAATACTTACCCGCAGCACTATTTGCTTACCGCGAAGTACCCCACAATTCTACTGGGATGCCTCCTGCCACATTGCTGTTTGGTAGACCTATAAAAGGACCTTTAGAGGCACTGTTACGTACTTGGACAGATGATAAAGCTGATGAGACGGTCACCTCTGCATCCCAATACGTGAAGGAGTTGACCCAACGCCTTAAAACAGGATGGGAACTGGCGAAGGAAAATGTACGCCGTGCCCGTCGTAAACATGCGCGTTACTACAACCGCACTGCGAAGGATAGGGAGCTAGAAGTAGGAGAACAGGTATTATTACTCCTGCCCAGTAGCAATAATAAATTGCAAATCGGGTGGAGAGGTCCATATAAAATTGTTGAGAAAATGTCGCGCACCAATTACAAGATTGCCATAAAGGGGAAGCAGAAAATTTACCACATAAACCTGCTGAAGCGATATTATGAAAGACCAGGTGCAGAACCAGCACATTTCCTGACACTGGCTATTGCGACGGAAACTGAGGCAGAACCCCTGACCTCCTGTGAATACCCTCTTCGTCAGTGCGAAACTCATCAAGATGTTCAGATTAGTTCAACTTTAACGGAGGATCAGCAGGCACGGGTTCAACAGTTGTTGAGAAAACACTCTAGTACACTCACGGATAAACCTGGCATGACCAACCTGATAGAATTTGATATGAAGCTAACAGACCTCGCCCCGGTACGAGTTAAGAACTATCCTGTTCCTTATGCTAAAGCAAAGGCATTGAGTGAGGAAATCGAGTACCTGCTTAAGGAAAATATTATCTCAAAATCAGAGTCGCCTTATAGTGCGAGTGTAGTGTTGCTTAGAAAATCCACAGGAGAACATCGCCTCTGCATAGACTACCGAAGGCTCAACGCTGTAACGGAATTTCAAGCGGAGCCCTTACCGGATCAGAATCAGCTTTTCACCAAGCTGAGTAGAGCACGATACTTTTCGAAGATAGACCTTAGCAAAGGGTACTACCAGATCCCGGTAAAAGAGGAAATTCGACATATGTTAGCATTTAGTACTTCTGAAGGCCATTACGAGTTTAATGTATTGCCATTTGGGCTAAGCAACGCCCCAAGCGTCTTTACTCGTATGATGAGGAAGCTACTGGAACCCCTGAACCACCCTGGGATAAGTAATTTCATGGACGACATACTTATTGCCACGAACACCTTGAGGAGCACCTGGACGCAGTTTCCCTACTCTTCGAAAGACTTAGAGAAACAGGACTCACCGCTCGCCCTACAAAATGTCAAATTGCCTGCGAGCAACTAGAATTCCTGGGACACACTATCTCGCATGGATGCATGTTCCCAGATGCGCGTAATATTGAGAAGTTACAGCGGGCCCCACGACCCCAGACTAAAAAGGATGTAAGGTCATTTGTGTCTCTATGTGGCTTCTACCAGAGATATATTAAAGATTTTAATACCCTGAGTGCGCCATTGACCGCATTAACCAAGAATGGGAACCCGGACAAAGTAACCTGGACAGCGGAGTGCGAAAATGCCTACACGCTGCTGAAGGAGAAACTCACAGCTAGGCCAATTCTGCGACTGCCTGACTTAACTCTGAACTTTACGCTGCGAACAGATGCTAGCAATATAGGGATAGGAGCCACTCTCCTGCAGCCTAGTGATAGACCTTCTGCAACTCTATTCCCCATCGCATATGCTAGTAGGAAATTGAACCCTGCTGAACAGAACTACTCTACCATCGAACGAGAATGTCTGTCGCTAATATGGGCTGTGCAGAAGTTTCAACCATATTTATACGGGAAAAAGTTCACGGTGCAGTGTGATCACCAACCGTTGATATTTCTTGCAGCGTCGAAGAACCTTAATGCCCGGCTTATGAGATGGTCACTCCTGTTGCAGCCATATTCCTTTCACATAGAATACATACCTGGGAAGAACAACGTAGGGGCAGATTTTTTTGAGCAGACATCCGGACGCAACCGAGGAGATATGAGAAACTGGAAAAGAAGAGGAAGACAGGACAAGAGGAGTTGGTCGGAACGTCAAACTTGAGGAGGGGCTTGTGTGACAACTTGCCCAATCTTCTCTTCATTTTTTTTATTATTTACGGACATCGTTTTTTTTCTCATCCTCAATGCATGATCGCAAAGTCCCGGGAATTGTCACTGGCGGAAATTCTCCTAGCATTCAGTATTTTCTCCTCGCTATTTTTAGATACGACGTCATTGTTGACCAATGACCTCGGTAGCTAGGAACCTGTTTTAATTTAAGACTGCTTAAGCTGATAAAACCAGTTTATGCCACTTTAGGAAGACCCACGTGACTTTTAACGCTATTGATTGGAGCGTTTATTTGACGCTAATGTCACATGATGCACGCTATGGATCACGTGTCCAAGCGGAAATGACCCGCTAAAAGGCGGCAAAACACAAGCATTCTTCACTTGCCCGGAACCCTTGAGACAGCTAGGTCTAACCCAATTATCGGCGAATTCTCGCATTAAAAGCACTGAAGCCACGTGTCTAATTGCGGGTTAGCGTCCATCTTTGAGTAGGTAAGTGAAATCTCGCTAGAATATAATGTGATGAAATGTGTAGTACATTGCAAAATCGACGCAAGATTGGTATGTTTACTTTATTCATATTTTTGTTTTACGCTCACATCCAGCCACATGTGATCGGGTATATTTTATGATCCCACGGGATATGTACATGTTCATAATAATGTATAACGGGAATATATATATATATAGCTATTAATTTCCATATTATTTGATTATTTTCGACCCGACGTTTAGACTAACGGAAATTAATAGTAACGATAATGTTGACCGACCGTGACATATATTCATTATAAATTATATGACGAGGCGACCAGACATGAAGTGTGTGATAATGTTGTCAGACAATTCTAAAAACACGGATGTCCAATTATTTGTTAAATTCATCATAATGACATGACGATTAGGCTAGAGGCACAGAACTAGAATACTGTTGCCGACAGTTCTATGATAAATTTGGTGGGTTTAACTGACATTTATAATAATTCATCGGGTTAAGCTGACGATAAATCAGTCTAAAGAATTATAATACTGCCACTGGGGCAGAGAAATATAATAAAGGACAGACAGGAGAAACTTGAATTCAAGATTAGACTCTAGACATATGATGTTAGAGACTAAAATCTGAGGTGACGGGCAGAGGGACGGCTTAGGGAAAGACTGCTTTCTAAAGCTAGAAAATTAATGAAGCCGTCGTATTTGTCTTCAGTCTATGGTGGAGCCTTGCACGACAGTCCAATCTCAGCGCAGAATACGGAGTCGAGCACAGAGAAGGCAAATCCGAACCATTCAAGACCTACCGGGGGCAACGTCAGGAGACCGGAGAACTAACCACAACACTTCACTATCAGCCAGTGGCTGAAAAAGCTAAGTCCACGAAACAGGAACCTCACTACATCAATGCCTATTTTAGTCATCCATGATGAAAAACACTCTAATTGTGAGACACATAATACATACAGCAGACACTAATTCCATCGACAATACTATCATTCACCATCTATTCACTTTATTGCAATAAACCAATTGGGTGTATATACTGTACCCCACGCTTTGTTCCTTCCATTAGATGTTGAATATTGTCTATGTTTATCTTCCTTTATAAGGGAGGGGGGGCTCGTAAAATATAATATAATTTAAAGAATAATAATAATAGATAACTGAGAAGGGGACGACGGTAGCGAGAGACCAAATATCTCCTTACAATCTTTTCCAGACCTGTCGAGTTAGGAGAATTTACCCTCTTCGTCACCCTTCGGAAGTGGGAAAACCCAGCAGGGATTCCTTGAGCCAAATCTTCCACATCAGATCTATTATTTCCTCTAAATAATTCTCTTATCCTTTAAACGCTACGTGACATTTAGTGGTAACTGATCATCCACTATTGTAGGTGTTTAGTGGTCACTGATCATCCACTATTGTAGGTGTTTAGTGGTCACTGATCAGGCTCCATTCTCATGACATGGCCAAACCACTTTATTTTCTCTCCTTCTATATATCTGAAGCAAGATGCAGTTCTTACCGTTTTTCTGCCATAATCATTTCTCATTCTGTCTCTCCTGGTAACATTAATAGCTTGTCTTGCTTCTGTCTCTCCTGGTAACATTAATGGCTTGTCTTGCTTCTGTCTCTCCTGGTAACATTAATGGCTTGTCTTGCTTCTGTCTCTCCTGGTAACATTAATGGCTTGTCTTGCTTCTGTCTCTCCTGGTAACATTAATGGCTTGTCTTGCTTCTGTCTCTCCTGGTAACATTAATGGCTTGTCTTGCTTCTGTCTCTCCTGGTAACATTAATGGCTTGTCTTGCTTCTGTCTCTCCTGGTAACATTAATGGCTTGTCTTGCTTCTGTCTCTCCTGGTAACATTAATGGCTTGTCTTGCTTCCGTCTCTCCTGGTAACATTAATGGCTTGTCTTGCTTCTGTCTCTCCTGGTAACATTAATGGCTTGTCTTGCTTCTGTCTCTCCTGGTAACATTAATGGCTTGTCTTGCTTCTGTCTCTCCTGGTAACATTAATGGCTTGTCTTGCTTCTGTCTCTCCTGGTAACATTAATGGCTTGTCTTGCTTCTGTCTCTCCTGGTAACATTAATGGCTTGTCTTGCTTCTGTCTCTCCTGGTAACATTAATGGCTTGTCTTGCTTCTGTCTCTCCTGGTAACTGTGACGAAAGTACTGAGATTCTGTCTTTCAAATGGCCCATGTCTTTTTCTCCTTGCATTTGTTCACTATTTTTAGGAGGGATTACAGAAAAATCCTTCTCCATGTTTCTTCTCCTTCTATTAATTACGTTTTTTTCAAGATGAGATCACGATGGAGTTTGATCTATGTGTTTAGAATGGGGGTGTAGGGAATTAGAAAGTATTATTCTAGATTAAGATTATAGAGGCTAGATCAGGATTTGCACCAGTGTCCTTTTTTTAAAGATATTGCGTGGCCATATACGCATTTTTCGGGAGTTAAATTATTTGCGGCCATTTTTGCTTCATTTCCGCAGTATAGGGCTAGGCTTAATCTCGTTTCTTTGTCTAAAACCCATGCACGTTACATCAGAACGATCTAAGGTTCTGATTGGCTGAGAGCTAACTGCAGTTGAAATGCAGAGCTCCGATTGGCTTTAGAACCACGCCGCGCATATGACGTCATGAAGTCGGCGCGTGGGGGTCTTGATTATAAAAGGCCTATATTTCATAGCCTCTTTCTCTTTTAATGAAAAATTGCCAAAGCTGGGTGCCAGAAGCATATTGTCGATTGCCTTCAGTTGGACATTCGAGATTTGTAGGTACCGGCTTTGTGGGAATGAGAGCGGAATTTTGAGACCACAAAATTTCTCCCACGGCAAAGTTGGGGCATTCGCAGAACCGCAAGGGTTTTACGTTAGTTGCCAGTAGTGGAAGGAGAGGAAGAAAATACGTTTTCCCAGCCAGGGGAAGACATTTTCCAGCGAATAGGATTTTTGTGGATAAATCCTGAGCTCTGACGCTCGTTACACACGCAGATTTGGCAGGCTGCCAGCGTTGTGGTAATTTTATGTTCGCTTCTTCACGGCCATAATAAAGCCGACGGCCCAGTTATAGGTACTCGGGCAGGTAATTTCAGAGTGGTAGAAGTCAGCTACAGTTCCAGTCCAGAATCCAGTGGGGTTCTGTTAAACCTCAGTCATCAATTCCAGAGTTAGTGGAGAGAGAGAGGGTAAACATTCTCTCTACTGAAGTCAGCACAGATAGGCAGAACTGTTAGTTTTGGTGAATCATAGCAGAGGACAGCTGCTGAAGTTTAGAGGTGCAGTTAGTTGGGTTCAGGAGATTCCAGGATAGGCTGTGTAGAACCGAAGTCTGTGCAGAGATTGTGTAGTCACTTCGCCGTCGTTCCAGCTATCAGTGGACTTAGAGTTAGAGTTAGAATTTAGAACAGCTAGTTTGGAGTGTAGGCGACATCAAGTGCAGTGTAGTTCATTTCAGTTAACCTTACCTTCTTTCTCCATACAGGTTGCAATTGTGGGAGAAGGGTTGGGGTTGATGCATTTTTAACTGTGCTTGATTTTGTTTCAGGTGTGCATCCTCGCACTTCATGTATTTTGACATGTATATGAGTTTGTGTATAGGTGTATAATAAACTTGTATAAATTGTAGCTGGCATCAGTCATTTCCTTTAGTACAGTAGCTATATGTTGTCTGTACCTTGGTGTTTGTGAATCTTAATTGAACCTTATCCCCATAGGGTAGTTAGAGGTGGTTCGAGGCCATAGCAATTTAAACGTCCGAAGTGGCGAGGAAAGAATCAACCTCGGTTCTCAACCTCGGAGCCAATGGTCTCAACTTTCACATTTTGCACTATATTTCTATCTGAATCTATCATTTCAGTCTTTCTTCTTACTATTGTCTTGTCACTATATGTAGACAGTCACTAGTCCTAAATCCATTTCATGACAAAGTGGGTGCTATCGTCCGGTGAATCATCTTTGTTACGTTCAATTCTGTGATCTTGACAAAGTGGGTGGCGTTGTCCGGGATCATCTTTGTTGGGATCAATTCTAGATTCATAGGTTGTCTCGGTAGGAAGTTCTGAAAAATAGATTTTCTTTATAATATCCCCTAGACTTGAGCTATATTAAGACTGATCCAGCTATAAGTTTTTTTTCCACAGGTTACAGTTAGTTAGATGATAGTTGTAGTAAGGTTGTTTATGACTTAGAGGTAATTGATGGCTAATTGAATTTTTTTTTCTTAACAGGAAAGTAAATTCGGGTTTTGGGTAGCTGGATAACTTGAATTTTTTTTCAGGTAGTTATTAGTCAGACTTGGTGCTAGTCTGAGTGCGGGTTTTTGCGACAGCATATTCCTAGTAGGTAACAGTAAATTTTTCTTGTTCCTTTTTTGTCATTTCCCCTCGTTGTGAGTACTGCTGATTTGTCAGGTAAGATGGCTGAATTGGTCAAGCTACTTACTGCATGGAAGGACGCAGCTAAAAGCATGGGGATGAATGAGGCCGAGACTAGGGCTTACATTATGAGGGAACAGGACCGGCAGACGGAGAGAGAGAAAAAAGGGAAGCGGAGAAAGAAGAGAAGACCCGACAGGCAGAGGAGAGAAAAGCAGAGAGGGAAGCCCAGGAGAAGATAGCAGAGAGGGAAGCCCAGGAGAAGATAGCACAGAGGGAAGCCCAGGAGAAGATAGCACAGAGGGAAGCCCAGGAGAAGTTAGCACAGAGGGAAGCCCAAGAGAGGGAGAAGGCAGCAGAGAGACAGCATGAACTTGCCCTGCGTTCACTGGAACTGCAGTACCGATCTTCGGAAGGCAGTTCGGCTAACGGAGATTCTCCCGGAGCAGGGGCAACAGACACCTCAGGAAACGGAGGGCCCCGGATGGCAGCCATGAATTTTCCGATGGACTCTTTTCCTAACGGGAATGAGAAAATTGAGGTATTTTTAGAAAAATTTGAACGGATGGCAAAGGCATACGGGCTGGATGATAGTCTTTGGTGTCTCAAATTATCTCAATCTCTAAGAGGACATGCGTATGAGGTCTATAGCAAGATGCTGGTAGATGACCAAGGTAACTTTGAAGCTCTGCGGAACGCCCTGTTACAGCGATTCCAATGGACTCCCCGGAAGTGCCAAACGATGTTTAGGGAAAGTCGACTGGAGAAAGGAGAAAGTTTTCCCCAGTTCGCAGAGAGGCTGAGGAATTACCTCACTCGCTGGAGAGAGTTGTCGGGTTTGGCTAAATCTTTTGAAGGATTGGAAGAATTAGTTCTGTGCGAACAGATAAAGGCCAACATGTCTCCGGACTTAAGGAAGTACCTGGCGGAGCAGGGCGCCCAGCAACTGGACCAGATAATTCTTTTTGCTGAAAGGTTCCAGACGGCACAGGCCGAAGTACTGGGACAGAAAAGAAAACACCCTGACCTGCCAGCCCCGGACAAAGGAGCATCTTCATCGCAGTCGCCTTCCTCTTCAGATCAACAGCAGCAAGGGCCGTCTCGCAAGGAGCTCCCTCCCAGTCATAACATGCGCTCCCAGCCGCCTAACAGAACACAGGGGCCGACGTCTCATGAACCCGTCAGGAACCGGGGAGATAATGAGAGATATTGTAGGTTCTGTCGGACTACTTCTCATTGGACATCACGGTGCCCAAACAAACAACCCGCTCATCAGATGGCTTGTTTAAGGCCTGTGAGGGTGAAACAAGGGAAGAAGTGGAAACCCTTCCAGTCAGAGAAGTTGTTTTCCAACAGCGGGCCAGCAGAAGTGAACGGGACTGAGACAACATGTTTATTTGACAGCGGGCTTACATACCCCAGCATAGTCGCCCGACATCTGGTGAAGCCCTGGCAGATGACGAAAGAAAAAGTGAATATTGGTGGAGTTTTAAGGAAAGGGACTTCGCAGTGCTTTCCGGTAGCCAATATTGAGGTGAAATGTAAGTACGTGTCTGGCACCATCAAGGCAGCTGTAACGGCTCAGCCGGCCTACGACTTCATTCTCGGTAACCCATATTTAGTTTTGGGGAACCCGCCCACACCGATCCTTGCTGATGCAAGGGGGCCTACTGCAGGCCAGATAAGTGAAAAAGGAGAAGCCCTAATTCACGGAGCCCCGAGCGAGCTCAAACATAGCTGTCGTGCCAAGGAGAGGTGCAACGCCTCTGACGACAGTGATATGTTATTTGCAGAGGCAAATTCGCCCGCCAGCCCTGTTCAGCCAACCGGCCAAACAGCGGTGACGACGCCTCTGATTCACGAAGTACACTCTTTGTTGTCGGGAATTAGGCCCCCGATGGTATTAGCTCCTTCAAATGAGGGACATACTGACAAGAGCGGTATTACATATGTCAACGACCAGCGCCATCTTCATAGGGCACAAGATAGCGGTCTGAGCGAGCATATAGTTCCAACCAGCCCTGGAGCCCCATCCGACCAGCACTTTACTCAAACGGAGGAGGACAGTGATCTGAGTATCCGTTTGCCTATAAACGGAGATGGGCCCCACAACTCTAGTATCTCGTTTACAGGAAACGACTCTTGTAACGAGGAGCCTGAAAAATTGGCTATATTTTCCAATTTGTTTCACGGAACATTGGAACCAGTTACTGAGAGCTTTAACTCAGATTCTCCGCGATCTAACGGGATCTTAAACCGTCAAGTGTCACTGCAGGACACATTCCAACTGACGCCAGTAACTCTCACAGGGGAGGGCAAGGTTGAAGGTAGAACCAGGGTGTTAGACGGAGAGCTCCCGTGGTCTACATTTTCATCTCACCAACTTTTCAGGCCAGAAAAGAGTGAGAAAAGCGACCTTACGCATTTGCAAGGAGCTATTTTGGAGAGCTCTGTCCCGCTTCAGATTGGTAGGGGAAGAGCGAGTCCAGAACCACTGCCAGGGGCAGATCTTACCTACCTTTCTTCAAAGGTAGAAGCTATTGAGGTCGATCGTGATCCAATAGACACCCAGCAAGAAATCGGAGGCTCTACACCAGAGGAACCCGAGACGTTGCATCGTTCTCGCACGGTACCAGCAGTCATAACCCTGCTGACGCGCAGCGAGGAAGTCGCCATCGCCAGGTTGCCACAGCGCCCGCCGGTCACATCAGCTGACCAGGACAGCCTTGTGACGGTCATAGCCAGGGAAAGTTCAGACCCGCCATTAGACGGCACAGGTCCGAAGAGAGATCAACTCTCCCAACGGAGCATAGGAGCTCATTCTAGGAGAGGAAGAAGGAGGAAACGCAAAAGAGGAAGGTCGAAGAACACTGAATAGGAGGGGTAAGGACAGACAGCCTTGTAGACAGGAATAAGGGCCAATGTGAAACACAGAGATTTCAGTAAGGAGATCATTGCTCAATCTTTGAAAGGGGGGAGTGATGTGACGAAAGTACTGAGATTCTGTCTTTCAAATGGCCCATGTCTTTTTCTCCTTGCATTTGTTCACTATTTTTAGGAGGGATTACAGAAAAATCCTTCTCCATGTTTCTTCTCCTTCTATTAATTACGTTTTTTTCAAGATGAGATCACGATGGAGTTTGATCTATGTGTTTAGAATGGGGGTGTAGGGAATTAGAAAGTATTATTCTAGATTAACACCCGTGTGTTGCCGGGGCCCGAAAGGGGAGCAAAGAATAGTAACACTGCACCCTACCACGCATGTCGTAAAAAGCGACTAAGGAGGGTTGGGCATGGGGCTATTTACCCCATCCCGTAAAAACTTCGCACAGTGGGCTGATCACCTGCTTGCCAACCAATCTGATTACGGAAACAACGATAGATTGTTTGGTCTGTTTTTGTTCCACAAAGACGCCACTAGGCGTGGTGGAAACAGCAATAGATTGATCAATTTGTTGTTGCCCTAAGACGCCACTAGGCGTACTGGCCACATACTGCTTTGCCGGTTGGTGGCTAAGGATGGAAGAAGAAGAAGAAGATTCTAGATTAAGATTATAGAGGCTAGATCAGGATTTGCACCAGTGTCCTTTTTTTAAAGATATTGCGTGGCCATATACGCATTTTTCGGGAGTTAAATTATTTGCGGCCATTTTTGCTTCATTTCCGCAGTATAGGGCTAGGCTTAATCTCGTTTCTTTGTCTAAAACCCATGCACGTTACATCAGAACGATCTAAGGTTCTGATTGGCTGAGAGCTAACTGCAGTTGAAATGCAGAGCTCCGATTGGCTTTAGAACCACGCCGCGCATATGACGTCATGAAGTCGGCGCGTGGGGGTCTTGATTATAAAAGGCCTATATTTCATAGCCTCTTTCTCTTTTAATGAAAAAATTGCCAAAGCCGGGTGCCAGAAGCATATTGTCGATTGCCTTCAGTTGGACATTCGAGATTTGCAGGTACCGGCTTTGTGGGAATGAGAGCGGAATTTTGAGACCACAAAATTTCTCCCACGGCAAAGTTGGGGCATTCGCAGAACCGCAAGGGTTTTACGTTAGTTGCCAGTAGTGGAAGGAGAGGAAGAAAATACGTTTTCCCAGCCAGGGGAAGACATTTTCCAGCGAATAGGATTTTTGTGGATAAATCCTGAGCTCTGACGCTCGTTACACACGCAGATTTGGCAGGCTGCCAGCGTTGTGGTAATTTTATGTTCGCTTCTTCACGGCCATAATAAAGCCGACGGCCCAGTTATAGGTACTCGGGCAGGTAATTTCAGAGTGGTAGAAGTCAGCTACAGTTCCAGTCCAGAATCCAGTGGGGTTCTGTTAAACCTCAGTCATCAATTCCAGAGTTAGTGGAGAGAGAGAGGGTAAACATTCTCTCTACTGAAGTCAGCACAGATAGGCAGAACTGTTAGTTTTGGTGAATCATAGCAGAGGACAGCTGCTGAAGTTTAGAGGTGCAGTTAGTTGGGTTCAGGAGATTCCAGGATAGGCTGTGTAGAACCGAAGTCTGTGCAGAGATTGTGTAGTCACTTCGCCGTCGTTCCAGCTATCAGTGGACTTAGAGTTAGAGTTAGAATTTAGAACAGCTAGTTTGGAGTGTAGGCGACATCAAGTGCAGTGTAGTTCATTTCAGTTAACCTTACCTTCTTTCTCCATACAGGTTGCAATTGTGGGAGAAGGGTTGGGGTTGATGCATTTTTAACTGTGCTTGATTTTGTTTCAGGTGTGCATCCTCGCACTTCATGTATTTTGACATGTATATGAGTTTGTGTATAGGTGTATAATAAACTTGTATAAATTGTAGCTGGCATCAGTCATTTCCTTTAGTACAGTAGCTATATGTTGTCTGTACCTTGGTGTTTGTGAATCTTAATTGAACCTTATCCCCATAGGGTAGTTAGAGGTGGTTCGAGGCCATAGCAATTTAAACGTCCGAAGTGGCGAGGAAAGAATCAACCTCGGTCTCAACCTCGGAGCCAATGGTCTCAACTTTCACATTTTGCACTATATTTCTATCTGAATCTATCATTTCAGTCTTTCTTCTTACTATTGTCTTGTCACTATATGTAGGCAGCAATCTGTTTACATGCTAGCCCCTACAACAGCACATATTACCTGTCATCTCTCACATATTACCTGTCATCTCTCACATATTACCTGTCATCTCTCACATAATACCTGCAAGTGGCATTTTTTCTTGTCTTTCTGTCTCTCTTCAAAGACCACAAGAAATGAACATAACTTGGCCTAAATCTCTGCACAAACATTAGCAGGTACCTGAGTCTTTGACATGCAGTTCTGTCACATCACAGACATGAAAATAAAACCAGCAATTACCTGTCCATAACAATAATGGGTCCACATTCTTGGGAGTTCAAGTAACTGTGAGCGGTGATGATTGCATCAAGCACTCGGTGTAACTCTGTACATGACTCTGGCCAAGCTTTCACACACACGATCCTCGTCATTAATGTGTAGTCATACTGAAAAGACAGCATGTCACATGTGTATATATAAATACGCTCCACTAGTACGTCACTGCAGGTCAGACTAGCACCATCACTGTAAACTCACAGGCAGCAGCATATGATTAAATCTTCAATTCCATATTTATTATTCCCAATGTGATGGAATTTTTTTCTTTTCAGAATTTTAAACAGTAGAGTACACCAAGTTTTATTGTAAATACATATTATTATATTTGGGTTGTTTCTCATTTCCTTACCCTTCTTAGTATTTACTTTTTTACACCTTGTATGTTTTCGTGGCGGGCTTCCTTGTCGAAAGACAGGCTAGCTCTCACTTTCTTTCCTTTCCCTGATGAAGGCCTTGTGGTTGAAATGTTGGCTATTTTCTTTGTCTTTTGTCCAAGTAAGGTTATTATGTCCAAGTAAGGTTATTATGTCCAAGTAAGGTTATTATGTCCAAGTAAGACGAATCACCTTTTTTTCTATTTTTTAATATCCATCCACCTTACTGTAAACACTAAGATCTCATATGGATGCTGAAAAATGAGCCATGAACCACATTAGAAAAGTAGTCTACAAATTCTGTGCTCATAGCATAACCACAGACAAAAGGCACCCCCTACACAAGAACATAGCTGATATCAAGGGAGCAAGAATAAAGAGGGGAATGTCATGGATGGCGCAGGCTGAGTCAACTATTTGACAGGTCACCACAGTTGAAAACATGTTCAAGGGGGAAAGTGGAGTAAGTCAGGTGAGAACTTGACGACCTACCAACAAGTCATCATCAGCCTTGGCAGAGAATGCAGAGCTTGGAGCAGTGGGAAAGCAGAGCTGGAAATTGATCGACTGATAAATGATAATGCCGGAGATGATGATGTCATTGTGTACACTGATGGGTCTGTAGTCCGTGGTGAGAAATAAGGATGGGGCTTTTCAGCTAGAGTTAAGGGCAGGATCGTCATTGAACATAGCAGGGCTTACATGACAACAACCTCCAACACGAGAATGGAGGTAGAGGCAGCTACTACAGCTTTAAGATGGTTGTCTGAAACTTCATTAACAAGGGCGGTTATTGTGTCAGACTCTCAGTCCATGCTTCGGAAAATCCAAAATGGATGGCTATGGCATGAATGGAAAACTTCCATAGAAGCCTCGAATCTTCAAGAACTGGTGTGAATCTACTGTCCTGGTCATGCAGGGGTACTTGGCAATGAAAGAGTTGATAAGACTAGCTTTAAGAGCCCCTATAGTAAATGCACTGGATATGGATAAGGGAGAGATACTGAGGACAATTAATGATCGCCTATTAGAGAATGACACTGCAATCAATAAATCATCAAGGCTAAGATTGCTGGAGTTTGGCATTTGGCGTAAGACTGGCAGGGATGAACGTAAGAGAAGATGCATCCGGTGTATATACAACCAGTGCACAAGAGGAACAATTAGCATCCATACCCTTGGATGTTTGCTATGGGAGACTGAGCACCTATGGGTTTGCCCGCAGTGGAATGATGTTGATTCTAAACAACAATTACAACAACAACAACATTCTTGAATGGAATCCAAAATAAATTCTAGGCAGTAATGTTTTAACCTTGAATTAAATGTACACCATGTTTTAATGTTAAAATATTCCATTTCAGAATGAAAAAAAAAATATATTAATCTAAAGTAATAATGACCCAACCTTGAATTAAATCTACACAAAGTCCTGATGTAATACTGTTCCATTTCTGAATGGAATCGGGACGCGTCAACAGTGAGGAATGCAGTCAGCGACCCATAGCTGACTGCTTGCATCAGGGTCAGCGAACCAGAGCTGACCAAGACCCTACTCCACCTCCAAGTGGTGGTCCTGGAAACAAGCTGCATCACTGCAGTCTGGCTGAGAGAGTAGGGATCGAAGTGGGAAGGCAAACCCGGTCCTTATAAAATGCAGTGCCGTAGTCAGATGTGTTGGCCGAAAGGCGCAGATATCGCAGCTTTGCTGTAAACGGCGACACAATGCAAACAACGACCTTTTCAGGACGAACGAAAAAGATGAAGAAGAAAAGAATGGAATCTAAAATAAACTGTGAATCTAATGTAATAATGTTCCTTACCTGAATGGAATCTAAAATAAACTGTGAATCTAATGTAATAATGTTCCTTACCTGAATGGAATCTAAAATAAACTCTGAATCTAATGTAATAATGTTCCTTACCTGAATGGAATCTAAAATAAACTGTGAATCTAATGTAATAATGTTCCTTACCTGAATGGAATCTAAAATAAACTGTGAATCTAATGTAATAATGTTCCTTACCTGAATGGAATCTAAAATAAACTCTGAATCTAATGTAATAATGTTCCTTACCTGAATGGAATCTAAAATAAACTGTGAATCTAATGTAATAATGTTCCTTACCTGAATGGAATCTAAAATAAACTGTGAATCTAATGTAATAATGTTCCTTACCTGAATGGAATCTAAAATAAACTGTGAATCTAATGTAATAATGTTCCTTACCTGAATGGAATCTAAAATAAACTGTGAATCTAATGTAATAATGTTCCTTACCTGAATGGAATCTAAAATAAACTGTGAATCTAATGTAATAATGTTCCTTACCTGAATGGAATCTAAAATAAACTGTGAATCTAATGTAATAATGTTCCTTACCTGAATGGAATCTAAAATAAACTGTGAATCTAATGTAATAATGTTCCTTACCTGAATGGAATCTAAAATAAACTGTGAATCTAATGTAATAATGTTCCATACCTGAATGGAATCTAAAATAAACTCTGAATCTAATGTAATAATGTTCCTTACCTGAATGGAATCTAAAATAAACTCTGAATCTAATGTAATAATGTTCCTTACCTGAATGGAATCTAAAATAAACTCTGAATCTAATGTAATAATGTTCCTTACCTGAATGGAATCTAAAATAAACTCTGAATCTAATGTAATAATGTTCCTTACCTGAATGGAATCTAAAATAAACTCTGAATCTAATGTAATAATGTTCCTTACCTGAATGGAATCTAAAATAAACTCTGAATCTAATGTAATAATGTTCCATACCTGAATGGAATCTAAAATAAACTCTGAATCTAATGTAATAATGTTCCTTACCTGAATGGAATCTAAAATAAACTGTGAATCTAATGTAATAATGTTCCTTACCTGAATGGAATCTAAAATAAACTCTGAATCTAATGTAATAATGTTCCTTACCTGAATGGAATCTAAAATAAACTGTGAATCTAATGTAATAATGTTCCTTACCTGAATGGAATCTAAAATAAACTGTGAATCTAATGTAATAATGTTCCTTACCTGAATGGAATCTAAAATAAACTGTGAATCTAATGTAATAATGTTCCTTACCTGAATGGAATCTAAAATAAACTGTGAATCTAATGTAATAATGTTCCTTACCTGAATGGAATCTAAAATAAACTGTGAATCTAATGTAATAATGTTCCTTACCTGAATGGAATCTAAAATAAACTGTGAATCTAATGTAATAATGTTCCTTACCTGAATGGAATCTAAAATAAACTGTGAATCTAATGTAATAATGTTCCTTACCTGAATGGAATCTAAAATAAACTGTGAATCTAATGTAATAATGTTCCTTACCTGAATGGAATCTAAAATAAACTGTGAATCTAATGTAATAATGTTCCTTACCTGAATGGAATCTAAAATAAACTGTGAATCTAATGTAATAATGTTCCTTACCTGAATGGAATCTAAAATAAACTGTGAATCTAATGTAATAATGTTCCTTACCTGAATGGAATCTAAAATAAACTGTGAATCTAATGTAATAATGTTCCATACCTGAATGGAATCTAAAATAAACTCTGAATCTAATGTAATAATGTTCCATACCTGAATGGAATCTAAAATAAACTCTGAATCTAATGTAATAATGTTCCTTACCTGAATGGAATCTAAAATAAACTGTGAATCTAATGTAATAATGTTCCTTACCTGAATGGAATCTAAAATAAACTCTGAATCTAATGTAATAATGTTCCTTACCTGAATGGAATCTAAAATAAACTCTGAATCTAATGTAATAATGTTCCTTACCTGAATGGAATCTAAAATAAACTCTGAATCTAATGTAATAATGTTCCTTACCTGAATGGAATCTAAAATAAACTGTGAATCTAATGTAATAATGTTCCTTACCTGAATGGAATCTAAAATAAACTCTGAATCTAATGTAATAATGTTCCTTACCTGAATGGAATCTAAAATAAACTCTGAATCTAATGTAATAATGTTCCTTACCTGAATGGAATCTAAAATAAACTCTGAATCTAATGTAATAATGTTCCTTACCTGAATGGAATCTAAAATAAACTCTGAATCTAATGTAATAATGTTCCTTACCTGAATGGAATCTAAAATAAACTCTGAATCTAATGTAATAATGTTCCATACCTGAATGGAATCTAAAATAAACTCTGAATCTAATGTAATAATGTTCCTTACCTGAATGGAATCTAAAATAAACTCTGAATCTAATGTAATAATGTTCCTTACCTGAATGGAATCTAAAATAAACTCTGAATCTAATGTAATAATGTTCCTTACCTGAATGGAATCTAAAATAAACTCTGAATCTAATGTAATAATGTTCCTTACCTGAATGGAATCTAAAATAAACTCTGAATCTAATGTAATAATGTTCCTTACCTGAATGGAATCTAAAATAAACTCTGAATCTAATGTAATAATGTTCCTTACCTGAATGGAATCTAAAATAAACTCTGAATCTAATGTAATAATGTTCCTTACCTGAATGGAATCTAAAATAAACTCTGAATCTAATGTAATAATGTTCCTTACCTGAATGGAATCTAAAATAAACTCTGAATCTAATGTAATAATGTTCCTTACCTGAATGGAATCTAAAATAAACTCTGAATCTAATGTAATAATGTTCCATACCTGAATGGAATCTAAAATAAACTCTGAATCTAATGTAATAATGTTCCTTACCTGAATGGATCTCTAAAAACTGTAAACTGTGAATCTAATGTAATAATGTTCCTTACCTGAATGGAATCTAAAATAAACTCTGAATCTAATGTAATAATGTTCCTTACCTGAATGGAATCTAAAATAAACTGTGAATCTAATGTAATAATGTTCCTTACCTGAATGGAATCTAAAATAAACTCTGAATCTAATGTAATAATGTTCCTTACCTGAATGGAATCTAAAATAAACTCTGAATCTAATGTAATAATGTTCCTTACCTGAATGGAATCTAAAATAAACTCTGAATCTAATGTAATAATGTTCCTTACCTGAATGGAATCTAAAATAAACTCTGAATCTAATGTAATAATGTTCCTTACCTGAATGGAATCTAAAATAAACTCTGAATCTAATGTAATAATGTTTCCTTACCTGAATGGAATCTAAAATAAACTCTGAATCTAATGTAATAATGTTCCATACCTGAATGGAATCTAAAATAAACTCTGAATCTAATGTAATAATGTTCCTTACCTGAATGGAATCTAAAATAAACTCTGAATCTAATGTAATAATGTTCCTTACCTGAATGGAATCTAAAATAAACTCTGAATCTAATGTAATAATGTTCCTTACCTGAATGGAATCTAAAATAAACTCTGAATCTAATGTAATAATGTTCCTTACCTGAATGGAATCTAAAATAAACTCTGAATCTAATGTAATAATGTTCCTTACCTGAATGGAATCTAAAATAAACTCTGAATCTAATGTAATAATGTTCCTTACCTGAATGGAATCTAAAATAAACTCTGAATCTAATGTAATAATGTTCCTTACCTGAATGGAATCTAAAATAAACTCTGAATCTAATGTAATAATGTTCCATACCTGAATGGAATCTAAAATAAACTCTGAATCTAATGTAATAATGTTCCTTACCTGAATGGAATCTAAAATAAACTCTGAATCTAATGTAATAATGTTCCTTACCTGAATGGAATCTAAAATAAACTCTGAATCTAATGTAATAATGTTCCTTACCTGAATGGAATCTAAAATAAACTCTGAATCTAATGTAATAATGTTCCTTACCTGAATGGAATCTAAAATAAACTCTGAATCTAATGTAATAATGTTCCATACCTGAATGGAATCTAAAATAAACTCTGTGGTAACAATGCCCAGGTCATCATTTGGAATGGGTTCATCTTTCATGGCAAGTCGAAAGTTGCCAGAGTCTACATCAATACTGCTGCCCTTAGGAGGCCAAAATTCTTTGTATTCCTGTGGCAAAAGTGAAGATACTTTTATAATTTGGCAGTAAAATTGTCACATACATCTAAACAACTTCTACCAACTTTCTCAACAAAGACCAAAATTGAAACTTTCTCCCAGACATCAAAGTAAGCACGATGAATAAATGAATGACTGCCCCTTTTTCATTCCTTAAGCAGGAAGGGACCTCCATTTCCCCAGGCAACCTGCACGACATCATGTCACATGCTCTTGTGCAAGGGTGTTACTTTTTGTTGTAATTTGTTTTATATTTTGAGGATGCTAGCCCTGAGTATAACCTCACCTCAGTCACCTACCATAACATGTCTAGTGGTAGCAGTGGCTACATTCTAAAGTGTCTTCTCAGTCACCTACCATAAAATGTCTAGTGGTAGCAGTGGCTACATTCTACCAGAGTCTTCTCAGAAACCTCCTAGGGTGTAAAACAGACAAGAAAATGGTTAACGATTAAAACTACAATATAAACATGGCCTGACCCACCTTTAGTTTCCAGAGGAGTATCTGATGGGTCAAATACAATATAAACATGGCCTGACCTACCCTTAGTTTCCAGGGGAGTATTTTAAGAGTCAAATACAATATAAATATGGCCTGACCCACCTTTAGTTTCCAGGGGAGTATTTTAAGTCAAATACAATATAAACGTGGCCTGACCCACCCTTAGCTTCCAGGGGAGTATTTTAAAAGTCAAATACAATATAAACATGGCCTGACCCACCCTTAGTTTCCAGGTATAAACATGGCCTGACCCATCTGACGAGTCAAAGAAAGAATATGCCTAGTGCTCCCTCAGGTCACAAAAGGTAACTAATAAGAGATTGTGCATGTGGCTAACAAATTCATCATATAAAACAAATAGCTACATAAACCACCACAGTAACAGCTTATACTCTGGCATAGACTTGCTCAAGGGAGCCGTCTGCATTGGTATTTCCATGCTACATAAGGAGCTAACAGGGACACAGTGATGATGATGATGAATATAAGGCCTCGAAAAGTTCATATTCCTCATAACAGGGAACCAGTCAATCATCTCACAGTCTACAATAATAATGTTAATAATAAACATTATCCAATAATAAATCAGTGCATGTCTGTAAAATGTCAATGCTACAATGACATTCAATCAATCAATCAAATCATTTGACTTCCTTTGATACACAGGTTTTTATTCATACTGTCCCTTTGTCACTGTCTACATATCTATACAATGAGTTCACAGAGCCACATGACATCCCACAGTATTAAGTATCACACTATGATAATGACATCACACAATCATATGACATCCCATGATATTAAGTATCACACCAAGACAATGACATCACACAATCATATGACATCCCATGATATTAAGTATCACACCAAGACAATGACATCACACAACTAATCCTAAGTCAGTGCATCAATGTTTTATGACATAACATCAATAACAGCATACAATCAGAAGTAACCACATAAATGTCACACATACATTGTCATCAAATGATCAGATATAATATCACGAAGCATGAGGTCACTGATGTATTACAGAAAATTAAGAAAATAAAAGCCTTGCAAAATGTAAAAGATACAGCAAGATAACCAATGAGGTCAAGCAGATTACTAGAATAAGGAATACACGCAAAACACCACACAATACAGAAGATATAGGAGACAAAAATCATTCCTTCCAGAGTTTTGAACTCAGTTCATCCATGTGACAATATTACCTCAGTACAAAATAACATGACCAACTGAACACCCACATATTCAATACCAAGCAATTTCACTACAACAATGTCAGCACAACATAGATGCCACAATGTATTTACCACATCATCAAAAGATGACAATACAACAATGATAGGGCTGTTCTTGTCCCACACCATCCTCCAGAAATCTTCCATTGTATCTTCTGTTGGATGTTGTGTCACGATAAACTCTGCTGATTTCTTGTAGCCCTGTTGTTATGGACAAAAAATGCAGAACAGTGAAATCATTCACAAACAAATTAATGATGGTGCTATACAAGCATAAACGGACATGGTAGCACATTTATATCTCAAAACTGCTGCATGTCACATCACTGCAACAGACATGGTCAATAAAGTTCCAGAAATAAGACAACAAATGTCTGGATGTCTCCTTCCTTCCCTCTCAGATGAGTGTGGAGTATATGCCTTCAACCAGAATGTTTCAAGCTTTCGTCTTGGGTAAACTGTTTATATTCTTCATTACCATTCTAATGTCGTGTCTCCAGTTCTCTACTTCTCCAGTTCTCTACTTCTCCAGTTCCCCATCTATTTTTTCCTATCCTAGAGATTCCAGAACAGTAACTGCTGTCTGATGCTAACAGACGACTTCTTGACTAGGTCTTCTACCAACATACATTGTCTTTTCCACAATTCTTGTTTCACTGGTATGTGCCTGGCTCTTCCATAATTTCCACAGTTCTTGTTCCACTGATATGTGCCTGGCTCTTCCATAATTTCCACAGTCCTTGTTTCACTGGTATGTGCCTTACTCTTCCATAATTTCCATAGTTCTTGTTCCACTAGTATGTGCCTGACTCTTCCATAATTTCCACAGTTCTTGTTTCACTGGTATGTGCCTTACTCTTCCATAATTTCCATAGTTCTTGTTCCACTAGTATGTGCCTGACTGTTCCATAATTTCCATAGTTCTTGTTCCCCTAGTATGTGCCTGACTGTTCCATAATTTCCATAGTTCTTGTTCCACTAGTATGTGCCTGACTGTTCCATAATTTCCATAGTTCTTGTTCCACTACTATGTGCCTTACTCTTCCATAATTTCCATAGTTCTTGTTCCACTAGTATGTGTCTGACTGTTCCATAATTTCCATAGTTCTTGTTCCACTAGTATGTCCCTGACTGTTCCATAGTTCTTGTTCCACTAGTATGTGCCTGACTGTTCCATAATTTCCATAGTTCTTGTTCCACTAGTATGTGCCTTAATAATAATAATAAATTCTTTAAGCACCAAACACGGCGCATAAGGCAGAAACCAGTGCTCTCCAGGTTGTTCGTTGTGACGCCACTCCTCTTAGCTCTTGCACATTATTTAGGCCCAACGTTCTTCCTTCTCTTATTATTGTTCTTCTGAGTGTTTCTTTTGGTCTTCCTTTTTTCCTCTTACCCTCAGGAACCCAAGTGAGCGCCTGTAGTGGTATTCTGTTGTTTTGCATTCGTAGGACATGACCGATATATGACCATCGTCTTTTCCTTATATAGTCGGAGACATATTTCTGCCTAGAGTCTTCTCTTATTTGTCGATTAGTCTTGAATTCTTTCCAACTGATGTTCATGAGTTTTCTAAGACATTTGTTCTCGAATGTATTCAGCTTGTTCTCCAATGATTTTGTTATT
The DNA here is from genome assembly GCA_024509875.1 of Oreohelix idahoensis. Classification (NCBI taxonomy): domain Eukaryota; kingdom Metazoa; phylum Mollusca; class Gastropoda; order Stylommatophora; family Oreohelicidae; genus Oreohelix; species Oreohelix idahoensis. Next base: position 29,411 of record JAMPIV010016584.1, on the reverse strand, counting down.
TTCCAACTCTCACAGCCGTATGTTAACACTGAGATAACATTTGAATTAAACAGACGAAGCTTGGTATGTATATTCAATGATCGTAATTTCCAAATGTTAGATAATCTATTGAAGGCGCTAGCTGCCAAAGCAATTCTAGTATGGATTTCTCTTGTTGTGTCACCATCCTGAGTCATTTTAGTGCCTAAATAATTAGTATGTGCCTTACTCTTCCATAATTTCCACAGTTCTTGTTCCACTAGTATGTGCCTTACTCTTCCATAATTTCCATAGTTCTTGTTCCACTAGTATGTGTCTGACTGTTCCACAATTTCCATAGTTCTTGTTCCACTGATATGTGCCTTACTCTTCCATAATTTCCATAGTTCTTGTTCCACTAGTATGTGCCTGACTGTTCCATAATTTCCATAGTTCTTGTTCCACTAGTATGTGCCTTACTCTTCCATAATTTCCATAGTTCTTGTTCCACTAGTATGTGCCTGACTGTTCCATAATTTCCATAGTTCTTGTTCCACTAGTATGTGCCTGACTGTTCCATAATTTCCACAGTTCTTGTTCCACTAGTATGTGCCTGACTGTTCCATAATTTCCATAGTTCTTATTCCACTAGTATGTGCCTGACTGTTCTATAATTTCCACAGTTCTTGTTCCACTAGTATGTGCCTGACTGTTCCATAAATTCCATAGTTCTTGTTCCACTAGTATGTGCCTGGCTCTTCCATTATTTCCATAGTTCTTGTTCCACTAGTATGTGCCTTGCTCTTCCATAATTTCCAGAGTTCTTGTTCCACTAGTATGTGCCTGGCTCTTCCATAATTTCCATAGTTCTTGTTCCACTAGTATGTGCCTGACTGTTCCATAATTTCCATAGTTCTTGTTCCACTAGTATGTGCCTTACTCTTCCATAATTTCTATAGTACTTGTTCCACTGGTATGTGCATTACTCTTCCATAATTTCCACAGTTCTTGTTCCACTAGTATGTGCCTGACTGTTCCATAATTTCCATAGTTCTTTATCCACTAGTATGTGCCTGACTGTTCCATAATTTCCATAGTACTTGTTCCACTGGTATGTGCATTACTCTTCCATAATTTCCATAGTTCTTGTTCCACTAGTATGTGCCTTACTCTTCCATAATTTCCATAGTTCTTGTTTCACTAGTATGTGCCTGACTGTTCCATAATTTCCATAGTTCTTGTTCCACTAGTATGAGCCTAACTCTTCCATAATTTCCATAGTTCTTGTTGTGTTCCACTGGTAAGTGCCTGGCTCTTCCATAATTTCCATAGTTCTTGTTGTGTTTCACTGGTAAGTGCCTGGCTCTTCCATAATTTCCATAGTTCTTGTTGTGTTTCACTGGTAAGTGCCTGGCTCTTCCATAATTTCCATAGTTCTTGTTTCACTGGTAAGTGCCTGGCTCTTCAATAATTTCCACACTGGTGATCCAGAACATTTTAATATTTCTATTCTGAGCATCAAGGAAGCTTATTACTCAGATCAGGAGAAAGCAATCCTGTACATATCTGGAGATATATATAGACGCCACCCCTAGCTGGAGATAAGTGACCTATACCTGGAGATATGTACAGACGACACCCCTAGCTGGAGATAAGTGACCCATTCCTGAAGATATGTAATGCCAGTCCTAGCTGGAGATAAGTGACCTATACCTGGAGATATGTATAGAAACCAGCCCTAGCTAGAGATAAGTGACCTATACCTGGAGATATGTATAGAAACCAGCCCTAGCTAGAGATAAGTGACCTATACCTGGAGATATGTATAGAAACCAGCCCTAGCTAGAAATAAGTGACCTATATCTGGAGATATGTATAGAAACCATCCCTAGCTAGAGATAAGTGACCTATACCTAGAGATATGTATAGAAACCAGCCTTAGCTAGAGATAAGTGACCTTGATGACAGACGTGAGGAAAAGGTATTCACTCACAGTGAGAAGCTTCTACGAATGCCAAGTCATCCAATGCATGCCAAACTCCATAATGTGACTAAGAACAGGCTGAAAAGAACCAGCTTCCTAAACATCTCCAAACATCTGCATCGATGCCATGAAGACCTCCTCCCAAATCGATCTACTGAGATTGAAATGTTAATTGATTACGAGGAGCCAGACGACTGCCATGGAAATATATCTATCATCACAGAAGTCCCTGAAATAAAAAAGAAAGGCCACCTGACCCCTCAACAACTAAAAACTTTGGCTCAAGAAATGACTGAAGAAAAGTACAACCCGAAGGAGTGGACACATGTATACACAGATGGATCTGCTGAGGGGGCAGTAAAGAACGGTGGAGGAGGCATTTTTATAAGATTCCTAAATGGAAAGATCATCCGAAAGGCCTTCCCAACTGGAAAGATCTCCTCCAATTTTAGGGCAGAAGCTATGGCACTACTGCAAGCCCTGAAGATCCTCACCAGACCTGAACAGCAGCCACAAGCTAAGATAGTAATCTTCACTGACTGCAGGTCATTACTGGAATCAATACAAAACACCAGAAATGATAACATGATGAATGAGATCAGATCTGAGCTTAACATCATCCAAAGGTCATCAACCATTGCCCTTCAGTGGTTACCTGCCCATTGTGGAATCGCTGGTAATGAGAAAGCAGATGCTCTATCAAGAAGTGGCAGTAAAATGGAACAATACAGCCACCCATTGCCCTATCGGGAAGCAAAAACCATCATCCACAACAAGTACAAAAATCAGTGGAAGGAGGAAGGGGATATATACAGCAGAGATGACCCAATCCACCACCTAAACAGACACCAACAGACGACAATTTTCCGCCTGAGAACTGGTCACTGCAGATTACTTGGACATCTCTATCGCCTCAAGATATCCCACACGAATGAATGCCCATGTGGAACTGATATCCAGACTCCAGAACACATTCTCCAGAACTGTCCAACCCATGACAAATTGCGACGTGCGACCTGGCCAAAAGGTGATGAGCTCCAGCAGAAGTTATGGGGCTGCCGCGCCGACCTGGAAAAGACTGTGGACTTCGTCCTGGCGACAGGCCTGCAGATTTAGCATGACTACAAACCGAACGCAGAAGAAGAAGTCCTAGCTGGAGATAAGTGACCTATATCTGGAGAAATATACAGAAGCCAGCCCTAGCTGGAGATATAAGTGACCTATATCTGGAGATATGTACAGAAGTCAGTCCTAGCTGGAGATTGTGACCTATACCTGGAGAAATGTATAGAAACCAGCCCTAGCTGGAGATAAGTGACTCATACCTGGAGATATGTACAGAAGTCAGTCCTAGCTGGAGATAAGTGACCTATACCTGGAGAAATGTACAGAAGCCAGCCCTAGCTAGAGATAAGTGACCTATACCTGGAGAAATGTACAGAAGTCAGTCCTAGCTGGAGATAAGTGACCTATACCGGGAGATATGTACAGAAACCAGCCCTAGCTGGAGATAAGTGACCAATACCTAGAGATATATGAAGCCAGCACTAGCTAGAGATAAGTGACCTATACCTGGAGACATGTATTGAAGCCAGTCCTAGCTGGAGATAAGTGACCCTTACCTGGAGATATATGAAGCCAGCCCTAGCTGGAGATAAGTGACCTATACCTGGAGAAATGTATAGAAACCAGCCCTAGCTGGAGATAAGTGACTCATACCTGGAGATATGTATAGAAGCCAGTCCTAGCTGGAGATAAGTGACCTATACCTGGGGAAATGTATATGAAGCCAGCCCTAGCTGGAGATAAGTGACCTATACCTGGAGAAATGTATAGAAACCAGCCCTAGCTGGAGATAAGTGACCCATACCTGGAGATATGTATAGAAGCCAGTCCAAGCTGGAGATAAGTGACCTATACCTGGAGAAATGTACAGAAACCAGCCCTAGCTGGATATGTGACCTATACTTGGAGAAATGTATAGAAACCAGCCCTAGCTGGAGATAAGTGACCTATACTTGGAGATATGTATAGAAGCCAGCCCTAGCTGGAGATAAGTGACCTATACCTGGAGAAATGTACAGAAGCCAGCCCTAGCTAGAGATAAGTGACCTATACCTGGAGATATGTATAGAAACCAGCCCTAGCTGGAGATAAGTGACCTATACCTGGAGAAATGTACAGAAGCCAGCCCTAGCTGGAGATAAATGACCCATACCTGGAGATATGTACAGAAGCCAGCCCTAGCTGGAGATAAATGACCCATACCTGGAGATATGTACAGAAGCCAGCCCTAGCTAGAGATAAGTGACCTATACCTGGAGATATGTACAGAAACCAGCCCTAGCTGGAGATAAGTGACCTATACCTGGAGATATGTACAGAAGCCAGCCCTAGCTGGAGATAAATGACCCATACCTGGAGATATGTACAGAAAACACCCCTAGCTGGAGTTGTGACCTACAGCTGGAGATATATGAAGCCAGCCCTAGCTGGAGATAAGTGACCTATACCTGGAGATATGTATAGAAGCCAGTCCTAGCTGGAGATAAGTGACACTTACCTGGAGATATGTATAGAAGCCAGTCCTAGCTGGAGATAAGTGACCCATACCTGGAGATATGTACTAAAGCCAGCCCTAGATGGAGATAAGTGACCCATACCTGAAGATATGTAGCATTAATATAGTCTGACCCATCAATGCCAGGCCTTGCAGGCAACAACACTCGTTTCAAATTCACCGGAATAATGCTGCCTGCCCGGTTCTTCTCCTGGTTAACTGGTTTGAGAGCTGCTGACAGGTCTAGTTCACTAGGTGAATATTCTGTGATTTGCTGCACGGAGGGAAATAAGAGAATGAATAAATGAAAATATTTATTTTGTCTGCATGATAAAACATTTATAACGGTTTCTCTTTTTATTTATTTTTTAAAGTAATTTAGTAAGTATGGCTATTAAAGATATTTTTTTAAAATACCATTCAGAATATCTCATTACCTGACATACAATAAATTATTAAGAATAATGTTGCCAGTAGGCAAATGGGCAACAATGGAATATATAATTTACAATTTAAAATATCACATATCCTATTAATTATAACTTTTCAATGATCAAACAGCATATATATATTCATAAATACTTTGTTAAAAAACACATTAAAATTTATCTCACAAACTATCAAGGATAAGTAAAGAGATAAATGTACAATGTCCCTCACACAAAGAACAAGAAATCAAAGAGCAAATATGAAGCAATACACTAAAATTAGGAACATATTAGCATACATGGTTAAGACAAAAATAAAACTGAAAAACCTTTAAACTAGTAACAAATATAGATTCTGTGATGTTTATACTTGGTGAAACTTCAGCCTCATCAGCTGGTACAGGTCATATGTGTTTCAGTTAACTGTTCTGAAACTTGACTACATTGCTGGATTTTAAATTTGAATTTCTCCTAATCTGACATGTCACATATAATCATCATCAGCTGGTACAGGTCATATGTGTTTCAGTTAACTGTTCTGAAACTTGACTACATTGCTGGATTTTAAATTTGAATTTCTCCTAATCTGACATGTCACATATAATCATCATCAGCTGCCATCCACATCGAACGTCAGCTGTAATGGATCTCCAACATCTTCTGCCTTGTCTTGATGGTGCACTCTGATAGAATCTTTCCTGTCCATCTCTTGATGTTATCTTCCCACATAGCGATGTCTTACTCTTGCACGTTTGATTTTCAACTCTGCCTTCTATTATTGTCTTCAGTAAGTTGTTATGTCCCTTTACATGGCCAAAATACTTTAGCTGCCTAATTTTGATCTCCTTCATTAGTTCCCCTTTCATTCCTAGGTTTTCTAACACCTCTTTATTTTGTTTTCTTATCTTCCCATGAGACACTCCCCTTTCTGCTGTATACTGACACTGACATTCACAAAGGCCTGACATATACTGTCATCAAATATAATTGTTCACATATACTGACAAACACAAGGCCTGACATATACTGTCATCAAATATAATTGTTCACATATACTGACACACACAAAGGTCTGACATATACTGTCATCAAATATAATTGTTCACATATACTGACAAACACAAAGGCCTGACATATACTGTCATCAAATATAATTGTTCACATATACTGACAAACACAAAGGCCTGACATATACTGTCATCAAATATAATTGTTCACATGTTTCTGTTTTAATAATTTGTGCCACCAATGAAAAGGTCTTTAACAATATTTATTATGATATAAATATCTGAATAGCTCGTTGTTGTTCACTAAGGAGACAGAGAAAAGATAGACCTACGGCTTCCTCAGGAATGCCATAAGAGGTGGCTAGTATGAGGTTGTGAATGAGGCTGATGACCTGATCATGTACAGCAAGAGGCCCTGTGGTGGTGTGGCTCTATTCTTTATAAGGATGCTGTAAGAGTATGTGAATGTTTGGTGCACATAGTAACACAGCTCAATGGGGTCTCAGTTGTAGTGTTGGTTCCATGCTCTGTGAGGAACATAATGGAAAAGGATGATGATGACATTAACCAGCTTACACAGACCTGTCAAAGGGAACTACAGCCAGCACAGCTTGAGATTAAACACAGTAATGATGACATTACCCAGCTTACACAGACCTGTCGAAGGGAACTACAGCCAGCACAGCCTGAGATTAAACAAAGTGATGACGGACATGGTATACTTTCAGGACACAACCACACATGTCCTAGACTGAAACCCACAGGGGAAGAGAAGAATGTGGTGACCAAAGAGAAACTGGAGAAGAGCAGCAGAAGAGGAAGCCTAATAGCGACACTGTCATGGTCAGAGTTCAAGGACATGGCCGAAAACAAAAATATGTAAACAGCAACAACTACAGCCCTGTTTAACTGAGTTTTAAAAAGACTGCCATTGCTGCTGCTGCTGGTAGTGATGGTGATGATGATGATATTCCTAAAGGAGTCAAGAAAAAAGGAAAAGAACATGAGTTGAAGTCTGATAACAAGGAAGAGTGCTCACATTATGTAAGATAATTGTTTAAGCGGGACAAAAAATTCATACCGAGAGCTTCCTGGGGTGAGAGGTGGAGGAAGACTGGGAGGCACATAGGGAGGTGAAGACAGGCTTGGAGAGGAATGACAGCTATAGGTGGACCTTCAGCAGACTAGGGAAAGGGGAGCGCCTGGCATGAGCTTGCTGGGAGCCTATACTTAACAGGGATTGTGCTCGTTAAATAAATGGATAAAAATAACAATAGAAACAAAACATTGGCTAATGAAGATAAATGAAGGGAAAATAACATACAGTGTTCTCCCTCTCAAATAAACCAGAGCTCTAAAACAGTGCTAAAGAAACTGGCCTTGACTTCAACAATTCTTGAAATTCATATAAAAATAATGTTCTGCCAATGGCAACTTCTGCTGCTTTCCTCTGACATCAATATGCAGGCAACTTCACTACAAAATAGCTAGGTGTCCCATATACCATTTTCTCTCTCTCTCTCTGGCTTCCCTCATAGTCACACACTGACTTGCCAAATGCCCAGTGGTTGGCTCAACACATCTGGCCAACTCAGAGTTTTTAGCGCAAATGCTTATGTCTGAGTCATTCCTCTCTCGTATGCCCTCTTAACCAAAACTCAGATGTTTTTACCTTTTATATCACGAACAAACTCATGTACAATTACAACTGTTCACCTACAAACAAGCTATGCAGAATATATGATTATTCTTGTTTACAAGATTAAAAAATTCATTCAAATGGTAAAATGATAAATATAATCTATTACCTCAGTCTGAACCAAAAAATTCCTTTGTCTGCGAATGTGCTGTGTAAAGCCAGGAATATTTATAGTCCGTTGATCTTGTATCTGTGCTATCATACTGTCTATCAAAATGTATGTGCCAGTACGCCCAACTCCAGCACTACATTCATGTTTTGAAGAGAAGACAAGAAGATAAAAAATTCAGACAGCTCTACAGCTTGAGACAGGACACACAGACATATAAACTTTACAGAAGACACATATTTCCAACTGTTTTTCTTTTTTGAAGACAATCCCATTCAGCCCTTGTTGGGTTATAATTAGGATATATAGTGTAGTAAATTCAAGATAATAAAATCTGATTTCCTATATTTAAATACACTTCCCCCCACAGACACACACACGCACATATCCAACTTCAGACATCATATGTACATATAAAGATATTGAATTTTTGACACTATAAACACATTTAAGAAAGTATAGAAAATACACATACATCCAACATCATATATCACACACATATGTATATCCAACTTTAGAAAATTATCTGACTACAGGCATTACACACACTCAACCAAATTTAGATATCACACACACATACAAATCCAATTTCATTAATCACAAACATTCAACTTTAGACATTACATACATATCCAACTTTAGACAACCACACACAATTTTGGACATCAGACAAGGCATGCGCACAAATCCAGCTTAGACACTGCACACACATGGATAAATAAAGTTTAAACCTCTCTCAAGCACTCATTCACATACAAGCACACATTAAACCTTTGACATCATACAAATACACAAACATATACACATCAAATCTTAGACATGACACACACAAACATATCCATACAACCTCATAAATTACATACACTCCATCCAACTACAAACATCAAAAACATATGTGTGCATCAAAACTCATAATCACATAAACACATCCAACTTCAGACACCACACATACATATCCAGCCTTATAATCACATAAACACATCCAACTTCAGACATCACACATACATATCCAGCCTTATAATCACATTAACACATCCAACTTCAGACACCACACATACATATCCAGCCTTATAATCACATAAACACATCCAACTTCAGACATCACACATCCAGCCTTATAATCACATTAACACATCCAACTTCAGACATCACACATACATATCCAGCCTCATAATGACAAACATTCATCCAACATCAGATACTGTTGTAGTGGACATGACACACAGAGTCAGGTCTTCTATTACAGAGCAGACTTCGCTGAAACATATGTAACGTTAACAGAACAGAAAAGACATCACACTGATGGAGAATGAACAAACAAAATGACACATCACAAACCTGCAATGGACAAAAAAAAAAAAAAAAAGTTAGTTGCTTATCCTTTACAGGACGTGGCAATCAACCCCAGCTTTTATTGGCTGTTTGTGATTTTTCTAGGCAATTTTTTCATTCAGTAGTTTGCCATTGCTTACTGAACGGTACGGCGCTTATATCATTGTTAAAAATCCACACAAAGCGATCTGCTACCAAACCGCCTGCAGCAGGTTTCGAACCTGGTATATCTGGATTATGAAACTGCGTTCATATCCATTAGGCCACAGACGCCGACAATGGACAAAACAATATATAAATAAAAAAAGAAAATGGTATGGAATCAGCTGTACAATTTAACAGTACACTGGAAATACAGAACGTTTTGGGTTTCACCCTTCGTCAGCCACAGTTACAAACAGGCAACAAAGGCAAGAAATATAGGCAGGTTAAAAGAAAAAGACCATGGATACTGCATTCACGTAGAAAAAAATGATGAATAAATTGAACAGCCATATAAGTGATACAGAAAGATGACAAAATAGCCAACACAGGTAATGCTAGGAGAAAGTTCAAGAAATAGGAAGTAAAAATACAGAACAAGAAAGTAAGAATATCAACTTGAATAATTCAACAAACAACGCAAATACAAAGGAGAAAATAAAATAACAAAGCAAATAAATGGTCCTTGAATAAACTGTGCAGAAAATAATTGCCAGAGTCATTAGGCTACAAAGTAAAGTAAAAAAGGAAGTAATGTATTAAATAGCAACGTAGCAGTATAAGAAAATGTAAATAAGATATGAAACAAAACAAAAACAACAAAAAAGACAGATCACGATCATGTGCGGAATGAAATAAGAAGGAAGTGGAAGAAACTGAATAGCAGAATACAAACAAAGTGATGTTGGACATTCAAGCCATCAGGAGAAAGACAACCCTTTACAAAAAAATTAGATGATTCTCCAAATAAAATTATATTAGTGTCAATAAACAATTGACAATAATAGTAAATAATAATAACAACTGACAAACAAAAAGACATATCACAAACCTCAAATAGACAAACATTAAGATATAACACAAATTTGCAATGAAAAGTGACAAACAAGAAGACATATACAATAGACAAACATGATGACACATCACAAACCTGAAAAGAAAAATGGACAAACAAAAAGACACATCACAAACCTGAAATGAACAATGGACAAACAAAAAGACACATCACAAACCTGCAATGAACAATGATCGGGCCATTTTCAGGTCCACTTTGCGCTGCTGACTTCTGCACAAAGGACAGAACAGGTAAAGAATAGTCTGGAACTCCATGATCAGGCCACTGTGTGTAGTGGTAGTGATATACTGTCCTCTCAGGAACACCTTTCACTGAATGGCGCTGAAAAGCAATCAAAATACTCATCTGAACTTTCTCTATAGTCTACCAAAGTTATAACAGTCTACCAAATTATAACAATCTACCAAAGAAATTATAACAGTCTACCAAAGAAGTTATAACAGTCTACCAAAGTTGTAACAGTCTACCAAATTATAACAATCTACCAAAGTTATATCAGTCTACCTAAGAAGTTATAACAGTCTACCAAAGTTATAACAGTCTACCATAAAGGGATACTCACGTAAAATCAATGTCAGGTTAGACATAAATAATAACCTGAGATTTCGCCTCGAGTATTAGCGGGCGTACGAAAAAAAAAAAAAAAAAAAAAAAAAAAAAAAAAAAAAAAAACAGTCTACCAAAGTTATTAGTCTACCTAAGAAGTTATAACAGTCTACCAAAGTTATAACAGTCTACCTAAGAAGTTATATCAGTCTACCTAAGAAGTTATAACAGTCTAGCAAAGTTATAACAGTCAACCAAAGTTATAACAGTCAACCAAAGTTATAACAGTCTACCAAAGTCATATTCTTGGCTACCACATCATTGTCAAAATAACGCTGGATGTTACTATTATTGTCATTCAGACCACCATAAGATGTTTTCAGAACTTAAAATGTCAGATTATAAACATTAACTCGGTATAAACATACTCTTATTAATCTCTATATATTTTATATAACAGATACAGATGTTAACATTTTATAATTTATAAAATGCAGCCGTAGTAATCTCTCAGGAAAAATGTTAAAATTACCACACACACAAAACCCTCCCCCCCGCCCCGCCCCCCCCCTCCCGCCCCACCCCCACCCCCCCCCCCCCCCCCCCCCCCCCCCCCCCCCCCCCCCCCCCCCCCCCCCCCCCCCCCCCCCCCCCACCCCCCCCCCCCCCCCCCCCCCCCCCCCAAAAAAAAAACCCAACTCCCTATGCTGATCATCAAGAAAATTGGCAAAGCTATTACAAATAATGACAAGATTATTAATGCTAAATAAATACATGTATAAGCTTTTTAGTCTCAAAGAGAAGCCTTTTTACAACATCATAGATAAAGAGTTACCTCTTAGAAAGATTGTAACAGTACATATAAAAACTTGTGTAATCTGGCTTGTACAGCCTCATACATCTATAACCTCAATGAAGGAGTTGTATTTTTGTGACTTGGCCTAATGACTTTTATCATCTAAACTGTTAGCTGTTTGCAAACATCAAATACAGTCTAAAAGTCTGTTCTCTTTTTTTTATTAAAAAAAAATTTTTCTTCCACTTTTTATTTTATCTTATTTTTTAAATATTTAAATTTAATTTACCGAAGTAAATTTGTGTTTCTCCTAGTAAGACGTATTACCTTTTTTCCTTCCTCCGCTCTACCAATCAAATTTGTATGAACCCCAGAGCAACTATTATTGCCAGGTAGAAACATCTTCTTCTTCTTCTTTGATCCTTAGCCGCCAACCGTCAAAGCAGTCAGTGGCCATTACGCCTGGTGCCGTCTTGTAGGGCAACAACAAATTGATTCCACTTTGCTCGGTCGGCGGCCATCCTTCGTACAGTGCCCCAACTCTGGTTCATTCTTTGCATCTCATAACCATGCAATAATTTCTACTGCTTCACCTGGATCAGATCAACATCTTCTCACAATCACCCTCAACTTTACAAACATGAACAAACTAAACTACTATTCTAAACTGTAATCAAAACCAACAATCAGGAAAGTACAATGTTAACAAGGCCAACAATAACCATTTGACACATAGAGGACAATTTATTACAAAATATTATCTATGCCACATAAACCGGGCCCCGTGTGGTTTCCATGGTTACCTGAGGAGACAAAGACAGAACAGGGCTACTACTACTTCAGGTATGTCATAAGGGGTGGCATATGAGGCTGCATGGGGGGTTGGCACAAATCATCAAGTCAAACTAACAAGTTACAGAAAATACTGTTGTAAGAGAACATAAATGTTATCAGGCAGGCTAACTGCATCATGGGTAACAACTGCATCATGGGTAACAACTGCATCATGGGTAACAACTGCATCATGGGTAACAACTGAAGTGGTGGTTACATGCTCCATCAGGAGCAACAAGGGAAAATTGTTTTTTTTTAAACTTTCCTAACCTGACAAAACTTCTTATCAATGTTGAGACAAAACTTCTTATCAATGTTGAGACAAAACTTCTTATCAATGTTGAGACAAAACTTCTTATCAATGTTGAGACAAAACTTCTTATCAATGTTGAGACAAAACTTCTTATCAATGTTGAGACAAAACTTCTTATCAACGTTGAGACAAAACTTCTTATCAACGTTGAGACAAAACTTCTTATCAACGTTGAGTCAAAACTTCTTATCAACATTGAGTCAAAACTTCTTATCAACGTTGAGTCAAAACTTCTTATCAATGTTGAGTCAAAACTTCTTATCAATGTTGAGACATAACTTCTTATCAATGTTGAGTCAAAACTTCTTATCAACGTTGAGTCAAAACTTCTTATCAACGTTGAGTCAAAACTTCTTATCAATGTTGAGTCAAAACTTCTTATCAATGTTGAGTCAAAACTTCTTATCAATGTTGAGACAAAACTTCTTATCAATGTTGAGACAAAACTTCTTATCAATGTTGAGTCAAAACTTCTTATCAATGTTGAGACAAAACTTCTTATCAATGTTGAGTCAAAACTTCTTATCAATGTTGAGACAAAACTTCTCATCAACGTTGAGACAAAACTTCTTATCAACGTTGAGTCAAAACTTCTTATCAACGTTGAGTCAAAACTTCTTATCAACGTTGAGTCAAAACTTCTTATCAATGTTGAGTCAAAACTTATCAATGTTGAGTCAAAACTTCTTATCAATGTTGAGACAAAACTTCTTATCAATGTTGAGACAAAACTTCTTATCAATGTTGAGACAAAACTTCTTATCAATGTTGAGTCAAAACTTCTTATCAATGTTGAGTCAAAACTTCTTATCAATGTTGAGACAAAACTTCTTATCAATGTTGAGTCAAAACTTCTTATCAATGTTGAGACAAAACTTCTTATCAATGTTGAGACAAAACTTCTTATCAATGTTGAGACAAAACTTCTTATCAATGTTGAGACAAAACTTCTTATCAATGTTGAAACAAAACTTCTTATCAATGTTGAGACAAAACTTCTTATCAATGTTGAGACAAAATTTCTTATCAATGTTGAGACAAAACTTCTTATCAATGTTGAGAGCTAAGCCTCAAGAATTAACAGACGACTCTGACATCAAGGCTTTTATTAAGCACCTGTTGTGGTCAAAAGAACACTAAATTAAAAAAACAAAACAAATGCAAATGTGAAAAAACACGCTTAACTTGTCTTACAGAACAAAATAGCACTGATAATTCAATACTTCAATCAGAAAAAACACAACTTGGCAACTTGTATTTACAATGTTCAGGATCCAAGTTAAAAGTCCTTTTGAGCATTATTAGGTGAACCTAATCCCTTGATCAACAATAAAAACATTTCTACAGACAAAATGAACTAAACATACTTCTTCAGACAAATATACCAAAATGTGAAGAAGCAAAACAAACATGCAAGCAAGAACAAAGGAAGAATAACACTATGTCAATAATGTCTTAGTCAGTTACAGCAAGAAAGCCAATTTAAGACATACCTTGTATTGGTATGGAGTTTCACAAAGGTTATATGTTATTATCTCTAAAACAAACCAAACAGAAATGATTAGGGGAGTTTGGGAACTGCCTGTCTACCCTGAGTAATAATAATAACCAGGGATCTCTGACGAGACAAAGAAAGAATATGCCTACTGCACACTCAGGCATGTTGTACTAGGTGACTAACATGTGGTTGTACTTGAGGCTGACAACCTCATCATGTCAAACAAATAGCTACAGAAACCACCATTGTCCTTGTGCAGGCTTCCTGTAAGGGAGATAAGTTGTAGTGGTGGTTCCATGTTCTGTAAAAGTACAAAGAAAAGTGATGATGACATCTGCCTGTCTGTCCCACAAACTGGACCAGGCTGATAGACGTTTTATTTCTGTTTAAACTAATGGAAGACAAAATATCTTGTTCAACCTGTGATGGGTTTTAATTGGGATATATAACGTCTTTAATATTAGATAACATGTTGTGTAGCTGATATGTAGTTAAGGTATTATCTATAATGGTCACATATTGTATACAGGGAAAATGACATTTTCAAATTGAATGTATGTGTATGTGTTAGTGTTTGTTAAACTAAAATAGTAGATTCTTTATGCTTATTATATTGAATATATTTTTGGTCAAAAGTGGGGGGGGGGGGGGGGCGGCGCCGTTGTCTTGTGAAAGTTGGGGGGTTCATGGCTTTATATTTAATTAAATCATAATTTGCTATTAGTAATATATGTTTTTAGATCTTTATTAGACATAGAACTGACTGTCTTCATACGTCAACATATAAAATAATGGGGTGCATTTCATGCAAACATTAACAAAATAATAGAGGTTCTGAAAAAAACTAGAACTTAAAATAAAAGGAAATAATGAAAGAGATAAAACAATTATACAAAATATTTTGCATGCTGCAAACCGTAAGACAAAGAAAGAATGAAGGCACATGAGCAGGAAGATGACACAGCGGTAATTCATTCATTTTCCTTTGAGTTCTTTAAGAAGCACGGACCACAACTACAGTTGGTCTCCTAACAGGAAGCCTACACCAAACATTCACAAACTCTTGCAGTGATCATTTCTGTTGTAATGTGTTTAACACAACAAGGTTGCCAACTCCATTCAGATCCTCACTTTAGTGTCACCTTGTATGACATCATCTCTGTTGTAATGTGTTTGACACAACAAGGTTGCCAACTCCATACAGATCCTCACTTTAGTGTCACCTTGTATGACATGTCTGAGGTAGCTAGAGTTGTATTCTTTGTTTGTCTTATTAGAGACCTCCACAACTCTAGAGTTATGGAGAAAATCAAGAAATGTGAATAGTCTATCAGAGTGTATCATCAAGGTGGGCAGGAAAAATCAAGAAATGAGAAAATAATTTATCAGAGTGTATATCATCAAAGCAGGTAAGAAAAATCAAGAAATGAGAAAATAGCCTATCAAAGTGCATCATCAAGGTGGGCAGGAAAAATCAAAAATGAGAAAATAATCTATCACAGTGTATCATCAAGGCAGAAAAAGAAAATGTTGGAGATATTTACGGCAGACCTTAGTTGTGGGGACTGCACCTGATCAATGATCAATCATTTTATTTAATTGTGACATCTTTAATCTGGTTAATGTGTCAAAATACAAAATGCTGAGCTAATCTGAATCTCTTACAGACTAATGTGTGTAAAAAAGTTTATTTTTAAAAAAATACATATCTTTATGTGAAGATATGTGTGAGAATGAACAGATATACTTTTTCAAAACACTCCATTATGTCATTCTGCTGAGAAAGTGGGTAAAAAGGTCATTTTTCTTGATATATTTCATTTATTGTTATATACTCATTTTTCTTGAGAATGTACTGACATATGTGAGAATGTGTTCATCTCTAAGTATCACCAATGCATGCAAAAATGTCATAATTATTTACAACCTGACCACATGAGTGAGTGCCAGGATACAGGATAAAAGTTAAGACATTAGGCAGACGTTAGACACCCTATGTGCCCAATTGTCAACCCTTTTAAAATAAAGTTCATGTGTTCATTATTCTGTCCTGGTTTAAACCCATTTGTTAGTATGTCTTTTTCTCCAATGTACATGATGGCTCACTACTTCTAGCTTGATAAGACATTTCAGAAATCAATACCAGATTCAACCTTTACAAAAATAAAAACTTTAATGACTGTACTTGTTGACAGGTTAACAAATTCAAATGCAGACAACTAAATCATTTACACATAACAACAGAAGCACTTACAATATATAGTCCAATATAAGAGATTAAACTGATAAATGTTTCCAGGTTCTCAGAATATTCATGAACTTACTTATTCCAAGAATTAAACTTGGATTATCTTCCTTAATTCCCCTGCTTTCTTCCCACTCTGGTCTCTTTCAGGACATCCTCATCACATTTTTCCAGCTGTCAGTGGTCTGGTCATATATTTCTATATTCTGTACCACAATGTACTGTTAGTCTGCTACCATATCTCACAAGAAAAGAATGTGGTTGGGAAAAGGCTGTCTTACACGGACAGAACATATGATAATGACTTGTGGGACAACTAGTAGACAAGCAGGAAAGTATATGGAGGCCACAGAGATGTGGGTTTACAGTAAAATGTTAAGAGCGCTGTGAAGCTAAAATGAGTAATGAGGAAGTCCTGAAAGACGACAGTGCACAAAGGAAGGTTATTACTCACATTAGAAGGAGGCAATCCACGTTCTTTTGGCATGTTAGAGAAGAAAGCTGAAATATATAGTGACAACAGGAAAGATAGACGAACAAAGAGACAGAAGACAACAAAGAGAGAAGATATTGGACAACCTGACATTGTGGCATGGACAGAAGTCAAAAACAGAACTGATAACAATAAATGAGGACATGAAGCTATGGAAAGACAATAACAATGTGCGTATGCAGATATTGGACAACCTGACATTGTGGCATGGACAGAAGTCAAAAACAGAACTGATAACAAGAAATCTGTTGTGGTGTTGGTGAATCTCCCTCTCAGTCTTGCTCTTATCAGTCTGTTGTTGATGGGTTTCCATTCCAGTAAAGACCTTTCCATTCCTTTCTTCAGGATAATGGCTACACCTTCGTTGTGCTGACCATCCTCTCTACCAGAATAAAGTAATGTTTCTCCTGTAGCTGTTTTTATTCTCCCCATCCCTTTTCATCTGCTCTCACTTATTCCCAGGATATGTAATTTGTAGTTCCTCATCTCTGCTGTGATTTGTCTCAGCTTTCCTGCCTCATTCATGGTTCTGACATTCCAAAAACCAATTCTGGTTTCGTGTTTTGCGGTCAGTGCATCCATTTTCATGCCAGTGGCTTCCTTTCGGCTTTCACCACTGTCAGTCATATGAGCCTGAGACTCCAGATGTCCGTCCCGCATCAAAGTTTTTTCATCTGTTGCTGTTTCCGTAACATGTGCGATTTTTTACATAGACAGGGGTGTCGGCCCTGTGCTAAAACCGCCATCCTGGAGGACCAGGGTACCAGCTTTTGTCTGACCCCTACCCACGCAGATGAGGACATGAAGCTATGGAAAGACAATAACAATGTACGTATGCAGATATTGGACAACCTGACATTGTGGCATGGACAGAAGTCAAAAACAGAACTGATAACAATAATGAGGACATGAAGCTATTGAAAGACAATAACAATGTGCGTATGCAGATATTGGACAACCTGACATTGTGGCATGGAAAGAAGTCAAAAACAGAACTGATAACAATAAATGAGGACATGAAGCTATTGAAAGACAATAACAATGTACGTATGCAGATATTGGACAACCTGACATTGTGGCATGGAAAGAAGTCAAAAACAGAACTGATAACAATAAATGAGGACATGAAGCTATTGAAAGACAATAACAATGTACGTATGTGTTACGGTATATGATATTAACGCCGTCTGCTAAAGGTTATCAGACGTGCAATTGTAAAGGTTAAGGCATTTAATATATTGCGATAGATGTTTCAATTATTGAACGCTCCATACACGATCGATTATGACGTGTATAGCATTGTTTGGGTCACAGTCGGTAACTAAGAAACGCTACCCTTTGTTACTTGACCGCCAAGCTGAATAGCTGCGTTTTTCTAACCTTCCAATTCAATGGCATGATATAGCCATTTATATATGCATTTTTTTGATGGACCAGGGTCAGTCCTAGAACTCTATATGAGAGGAAAATTTATGGAGGTTAGTATTTAACTAGAATTCTCAGAAGGAGAAGAATAATCGTCAAATTCATATGAAATATTCAGACTCGCAGTCTCACTGTCGGCAGGTAGCCATGTCTAGCTGCGCGTGCATATAGCTGTGATGTTCTGACGACAATACTGCATTGTATCCTTAAACGGACATTGACACGTAAACCAGCAGTCTACGTTATTGATTAATTTATGCATGACTTATATGGACTTATGTTCTACTCCTATTTGAAATGATCATCCTGTGTGTACATGTGATTAAATATTACGGACTCAATGAAATGACTTATCAAATCAATCGTATTCCAAGGTTCAAGTATTGTTCGGAATCTTCCATCCCCGCATTCGCTTAATCTTCCATCGAAGGCACGATGCACTATCACTGAATGAAAAAAACTAACATATCAAAGAAAAAACAATAGCCAGAAATTTATAATTGTTTTATTCATATCACATGGAACATTGTTCAGAGCAAACCACCCTGCAACAGTGCCTAGGGCATAATAATATATTATATATATTGACCAAATAAAATAATCTTATAGTCTACCTTTGAGGTAATAGACCCATTGTATATTATTTAATATACTTTTCTGGTACTAAGAGAGTGACTTAGTACATTGAACAATATAATTACTAGGAATCATACCCAACATTATGGGATATTAAGATTAATTGGGTGAAGTAATTACATAATAGTTAACAGATATCATAACTATTTATGATATAGTTAGTACTTAGATACAATATTGTTACAAAATATTGTCTATTGGTTGAACTTAGACATTAGAGTTCAGTACTATTGTGATTATTTATATTGAATATTTCTAAGTTGAGTAAGTATAATAATTACTCTGAAGCTACTATTGACTATTTTAATCAGTAATTATCAATAATTACTTACAGATAAAAGTCAAAATGCTTACTATAGACCATTTCGTTAAAATTGGTAGGGAATATGGTTATAAATCTCAAGAACTTCGTCAGTTTGCTGAGGCAGAACTGGAAAAACATGAAAGAAAAGAAGCAGAGAAAAAGGCTGCATTAAAGAAAGAGGAAGAGGAACAAAAGGCTGCATTAAAGAAAGAGGAAGAGGAACAAAAGGCTGCATTAAAGAAAGAGGAAGCAGAACGTGAGATGAAGCAAATTGCCAAGGAAAATAGATTAAGAGAAATTGCTCAACAGGAAGAAGAGAATAAATTGAAACGAGAGGAAATTATTTTACAACAAGAAATGGAATTGGCGCGTATTAAATTGGAGACAGCAAGATTACAAGCACAAAGTGCTGATGCAAACCAGAATAATAACGCACAAAATGGATCATCATCCAGCCAAACTAAACATTTCTACAACTTTAAATTACCCACTCTCAACTTGAACGTGGACGACCTTTCATCGTTCCTGTCACGTTTTGAACAGACTTGCAAAACTAACCATTTGCCTGAAGAGTCATGGGTACTCAAGTTAAATGAATTCTTGGTTGGAGAACCACTGACGGCTTCTCAAAATGCTGACCCATCAATAGCAAATAACTACGGTGCTATTAAGTCCTTGCTTTTACGAAGGTTTCACCTGGACGAGGAACACTGTAGGTTGAAATTTAAGGGAATTTACCTGAATCTCCAAAAGATTTTGCAGGATTCATTGCGAACATACGCAATACGTTTAATAGATGGGTTGAACTGGCAGAAGTCAACAAATCATACGACAAATTAGTTGATTTACTACTACGGGATAAGGTATTATCTTCGGTTAGCCAGCCATTTTTTGCATATTTGCAGGAGCGTAAACCAGGTACTATGGACGAGTTAGAAAAAATTTCTTTAAACTACTGTTCGGCACATCCGAATGCAACCATTTCTAACTCTTCATTAAGAGAACCTCTACCTGTGGCGTCTAATATGGCCTACAATCATAATAACAAACAAAGACATCACAGTGTAGACAGAAGCAGGTTCCAAAGAAATCACAATGTTAACTTTCAGAAGGGACATAATAATGATTTCAACAATAAAAATGAGTTCAACAGAGGTAGATCACGAGATAGAAATTATTCACCTCAAACAAACTACCACAATGGTCAACATAACACTAATTATAATCGATCACATACTCCCAATAATAATAGTAACTGGAATGGTAATAATCATGGCTCGAGACATCGAGATAATAGTTACTATAGAGGACGACGAGATAATTCTAACAATTATACTCGGAATCGATCTCATTCTCGGGGATCATCTCATTACAACCATAATACAGGGGCGGCAGTTACAAATAATACTACCCCTATAGCTCAGGTCCCACTTGACAATAATACAACACAGTCTTCTGCTGCATGTTTTGCTATTAATTATAATGTGGCAAATAGTTGCCAAGATTGTAATACTATTTTTCAGAAGGCCAAGGAAACGGTGCTGAATTGTGGACACCTTCATACAGCAGTTGGTCTTTCAGCGAACGATGGCAAGGGTACCCTGATGTTCAATAGAGGATTAGTCAATGGTACGGTGGTCTCAGTTTTAAAAGACTCTGGATCAACAACCATTGGAGTTCGGCAGTCTTTGGTACATCCTAGCTATGCAACAGGGGACTATGTCCGTTGCATGACCTTCGGGGGTACTATTGAGTACTACCCCACTGCCATAGTACATGTTAATACACCATTTTTTTCAGGTAATGTCAAGGTGTGCATGCTACAGAATCCATCAGCTGATCTTACATTAGGACGCATACATGGGAGTAAAGATTGCACTCCTAAAGAAATTAATGATTGGGAGAAAAAAAATTTGCATTCTTTTAGCAACGCTAACGCTGTTGTTGATATGGCTACACTTCGTGCCAACAACATAAATACATGTGGCACAGCAGTTTCCAACTTCACTCTCAGTACTATCCTGGAAATTGATGAAGATGATAGATCTATTGGACAACATACTAAGGATATAACTGATCCTAATAAAAACTGTTGACGTTGTCAACGTTGACAAAAACATTATGAGGAAGAATAATAGGTTAAATAATAATGCTGGACTTAAAAGGAAACATAAAGTTAACACAAATAATTATGATGAAAAAGTTTTTACTTTGCCCAGCAAAGACATGTCTACGACATGTAGGAAACTTAATACCTTTGGTGATGATAGGTATCATCCTCAGTCCAGTCAGGATGATACGACATCCAACAGAAAGACAATGTCGGTGTTGAAAGGGAAGGTTAATTCTTTGACAAAGAATACATATCATCATTGTCCACTATTTCGTGACAATGATACTACATATATTGGGAAAAGTGCGTATTCTCGCACAGTGTTAGTGCGAAATCTGCCGCAGGATACTACCTGGCAGGCACTTAGAAATTTTTTTTGATTATACAGCAAACGTTAAGTTCGTTCGTCTTCTGCCATCATGCAATGGGCAGAATAGACAGGCGATGGTTACATTTCGTAACAATCGAGACGCTCGTTGGGTAATCGAGCGTGATAATGGTGTTTATTTTCATCACCGTTATCTAAAGTTACAATTAGTACCTGATTCTGCGCCACGCAGATAATGGTGTACGCTCACCCTTTTGTCTTATTTCTTGATGACTCAGCTCTAGTCAGTCATCATTTCTTTTCCTTATTGGTCATTTATTCTTATACGTCTTAGATATCAAGGGACACAAAAAGATATTTCATATTGACATGCTCAAGCAATTTCATACACGTCCTGAACACTTACAGTCAATTTTTCATGAACTAGATGACAACACAGTATCTACTTGTTATTATTCTAACTTATCTGTCATCCAGGAAGAAGAATCTTCTTTTCCTGAGGTACAGTTACCGTTACCGGTACCAGTAGTTCAACCTACTGAATCTTGGCGGGATGTAACCATCTCTTCAACGGTTACACCGCAACAGCGTCTACAGATTGCTAATCTATTACAATCTTATCCAGATGTATTGACCGACGTCCCGGGTCGCACATCGGCTATCAGTCATGACATTACTCTCAATGATGATACACCTATTCGTGTACATCCCTATTCTGTTCCTTTACATTTCCTTGCTAAAACTACTAAGGAACTTGAACAGATGTTGTCTCTGGGAATCATTGAGACTAGTATTCGCCATTCTCTTCTCCATTAGTGATTGTCCGGAAGAAGGACAATAACATCAGACTATGTGTTGATTATAGAAAATTAAATGCTAAGACTATAGTTGACAGCGAACCACATCCACTTATCGACGACTTACTGCCACGTCTATCCAACGCAACTATATTTAGTAAGATAGACTTAACTAAAGGTTATTGGCAGATACCACTGACCGAAAAGGCTAAGTACTATACCGCATTTTCCACTCCACAAGGTCTATACCAGTGGAATGTGATGCCTTTTGGGCTTGTTAATGCGCCAGCTACCTTCATTCGCCTGATGCGACAAATTTTATCAGGTAGACCAGACGTTATTACATATATTGACGACATATGCTTGTTTAGTTCGTCGTTTGAGGAACATGTTTCGGGACTTAGATATGTTTTCGACACTCTAAGGAATTATCATCTAACTGCTAAACCTACAAAGGTGCAAATCGCGTGTAATGAGATAACCTTTTTGGGACATATCATTGGATCGGGATATATCCGAACGTTACCTAGTACAGTCTCCAAAATTCTAAACATAGCAGTTCCTCAGACGAAGAAACAGGTCAGGAGTTTGTTAGGACTTGTTCAATATTACAGTAGATTCATACCAAACTTGTCATCCATCACGGCTGTATTGTCTTCATTGTTAAAAAAAGACATGCCGGTGAAGGTGACATGGACTGGTACATGCAATGAAACTTTCAACAAAATTATAAATTTGTTCTCGCATGAACCAATTTTAAGACTTCCCGATGCTTCCAAAAGATTTTTCTTACGAACAGATGCTAGTAACTACGGCATTGGTGCATGCCTGCTCCAGAACCATGATGGCATTCTACATCCTACCTTATATATTTCAAGAAAGCTAAAGCCGGCAGAAACAAAGTATTCCACAGTCGACAAGGAACTTTTATCTGTGATATGGGCAATAACTAAACTCGAAAAGTTCCTGCTTGGTGCTCCCTTCACCATACAGACGGACCAACGTGCTGTAGCCTCCTTGCGTCGATCTAACCATAAAAGCCAGACACTCGCCAGATATGCAATCATCCTACAGCCATTTGAATTCTCCATTGAACATATTCCTGGCACTGAAAACATTGTGGCGGATGCGTTGTCACGTAATCCTATTGACGACGAATAATCAACATTAACATTCCTAAAACATATCAACTATAAGAGAACTAACCTTGCCTTCAATTTAAACTTTATAAACACTATATGCATCACAGAATGGAACTAAAAGACAATCAAGGTATACATATTGACATTCAAACTTCGTCTAACGTCCATACACGATATATGAATATTCGTTGAACAATCATGGAACAATATCTGACGACAAGTCGAACTTATTATCCTATGTGCACTTAATTCTTGGATGCTGGGATAAATGACATTTCTTTCCAACGTAAACGTTTGAACATTTTTGCCTAAAAGAATTCATCAGGATCAAGACTACGGATGGATCATCATATCCTATACTAATTAATTAGTTAACTTAACTTCTTAATTGAATTATTATCAATAAAATGAAATGTGAGAAAAAAAAATGAAATGAAAGAACAAAAAAAAGAGAACGAAATATAAAAAGAAGAAATTATGAAAAGAGAAAATAAATCTCACACAAGTATTAAATTAATATTTTTTTTTTAATGTACCTATACATTATTTAGTTAGTTAAATTAGATAGTTATTATTCACTAACACTTAACACACACAATTAAGTTAAACTTATATTCGAATTTCTTTCTATTTCTTCTCACTTATTTTGTCTTTTCTTCTCTCATAACATCGCGTTACATTAGAACCTTAATAATTTAACTCTTAGTTTAATTAATTAATTTAATGTTAATTAGTCAAATTAATTCCTATATGACATACTAATACGACAGACCTTACTTTAATTTAATTCTATCATTCACTGTTAACATTGGACATTTTATTTAGTTGATATAATAATATGTATAAGATTGATATATAATATGATTAATGTTAGATGACTATGACAAATAGTTAGTTGACATGACCGCAACACGGTTCTACTCAGAACATCGTCGGCCATATGTCACAATTGTGTTAAATTTTTTTGAAAAATTGTTAAGTCGGATAGATCTTGAAAAAAAAATCTATCGATTTTTTTTTTCCCCGGTGTACAGGGAATTGTTACGGTATATGATATTAACGCCGTCTGCTAAAGGTTATCAGACGTGCAATTGTAAAGGTTAAGGCATTTAATATATTGCGATAGATGTTTCAATTATTGAACGCTCCATACACGATCGATTATGACGTGTATAGCGTTGTTTGGGTCACAGTCGGTAACTAAGAAACGCTACCCTTTGTTACTTGACCGCCAAGCTGAATAGCTGCGTTTTTTCTAACCTTCCAATTCAATGGCATGATATAGCCATTTATATATGCATTTTTTTGATGGACCAGGGTCAGTCCTAGAACTCTATATGAGAGGAAAATTTATGGAGGTTAGTATTTAACTAGAATTCTCAGAAGGAGAAGAATAATCGTCAAATTCATATGAAATATTCAGACTCGCAGTCTCACTGTCGGCAGGTAGCCATGTCTAGCTGCGCGTGCATATAGCTGTGATGTTCTGACGACAATACTGCATTGTATCCTTAAACGGACATTGACACGTAAACCAGCAGTCTACGTTATTGATTAATTTATGCATGACTTATATGGACTTATGTTCTACTCCTATTTGAAATGATCATCCTGTGTGTACATGTGATTAAATATTACGGACTCAATGAAATGACTTATCAAATCAATCGTATTCCAAGGTTCAAGTATTGTTCGGAATCTTCCATCCCCACATTCGCTTAATCTTCCATCGAAGGCACGATGCACTATCACTGAATGAAAAAAAACTAACATATCAAAGAAAAAACAATGGCCAGAAATTTATAATTGTTTTATTCATATCACATGGAACATTGTTCAGAGCAAACCACCCTGCAACAGTATGCAGATATTGGACAACCTGACATTGTGGCATGGAAAGAAGTCAAAAACAGAACTGATAACAATAAATGAGGACATGAAGCTATTGAAAGACAATAACAATGTGAGTATGCAGATATTGGACAACCTGACATTGTGGCATGGACAGAAGTCAAAAACAGAACTGATAACAATAAATGAAGACATGAAGCTATTGAAAGACAATAACAATGTACGTATGCAGATATTGGACAACCTGACATTGTGGCATGGAAAGAAGTCAAAAACAGAACTGATAACAATAATGAGGACATGAAGCTATTGAAAGACAATAACAATGTGCGTATGCAGATATTGGACAACCTGACATTGTGGCATGGACAGAAGTCAAAAACAGAACTGATAACAATAATGAGGACATGAAGCTATTGAAAGACAATAACAATGTGCGTATGCAGATATTGGACAACCTGACATTGTGGCATGGACAGAAGTCAAAAACAGAACTGATAACAATAAATGAGGACATGAAGCTATTGAAAGACAATAACAATGTGCGTATGCACAGAATGAAGCTGCTTGCTAAAATGATGCTGGCTGGTGTGGAATGTCAAAATATACATCATATTTCATATTTGTGATGCTGCACTGTAATTCTGTCTTTCAACCGGCCCGATCCTGTTCTTTTATTTTGAATTTTCATCATTTTTTTCTTCTCATTTGTATATATATCGTGTTTGGTATTTTTATGTAGATAATTAAATGGGTTCGTTTATGATGGTAGGTTTATTTTACACTCGACCAGTTTTACTTTCTTCTGATCACGCGATTTTTTTTTCGGTGTTTACGGAAATCACCATTTCATGCATGCAAGTCAGAAACACGCGGCCGTCACATAACGTGACGCAATCTTCGGACACGCGGTTTGCGTTGTTTTCAAATCTGATTGGCGCAGCTCATAGTTATGTTTATTTTTCTAAGCGTTTCCATTGGCCCGAGTGCGTAGATTAATGAACACGCGGGGGTGGCCCCGGTGTGTATAAATAGCCAGTTAAACAGCGGGCAAGTCTCTATGAAGAAATATTGCCTGCCGGTCGACTACGAATTATCGTCTCCACTGTGGGGAAACAACAGCGATAATTGGTATGTAGTATTTTATTATCGTTTTTACTTATTAGTGGGGTTTTTGAGAATTTCGCCCATAGTTAATTTCTTTGGGGACATTAACTTTTTAGTTCTAAATGATAGTGCCATTAATTATCATCTTTGACGAACGATGTAAATGCAACAGTGTGCTTATTCTTTCTATGATTTTGGCAGTAGATAGGAACGTGGGAAGTTATAAGCTACACGTGTGCTCCTAGTTGTAGAATGTTATGTAAAACCACCATTTATTCCTGTGTATTTACAAATATAATTTTAGTGGGAATCGATTGTGTGTACTAAATTTTAATTTTTTTGCCTTAAATGTAAGAAATGCAGTCGGAGAGTAAAGATGTATGTTATAAGTGAATTATACGGCTTAGAGGAGTAAACTATTCCTATAGCGAGATTTCATTTAATTCTGGAGTAAGTGGGAAACCTCATGGGTAACGTTAAAGGAATTCCCTAGTTGAATGTTGGACACGTGGGTAGCCACGCGTAACAAATAGATAAGAGGCAGACAGGTCGGGAGGTTTCTGGTTACTTACCTGGCAGATTATAGTTGAGGGAGAGAGGGGGAAGGAGTGAGAATGAAGAGACACGTGAGTAGGAATATTTTATGTATCGGTTTTTTCAGAACGAGAGAAGGGGAGAGGGAGGAGAGAGATTTAAGTGCCACGTGGGTAATATTATTTTTTGTATTGTTGTACATGACGAGTGAGCCACGTGGGCAATATTATTTTTTGTATTGTTGTACAGGACGAGTGTCGTGTGAAATTCTAATCCACATATATAAATTAAAACGTAAATGTAAAGCCTAACAAATAAATTTAATAAAAGGAAAGAAGAATGGTAAAGAACAGTGCTGTCACAATGACTGTACTCGAAATCCCCCTTGTTTTCTAATTCGTCTGCAAATTGTAACGTTTCACGTTGATAGTAAAAGCCTACTGCTTCAATACCCGCTTTCTACGATAAAACGTGTACTGCCTTTCTAAGAAAAACCTTGAGATACGCAAGCTGACCTATATTTAATATTCCATTCATGTCATTTTATACACTAAGTTACCATAAACGAAAGACAGATGGACTAAGGATAGAAAGAAAGGGAGGGGCTGAAAGCCGGAACGCAGGCAATACTACCACAGTCTCGCGATACACAATTACTACCATCACGCGTGTAAGGCCACAAGCACTAGTTTTTTTTTTCAAATCGACAGTGATAAAAAACACTACCCATACGAGTTAGGTTTTAAAAACCTGAAAAACGCTTATTAGGAAACATGACATTATACTGGTTTACGTTTGAAAACATTACAGTACCCAGACACCACATCGTATTCGAAGTGAACAGGAGGTAGAAGAAAATGCATATTTTGAACGCAGCCCCTTAGCCCCATTAAATTTATATATTTGGGTTCCTTAGGACTTGCTGACAAAGAATATGTTAAACGTTACGCAAATAGTCTAGGAATTAACAAATTATAGCCAAAAGAAATAGTGAGGGATGTCAGACAACACCAAAATCAGAATCGCTCAGTGGCAGATTTTAAAACCACCATTGTACGGGAAATAGGTCCCCATGTAAAAACCTATTTGATTGGATAGAAGTAAATGTAAGACTAAACACGATTAGTCGGACTATAAATACTACTTCTTTGTTGCTAGGGGAAACAGTAGTAGGGTACTTTTTTCAAACGCTTGTGTAAACATGGCTCGATTGGTTAGACCCGCCAATATAGTCAATCAGAGGCGTCAGGTCAGGACCACATTTTCAAATAAACTTACTAAAGAACCAGTGCGTTGAGCGCCAGTGCATATTTTTCTAAATAAAAGCCTGGGGCATCGGCAGATCGAAATTGTGCTATATTCATTGCCAGTCAACGTAACTGTGTATTATTCCATGAATTGTGGGACCGAGGTCCTAAAGTTATTGAGCAGCACCTGGTCTGAGCTTTGCTGAACTTAGAGGCTGACAGCATACTCCTGGGTCCAGATAGTGACCAGTGAGGTGTCTCCAGAACACAGGGAGGCTATCGAGCAGAGGAGTCCTTCCTGCCGCCATCACGAAAGATAAGCGTCTGTGGCCAGAGGAGCTCAACATTATGCCCCCCCTCAAAATCCGACTTTATAATAAAACAGAGGGAAAATACAGTGTTTAAATTGATAGGAACTGTGAACTTTTCCCCATACTATTTCCAAGATAAACAAACACTTGAAGTCATGATGACAAATAACAACATAGCTTGAAAAAACAAAACCAGTATTACCTCATATTACTACTACACATCTGACACATATATTAGTGAAAGAAATTAATACATATTTATATTTGAAACTTTACCAGTGCCTCATTTAAGATAGTCTTATAGAGTGTTAAATGTGTGTGAGTGTCACAGTGTTGTCAAGTGTGGTGGAATAAATTAAATTGTTTATCTGTCTGTTGTTGTTGTGACTTACACTTCATCATATACATACCCTAGACATTTAACGTAGTCATCACAATATTCCAGAAAAATTCTGACTGAGTTATAATGTGGTAGCAAGTAAGGTTATCTGCAAAACACTACACCTATTAGATACAGATACCTTCACAGCTGATCTCAGTCAGTACACTAAGTCCCTATAAATATTTATAACATCCCACTTTACCACATATATTGGGGTCTCGCTCCCGGGATATTGAACTTTCTCCTATTATATATATTGGGAATAATAAGAATTAAAAGGTATCCTTGGGTGGAAATAAATAAGGTTGAGCTCTCAGTGCCTGTAGTGTCCTTAGATAATTATTGAAAGATTGAATTGTTTACAATTGCATGTTA